>CM046876.1:320316264-320916264 GCA_025667525.1 Glebionis coronaria | reverse complement strand
ATACTAAACAAAATAATTATTCAGAAAATAATTAGTAAGTTCAAAAAAAATATTACTTATGTATTATTTATTATACAGAAAATAAATAAACATAAACAGTAAATACGTAGTCTCAGTTTTATTTAAATATTATAAAATAATAATTATTCAGAAAATAATTATTATGTTTCAGAAAACATTATGAAGGTATTATTTATTACAGAAAAGAGTATTACGTTTCAGAAAAACTAAGACACGAATAAGTATATTTATAAAGACACGAATAAGTAAAACGGGCTTCTTAAAATGCTTTAGTAACTTTGGTTATAATTAAGTATGTGTTGTTTTATTTTTAAAAAATAAATAAAAAAAATAAAAAAAATGAATAATAGATATTTCAAAATAAGTAAACTATCCGATCAGTAGTCAATCCGACTAATTATATTTAGGCAACTAAATTATTTTAGTAGAAGTTGAGATAACAAACTTGGTAAAAAAAGAAAAGATATTTGGTCAATCAATAACGTTTTAAAATCCCGTGTTTGTCGACAAGATTCTTTATCATCCATTATTATATGACGTTGATCACATTAACTCGGCAAAAATCTCACAAAAGCATAAAACAATGTAAATCTCTACTATGCCGACCTAGAGAAAAGTGAGTGTGTGTTTGAGCGTGAGTATCGATATCTTACTAGCCAATATTATTCAAGTTGAAGGATTTTATTCACATCAGTTTCAGTTGTTCGTTCGTATCGAGTTCGATTTGGAATTTGTTGTACGTGTTTGGACAATGATCAGTTCATGCGTGAGTGCCGTGTTGTTTCCGATTCGGTGGAGGGTTTGGGCTCTCGATCATACCTCACTTAATATTATTCATCATATATGAATTAGTGTTCCTGTTGGGTTTGGTTCGGTCGCATCATGATCGGGTTACATGTTTTGCTTCACTGTTCTGTTTGATCTCGGTACCTAACCGACGTTTGGCTGTTCGTATTCTTGTTGTTTCGAGCCTGTTTCAGTTTATGGTCAAGTTGTCCGTATTTTTTGGCTGAGGTACATCTTGAACCAAAATCTTAAATATGAGATCTTAATCTATACGTAATGAAAATGCATGGTTATTTAGACTTTGTTATATGATAACAATAGTAACATGATTTTATTAGACATTGCTATCATTAAAAATGAAATGTATTTACTGGTCTTTTAATATGTTGATCAATTGTTATTCTTAAGTGGCGTGATCATGCGCATACTTGCTAACGTTAAGAACTTGGAGTTATGGAAACAACTAAAATAACCTTTCGTACATGTTTAATCTAAAACGTATGCACCCATTTAAAAATAGTGCACCCATTTAAAAATAGCGCATCTCGATCTTGTGAAGTTAATGTTTTTGAAAAATTGGTAGTAAAACATACTCATGCTAATAGAAGTTTCAATTGTACTTTGCTTTCATTTTTAAAAGCTACGACTGTTAGTTTTAAAGCTCATTAATCAAAATTTGTATTATTACATATAAGATGAAAATGATTTTAAACTAAAAGACTAAACATTAGTTAAATTGTTGTCATATTAATATGTAGTAGTTTATTAATTTATGTAGATCACCGGATCGACAAATAAATTTGGACATTGTTATGATTTGGCTAAGGTACGGATATTCTTATCTCTCTCCTATTATTTGTACCCTTCATTTATTTTATTGATTGTACGGATTTCCCATCCTTTCAGTAAGGACTTTCTTTCTATGCATGAATAGGATTTTCCGTCTACAGCCAAATGTTTTCCCCAGTACATGTGATAAATTATCAGAAATTATTTAAATAACTAAGATATTGCCTGAGCATTATATACAAGCATGACCAGTTTATGTACTAGTTACGGAGGTACCGTAACCATGGCACTAGAGGCACCGGTGTCGTGACTCACATACAGGAGAGTGATATCCTGCATCGTCCCACTCAGCTTAGTTTGGCCATTTTATCAGGAGTTTAGTGGGGTGTATGGATGAATCCTAGGCTTATCAGATTACAGTTATCAGGGTGAATGTGGTGTGTGCTCTACATCCTTCACATCGGAGCTGATCCCTCCACCAATCACAGTATTTAGAGGTCACCCCTCTATAGTTATTTAGAGGTCACCCCTCTACAGCATGACGAGGTCACCCCTCCAGTTATTCATGCACCATTGTTACAGCACATGACCTATATAAGCTCTGGCAATTAAAATACAGTAAATGCACGTTTTTCAGATTTAACAGATAACAGTTCAGCTTTATTTTTTATAAATCAGACTTTACAGATTATACACAGGTTTTCCGCTGTAACTTTACTTATCAGTCTTTCAGCTTCAATATTTTATCATCTGCTTCATTTCAGTAATTCTTATCATGTTTTATATCCGTTCACTGAGCGTTATGCTCAACCGTAGTTCTTTCATGTTCTAACGGCAGGTACACCAGGACGCTCTTAGGATTCTGAGAGTATGTGCATTGAATGGAAGCTATCCGGACTTCTTACTTTATGCACTTCTTACATTTTTCTACTTATTTGGACATTGTTTAGTCCTTTCCTTCAGTATTTTACTTTTCATGTTTTGAGCTTATGTTTGGATTTCCGATGTTTGATTCCGGTATTTCCTTCATGGTCAGTTAATGTTTTAGAACATTTACGTTATTCTTTGATGACACGCCATAAACACACGTAACGGTCCACTTATCCAAGTGGGGTGTTACAATTATGGTATCAGAGATATAGGTTCGACTTGTAGGCTCTAAAACTTGACCTGTGACTAGTGGGTAATCACCAGGAACTTCCCAGATTTTGGCGTTGTTATCTTTCATGTTTCTCATGCAATTATCAGTCAGTTTTCTTCATTTATCAGTCAGTTTCCTTAAAGATTTTGACTAAGTAAAAGGTTGGTACAGGACCGGCCATATTTAGTCGCATGTGCTTTTCATTCGAATTTTGTTTTGGTGAACCGACCCATAGGCGTTCATCCTTGCCCGTTAAGATTTTGTATTGGTAAACCGACCCATAGGCGTTTACCCTTACTCATGTCAGATTCATGTTTTAGTCAAATATTACTTAGTGAACCAGCCATAAACGTTCACCATTATTCAGGTCAAATTTTCATGCTTTCAGTCGAATATTGTTTTGTGAACTGAACCTTAGTTGTTCACCTTTGCTCATATCTTGACATTTTATAAAAGTTTGACAAGTATGGATTGGACTACCGCCATCCATATTTAGTCCCATATTGTAAATTCTATACATGACAGCTCTCATGAAATTTTGACAAGTATGGATCAAACCAGAATCACCCATACTTAGTCACATGCTTCCTATTATGAATACTGTGAACTAAAACATAACTATCCACATCAGTTGATGTTAAACCTCAGTTGATTATTCTTCTATGTTCTTTGTATCAGTCAAGTTTGTACTCTCAAGTGGATGTTGTTTTCATGCTGATTAAGTTCATGTCTCTTTATGAGGATTACGTTTTCAGCAAGGTGATGATGTTTTCATGCTAAGATACAGAAGAATTATAGTAAAATCCTATTTCATGATAAATCGCGTTCTGGTCTTTATCAATCATGTCCTTATACTGAACATTGATGAAACTCCGTTTAATCATACTTTTCAGCCTCTATACAACCAGCATTAAGTCTATGCAGAAATTTTCAGCCTATCATGTTAACCGTTTTAGTTCAGTTGCTAACCAATTAAATCAAATTATTTTTCGTTGACCGTGTTAGACGGTTTACACCAGTATCGATCATATCAGCAAACCTTCAGTGGTACCACATGAATAGTATTCATCGTGTACTTCACGTATAGTATTTCAGGTGTACCCCATGCACCTTACACCATGTGTACCGTTAATCGATCCTTAATCACCTCAGGCATTTCCGCTTGTCGATATTCTACTAGATGATGATGCTGCTCGTGAGTTGAAGATTTTGCCAGATGCTGATGCCGCTAACACTTGGAAGACCTCACAAATGCTGATGCTACTGATATTTTGGAGATTTCTCAAGATGCTGATGCTGTTTATACTTTCAAGACTCTACAGAACAAGGACGAAAACTATAAATTTGAAATTTCTGACAAGAATAAATTTCAACCATCTGACACTACCACTCCATTCCATGCTTTCACTTTCTTAGCTAGATGTCGCACTTCACTCAGCTAACCTTTCATTCAAAAGAGTGTGAACCGAAACCCAGCCGGCCACTCAGCAGAATGGCTACAGGAATCATGGTAGTAATAATCACCGTCTTGTAACTGACAGACAAGGCGGTAATGACAACCACCGTGCTTAAAAATAATCAGTTAGTTACCAGAAGTTCTTAACCTTATTCAGACTCACCATTAAAATACATGTCCAGACAATAGTTAAGACACAGGTCTCATGTATCATTTCGGAAGACACATATCAGGACACCAGTCATGGTACACGTCATACGAATATCTTCTCAGAGTACGAGTCAGAACTCATAACTCTGTATGTTTGCTAAATCAGGCTCTCAGAAATTCAGGGTACCCTCTAAGGGAGTATACCATTTTTGTCATGACACGCCTAAATCAGATAATTAAAAACTCAGTTACCACTACTAGAGTATTATTCAGATTAAACACGCCGAGTTCATTCTGTAAGGTTACAGACAAACATATTCAGCAAAATTTGCCATGTTTGCTAAATTATTCATATGTCAGCTTTATCTAAATCAGACATTATCTACCTTACAGCCAGAAAAGAATCCACAGTACACACCGTAATTATGAAGGGTTTCAGTTCAGTTAACGACAAGATCCGTCTTACTAGATCCTAAATATATTCTTTATATTTCGGCCAGAAAATCAGTACAAATTTTTCTGCCTTAAGTGCGTGAATTCTCAGTCTATAGCTACGAAGACTTATAACTATCAGTTGTAATGTTACTTCTGAAACTCTTTAAATTCATGATCAGCAAATTATCCCAAGTTTTCCAAAGGTCATTGCAGAAGGTTTCCAGAAATTCGTTCCTAACCACGAGACAGAGTTTAACATCGAGCTTGTCTCAACGATGGAAACTGTTTTCAGAACTCTTTATCGCAGGACTTCAGCTTAGTTAAGAGAGTTGCAGCATTTGCTGCAAGAGTTACCGGAACAAGGTTGTATTCGCCCTAACACACCACTAGGAGGTGTACCGTTTCTGTCTATCAGAAAGAAGGCCGGTAACATGAGATCATGTATCGATCACCGAAAATTTACAAGATCGCCATTCATAAAACGATACTCATTCCACGAATAAGAGGTTACCTGACATGCTACGATATCTTAAATATTTTCTAGAACAATTCGCAACCGTGACACCAGTAGTGGTGAGAGAAGAACTTGATGTTTTCCAGACTGATGTTGCACATATTGCAGTCTCTCTAAAAGTTTTGGTTTTATACTTCTGAGCTCCCTAATGCTCCAGCTATGTTATGAAATTTATGAATAAAGTTTTTCCATGACTAGTCAACCAGATTTCCACCAAAATGTCCCATAATCAGGCAGAATTTTGATAGAAGCAGTATCACACAATTATGCAGCTATGTTCATATCTAGATGCCTGACATACCGTAGCTTCAAGATAGAACGCCGTCATGTTAGTGAATTACTACAATCCTTAGAAATTTCTGAACAGAAATGAGAAGAAATTTCATGAAATCATTATCAGTTACCACAGGCTCAGAAAAAAAAGTATGATACTATCTAAGTCATCGTCATCCATGTAATCAACCTGCGCATTTTCTTTCATCCGAAAGGATTACGCAGTAGTAGATCTTCAGGAAGTTCAACAATAAATCTTAAAATTTCATGGTATTCCATCGACCATCATACCAGACAGAATTCATGTTCACGGTCACGTGTACGTTCGCGTTCACTTTATGTTTATGTTCACTTTCACGGTTGTGTCTCACGCTCGCATTTTGATATTATTTCAGTCCATATTTGTGCTAATCTCATGATTTAAATTCACATTCGCATTCATGAAATTGTTCACGTTCAAGTTCGTGTTCCATCTCACGATACACGTTTCATAATTTATTACTGAATACGGTTACAGGCAGCTTGAGAAACCAAACCCAAGTTTAGCATAACTTTTCCATAACCAGGCAGACGTTTCACATCTCAGGCCGTATCGTTTGGCATTTCCTCCTCAGTCAGCATACGTTTATGATATGTTCTAGTATCACGTTCACAATATGTTTCACGTATCTCATTCATGATATATATTCCATGCTCAGCGTTCCTCATATAGTCATGAACCACGTTCATAGTTGCTCACATAGCACGTTCAAACTTGTTCACGTAGTTCATCCCTATATATTTTCAGCAACTTCCTCAGATATATGAATGTTACCTTTCAGGATATTTATACGTACCGTTTCATGCATCCTACATGCTATAGCTTATTCATTCTATCAGATTCAGAAGATCCATCTTAAGTATGGAACCGGAAACTATTCAGCATCATCAGGACAAGGTCATCGGGACCAAGATTTTCATTATGCTTAGACCTTTAAAGGAATCGTTTTGAGAGGGAAGCCACTCGAAAAGGAGGAGTCCATCCGGACCTCTCATTCATTTTCCTTTAATAAATCCAGTTAAGTTCTTTCAGTCATGTTATGTTCCACGTTCTCTTCAGTCAGGTCATGCTATACTCTTTCAGCAACATTATGTTTTAATTCGAGGACGAATTATCTTTCAGCTTATTTGTCCTTTCAACTTTCATATTCTTTCAGCCTACGTGTCCTTTTTAGCTTTTATAACTTCGTCAGCTTATTACCTTTAATTCGAGGACGAATTTCTCCTTTTTAGAGGGGAAGAATTGTAAAACCACAGCATTATCACGTCCCTAATTCGAGGACGAATTATTTTTTTTAGAGGGGAAGAATTGTAAAACCCGTATTTAAAATCCTCGAATATTAAATACGCGTAGTCTCAGCTTTAACTTTAATTAAACGTAAATAATAAATACGCAGTCTCAGTTTATTTAAATACTAAACAAAATAATTATTCAGAAAATAATTAGTAAGTTCAAAAAATATTACGTATGTATTATTTATTATACAGAAAATAATTAAACGTAAACAGTAAATACGTAGTCTTAGTTTTATTTAAATATTACAAAATAATAATTATTCAGAAAATAATTATTAAGTTTCAGAAAACATTACGAAGGTATTATTTATTACAGAAAAGAGTATTACGTTTCAGAAAACTAAGACACGAATAAGTATATTAATAAAGACACGAATAAGTAAAACGGGCTTCTTAAAATGCTTTAGAAACTTTGGTTATAATTAAGTGTGTGTTGTTTTATTTAAAATAACTAAATAAATAAAAATAAAATAAAATGAATAATAGATATTTCAAAATCAGTAAACTATCCGATCGGTAGTCAATCCGGCTAATTATATTTAGGCAACTAAACTATTTATTAAAAGTTGAGATAACAAATTTGGTAAAAAAAAAAGAAGAAAAGATATTTGGTCAATCAATAACGTTTTCAAATCCCGTGTTTGTCGACAAGATTCTTTATCATCCATTATTGTATGACGTTGATCACATTAACTAGTCGAAAATCTCACAAAAGCATAAAACAATGTAAATCTCTACTATGCCGACCTAGAGAAAAGTGAGTGTGTGTTTGAGCATGAGTATCGATATCTTACTAGCTAATATTATTCAAGTTGAAGGATTTTATTCACATCATTTGCAGTTGTTCGTTTGTATCGAGTTCGATTTAGAATTTGTTGTACGTGTTTGGACAATGATCAGTTCTTGCGTGAGTGTCGTGTTGTTTCTGATTCGGTGGAGGGTTTGGGCTCTCAATCATATCTCACTTAATATTATTCATCATATATGAATTAGTGTTCCTTCTGGGTTTGGTTCGGTCGCATCGTGATCGAGTTACATGTTTTGATTCACTGTTCTGTTTGATCTCGGTACATGACCGACGTTTGGCTGTTCGTATTCTTGTCGTTTCGAACCTGTTTCGGTTTATGGTCAAGTTGTCCGTATTTTTTGGCTGAGGTAGATCTTGAACCAAAATCTTAAATATGAGATCTTAATCTATACGTAATGAAAATGCATGGCTGTTTAGACTTTGTTATATGATAACATTAGTAACATGATTTTATTAGACATTGCTATCATCAAAAATAAAATGTATTTACTGGTCTTTTAATATGTTGATCAATTGTTATTCTTAAGTGGCGTGATCATGCGCATACTTGCTAACGTTAAGAACTTGGAGTTATGGAAACAACTAAAATAACCTTTCGTACATGTTTAATCTAAAACGTATGCACCCATTTAAAAATAGTGCACCCATTTAAAAATAGCGCATCTCGATCTTGTTAAGTTAATGTTTTTGAAAAATTGGTAGTAAAACATACTCATGCTAATAGAAGTTTCAATTGTACTTTGCTTTCACTTTTGAAAGCTACTGTTGTTAGTTCTAAAGCTCACTAATCAAAATTTGTATTATTACATATAAGATAAAAATATTTTAAACTAAAAGACTAAACATTAGTTAAATTGTTGTCATATTAATATGTAATAGTTAATTAATTTATGTAGATCACCAGATCGACAAATAAATTTGGACATTGTTATGATTTGGCTAAGGTATGCATATTCTTATCTCTCTCCTATTATTTGTACCCTTCATTTATTTGATTGATTGTACGGATTTCCCGTCCTTTCAGTAAGGACTTTCTTTCTATGCATGATTAGGATTTTCCGTCTGCAGCCAAATGTTTTCCCCAGTACATGTGATAAATTATCAGAAATTATTTAAATAACTAAGATATTGCCTGAGCATTATATACAAGCATGACCAGTTTATGTACTAGTTACAGAGGTACCGTAACCATGGCAGTAGAGGCACCGGTGTCGTGACTCACATGCAGGAGAGTGATATCCTGCATCATCCTACTCAGCTTAGTTTGGCCATTTTATCAGGATTTTAGTGCGGCGTATGGATGCATCCTAGGCTTATCAGTTTACAGTTATCAGGGTGAATGTTGTGTGTGCTCTACATCCTTCACATTGGAGATGATCCCTCCACCCAGCACAGTATTTAGAGGTGACCCCTCTACAGTTATTTAGAGGTCACCCCTCTACAGCATGACGAGGTCACCCCTCCAGTTATTAATGCACCGTTGTTACAGCACATGACCTATATAAGACCTGGCAATTAAAATACAGTAAATGCACATTTTTCAGATTTAACAGATAACAGTTCAGCTTTATTATTTATAAATCAGACTTTATAGATTATACACAGGTTTTCCGCTACAACCTTACTTATCAGTCTTACAGCTTTAGTATTTTATCATCTGCTTCATTTCAGTAATTCCTTATCATGCTTTATATCCGTTCATTGAGCGTTATGCTCAGCCGTAGTTCTTTCGTGTTCTAACGGCAGGTACACCTGGACGCTCTTAGGATTCTGAGAGTATGTGCATTGAATGGAAGCTATCCAGACTTCTTACTTTATGCACTTATTACATTATTCTGCTTATTTGGACATTGTTTAGTCCTTTCCTTCAGTATTTTACTTTTCATGTTTTGAGCTTATGTTTGGATTACTGATGTTTGATTCCGGTATTTCCTTCATGGTCAGTTAATGTTTAGAACATTTACCTTATGCTTTGATGACACACCATAAACACACATAACGGTCCACTTATCCAAGTGGGGTGTTACATCTTGTTTCATACCACTCCACCAAAAGTATTGCTTGATGTCGTGGTACATCTTGGTCGAACCAGGATGAATGGAAAATGGGGAGCTATGAGCCTCAACTAACAATGCTTCCCGGAGTTCTTGATCATCAGGAACACAAAGTCTCGTGCCCTTTCATAAGATACCGTCTTCGTCTACACGAAATTCTGTCTGCTTCTCTAAGTTCTGAATTATCGCCCAGATTTCACCATCATCCTTCTGAGCTTCCTTGATCCTAGAGAGTAACTCAGGTTCCACTCTAAGATTAGCCAAGTTACCGTGCTGTCTACGTACCATGATCTCAATGTCTAGTCGCTCTAAGTATCTTATAATTTCCTCCTCAATTTTAATGCCGTTTATGATTCCAGACTTTCTACTAAGTGCATCTGCCACTACATTTTCCTTACCGGGATGATACTGCAGATTACTGTCATAATCCTTCAACAACTCTAACAATCTCCTCTGTCTCATGTTCAATTCACGTTGAGTGAAGATGTACTTCAAGGTCTTGTGGTCCGTGAAAATGTCACATGATTCTCCATACAAGTAGTGCCCCCATATCTTCAATGCAAACACTACTGCTGAAAGTTCCAAGTCATGCGTAGGGTAATTTTCCTCATATGGCTTAAGCTGTCGTGAAGCGTACGCGATCACTTTCCCATGTTGCATGAGAACATAGCCAAGTCCCTTCCCCGAAGCATCACTGTAGATTTGTAATCCACCTATACCAGATGGGAGAGTAAGAATCGGTGCAAATACTAACTTCTGCTTTAGGTCTTCAAAGCTCTTCTCTCTTTCTTCAGTCTAGACGAATTTCTCCCCTTTCCGCATTAGTTTGGTCAATGGTAGTGCTAAGCGGGAAAAGTTCTCCACGAACCTTCGGTAGTAACCAGCTAAGCCTAGGAAACTGCGAACTTCAGTTGCTGATGTCGGTCTTGGCCATTTGGTAATAGCCTCAACCTTTGTTGGATCCATGGTGATTCCTTTTGCTGATACAATGTGACCTAAGAACGCTACCTTGTCTAACCAGAACTTACACTTGGAGAATTTAGCATACAGCTGCTTCTGGCGAAGAATGTGTAATACTGTACGAAGATGGTCTTCGTGTTCCTCCTTGGACTTAGAGAATATCAGAATGTTGTCAATGAAGACAATGACGAACTTGTCCAAATATTCGTGGAAGATTCTGTTCATCAGATCCATGAAAATAGTTGGAGCATTGATAAGGCCAAATGGCATGACTACAAATTCGTAGTGGCCATAGCGTGTACGGAAAGCAGTGTTGGCGATGTCCTGCTCTATAACCCGTAGCTGATAATAGCCCGACCTCAAATCAATTTTAGAGAAATGTTTGGCCCCTTGGAGTTGGTCAAACAGATCGTCAATGCGTGGTAGAGGATACCAATTCCTGATGGTGATCTTGTTGAGCTCGAGATAATCTATGCAAAGACGCATACTGCTGTCCTTCTTCTTCACGAATAAAACCGGTGCGCCCCATGGAGATGCGCTAGGTCGAATGAAGCCTCGTTCCAGAAGTTCTTGCAATTGATCCTTCAGCTCCTTCAACTCTATGGGAGCCATGCGATAAGGAGCCTTGGAAATCGGCTCAGCTCCTGGGATGAGCTCGATATTAAACTCTACTTCACGTGCAGGTGGTATGCCCGGAAGTTCTTCTGGAAATACATCTGGAAATTCTGACACTATCGGCTGATTCTGAATTGATGGAGATTCAACATCCATGTCATGAACAATAGCTAGATAGCCCTTTCAACCATGTGAAAGTATTGCACGTGCTTGCAGGGTTGATATGATTTGTACAGACCTTCTGGGTACGAACCCGTTGTGAATGTACTCTGGTGCATTAACATTACCGAAGATGACCCGATATGAATGGCAGTCTATGGTAGCATGATGTTTGGATAGCCAGTCCATGCCCAATATCATGTCAAAATCATTCATGTCCAGCGGAAGTGCGTCAACGTGACGAATCTTGTTGTCAAACTCTAGGGGAAGGCTCTTGTACACATGGGTTATGCGTACAGAGTCTCTTAAAGGCGTGGAAATTTTTAGTACATTCTATAATGGCATAGGGGATATCATAACATTCTTAGCATAAGAAGTAGCAATGACCGAATGAGTAGCACCTGTGTCAAATAAAACACATGCATCTTGACCATACATATACAAGATTCTAGAGATGGTACCTGTGGTATTGTTGGCCTGATCGCGAGAAGTCGTGTAAATGCGTCCACTAGTAGGAGGCGGCTTAGAATCAGCAAGTCCAGATGTGCCCTCCATCTCGCCCTTGCGGCAGTCATTCATGTGATGACTAGTAAGGCCACACTTGTAGCATGCGTCGCTGTCGCGGCGACATGGCCCTGGGTGCCTACGGTTGCAGGTAGTGCGAAGAGGATGAGTATACCCTCCAACAGGTGCCCTTGTAGGCTGAGAGCCTGTTAAGAACAATATACATAAGACATGATAATAGGTACAAAGGATGTTGATACAAAAGTTGGATTCTCCTTGCTAGACCCGAATTAGGCTTAATTCGGGTTGGCTGGACTCTGGCTCTTGCACCAAGTGAAATATCTGGTTGGGATCCTGCACACTAAAACAGCACGCGTTAGGCTTACCGTGGGAATGTATCCCACGATTAGACTCCAGCGTGAGAGTAAGTAATCGGTTAGGGTTCAAGAATCGGATGAGCTGTGAGTGTGTAGAATGTAATACCTTTGTGGAACCCTTGGGGGTTCCTTATATAGGCAGTGAAACCCTAATGGACTGTTACTGATGCTTCGGCCCCAAGGAAAGGATAAGTACCAGAATTAGTTTGATTGTTATCTTCTAATTATGGTGAGTATATATCCTATTCTTTGGGGTAAATCCTAATCATAATAAGAGTATGATTCTGTCTAACCCTGTACCGGCCATGTTGGGTCGTGGGCCGCACACATGTGTGCGGTTACTATTCATCTAAGCCCATAAGCTTAAATAACATTAATCCAACCCATCAGTAATGGGCCGGATGCGGGTATTACCCGTGGGCCGGGTTCATGACCCGGATGGGGACTATACGTTATCATGTCCCCCCAGTCTAGTTGTTACAACTGTAGGCGTAACCTCTAGACTATACAATGTCATGTAGACCTGTTTGTTGCAATTACGGCCGCACTCCAAAATAAGCTGACCGGGACAACTTTAATGAATGCATTAATGGTAGTCAATAGTCGGACGCAAGCCTGCAAAAGTACACCAAAAAGGCCCACCCTTGAGCCACGTAAAACTGTCAAGAAGTGACCCGTGGGTCCCTTCTGATGTTTCAGAAGTGTCAGAAATCCCATCCGTTGGATGGGCGTAGTGGCTTACACGTGGCGAACATCCACGCTACCTTGGAAATCGAGACAACCCTATATAAGAGTTGGTGTGTGCTACTGTTACATACACAATTTATATTTCATTCCGCCATTGTTATTCCCAAGCACATTCCTTCATACCTTCGCTTCTTATCCCACGGATTTTCTCCACCGCAGGTTAGATCATCACGCCTCTCAAATCCTTTTTATAAACCATGGTGAAGGGCAATCCTCTTATTACGGATGTCCTTAACGTGATGCCTGCGGAGAAATACATAGAGTTTTTGTCTAAGTATTATATTCCTGAAAGCGTACATCCGACCTATCCAGGTGACGGTGAAGCGATTATGGATGCTCGTAAGGGAAAGATAGGCGTGTACACGCGCCTATTTAATTCGACTAACTACCGCATCCCCTTATCTAAGTTTTTAGTAGATCTGCTCCTATATTATTACTTCCACATAACCCAACTTCACTACATAAGGGCATGTAAAATCAACCAGTTTGAGATTATCTGCCATACTTGTGAGATAACCCCGACCGTGAATCTATTTAGGGTCTTTTACTCCCCCCAACTGGTGAATGGGTGGCTATCGTTCAAGAAACGATCTGCGATCGCTCCCATGACATATAAGAAACCTTTAGGTTCACTTAAGAATTGGTACGACCATTATTTTTTCTTGGATGAGAAAGTATTACCCACTCCATTCGTCCTCAAAGCAGAGCAGCCAAAGACTATCCTCCCAAATCCAAGGACTATAGTAGTAAGGATTTGAAAAGTTTAGACACCCACCGCACATAATTCCATAGGGGCCTGCCGGAGCACTTCATGTGCCTAGTAGGAATCAACCGCTACTACTATCGGAGGGAGGATAGATATCCGTGCTTTCTGACCGAACGTAGGCAGGGTAGGTCTTCCATACTGTAGATACAAACATGTCTCATAGTACTTTGTGAAATTACTAATCCGTGTGTATGCATATGTGCGCAGAGATGAAGTTGTTTGGTTTATTGCGCCAAGGCGATCCAAGCAAGGTTCCCCAGGGATCACGGCCACTAAAAGAAGGGGAACCCCCTTTACTAGAGGCTACCGTGAACATGACCATACCGCTGGAAGAAACTGCTGAGCAGTGGTCGGATGAAGAGGAACCTGTGATCCAGAAGTCCCCTCTTGACTTCCATAATAAAGATGGTGAAGAACTGCTACTGGAGGACGCCATGCCGCACCAGGATGAAGAATAATAAGAAGAAGAACTCATCAACCCTGCTGACAATCGCACCGGTGATGATGAAGAAACAATACAAGCTTCTGGGTCCCCGTAGTCATCAAAGCCAAAATCTAGGAAACGGAAGACTATCAGGAAGGTAGCAAAAAACCTAGGGGATGGGGCGGGGGTACATAATGCTCCCCCAAAGAAGCTAAGGAAGGACCATCCGCAGTTCCATGAAGGGAGCAGCGCCTCTACGGCCCATGTCGACCCTTCGCTGCGCGCGGATGAGCAAGTATGGATGGCCACCCCTGTGAATGCCGTGGCTCCTACCATCATGGAACCCGTGACTGGCACTACATAAGTACCCATTAATACTCCATAGGATATAATCCATAAACAAAACTAATAAGTGTTAATAACAGGGCGGACCCGTCGACAGTAGCCCAAGAGAAGGAGGTGGAAAGGGAACCCTCACCCGTGACATCAATGAGACCTCCATCCCCTCCCGTAACTCATGCCGAGGAGCCACGCCCTGAGGGACCCGACACCAGCCTTCGCCTAGCCTAGAACTTGTCCAGCTTAATGAGATTAGAGGCGGAGTCCGAGTGCACTGAATTTATTAAACACATCACTCCTCCAGCGCTAGCGCAAGATTTGGACGAACTAGAGCACGAGACGCTGCTGGAGCAGTTTGATGTATCCTCCGCACACTAGGTGACAGTTGGTGCGACCCTAAGACGCTGTCTGATCAAAGCCTTGGCTAACGTGAACCGTGCTGATAGAAAGATAGCTCGCTGCGAAGAACTGGTGGACAAGCAGGAGAAAACTATCACATCCTTGCAGGCAGCGTTGGTCGTGGCAGAGTCAACTATCAAGGAACAAGCCCACCATGCCAACTCACGTGAGGAACGCATTGCTGAGCTGGAGGCCCTCTTAGCCGCATCCAATGAGAAGGTATACGCTTACATTAACACTTATTTATTCACGCAAAAAACCCACATTGTCTTTGTACTAACTCCAAGTATCATGTATAGGTATCCGCAGCCGAAGCCGCCACTAAAGCCGTAACCGTACAAGCCTTCACTATTGCTCAGGAGCGCGACACGCTGAAGGATGAACTTACCCAGGCGCGGACTACCTTGGAAGAGCAAGCTGCGGTAGCTGAGGGTGAACTAAGCAGGATGGCAACGGACTGCGTCGAAGTGTTGTGTCCTCCTTTGCTCACAGCCATACCTGGGCGTAGATGGATGGTTGGCCAGGGAATGCGGCTTGCCGTGAGCAAGCTAACAGAGGATCCTTACCTATTGCATGCTTTTGCTGACGTTGTATCGGACGGTATTAACCGTGGTAGGCATGAGGGGCTGACCAAAGCTGCGGAGCTAATAAGAAAGAAAGAAGATATTACCCAACATTCCTACCACAACCCTCTAGCCGAAGATAAGATGACCGCATCAATGGTCGCCCTTGGGGAAATCCAACACCCCTTCCTAGACGAGCTAGAGCCGCTAAAGGATGCACCCAATGAGGTAATAATGTCCAAGCTCACCGCCGATCCCATCCAACTGACCCTGCCCACCTACGACTCTGTTTCAAAGGTGATGAAAGGTGAGAAGCTGTTAGACGAGGCGATGGATGCGAACATGATCAGGGCACATGATGGAAAAAATACCCGCGGGGAGGTCCTCAGCACCTTGATTGAAGAAGGGAAGAAAGAGATAGGGGAGTTCCTACCTTCTTTGTAATTTACATTGTAAACATTTGTACCATTTTATTCGTCCGTGTATGTACACGGCTAGAACTGACGTTATTGTGATAACTTGTTATATTTATTTAAGTAAGTCCGTGATGACCACGGCTATTTTGTGTTTTGAATTTAAAACTTGTTTATTTCCTTTAGATATCATGTACCTAAATTGCATGACATGTCACTTCTTACCCAGAATAAAACCAAGTCTATATTTTACTAGACGTGCAGCGTGCGTCTTTACAATGCAAAGCACTACGTGGGTGCGACATATGGAAACTTATTACAACGTCTTGTAAATAAGGTATCTAGTAAGGATTCATGATCCGCGTCACTGGGGTTGCATCCCTCTTATGCGACAAGTTGAATTATTAGGTTCACTTAATCCTCTTACCCCGCCTAGAGGCGCATAGTACATGTACGGTTTTGAATGAATGCATATGAATAAGAGATAGCACATTATAGTTATAACAACTAAATCTATACGATAATAATTTGTACATAGAATCTAAAAAACAAGACAATAATTTGCACAAGAACGAGCTGTGGAGCTAGCTAGGCACCACGACATTTCGTTAGAACGTTTACGCTTTTTGTTTTGACAAGAATGGGAAATCCTAAAAACAAAGGGAACCTAGAAAGCATGAAAAACAAAACAAAAGAGAATACATGGATCTTCATTGAAGCCAACTATAGCGAAGTGTCCATGCGGAAGCCGTAGCTTTTCAAAGATAGCATCTTTTAAGATTGCAGATATTCCATGTGTGTTCTAGGTCGCGGCCATCCATGTCACGCAACTTGTACACGCCCCGTCCTAAGGCTTCCGTAACCTCATACGGTCCTTCCCACTTAGGGCCCAACTTTCCTATATTCTCCACTCGACTTGCCTCGTTGGTACGATAGACAAAATCTCCCGGTCGAAAAGAAACACCTTTAACTTTGGCGTCATAATAAGCCTTCATCCGTGCCTTGGACTTGGCTTCATTGGTAGCCGCTATTTCTCTTTTCTCCTCCAACAAGTCCAGATTAATCCGGAGTTGCTCGTCGTTCGTGACAACATTAACCTCTGCTGTGTGGATGGTCGGCATTCCGACTTCTGCTGGTATAACAGCTTCAGTGCCGTAGGCCAGTGCAAATGGAGTGTCCCTATTGGCTGTTTTGATCATAGTCCTATGTGCCCATAGAACATGTGGCAGTTCATCTACCTATTTGGCAGTTCGTTCATCCAAGCGTGCCTTGATGCCTTAACCCAAGCTTTTATTTGCTCGTTCCACAAGACCATTTGTCTGCGGATGTTTAACAGATGCGAAGCGCCGCGTGATATTCAATGCTGCGCACCAGTCTTTGAATGGATTATCCGCGAACTGCTTCCCGTTGTCCGAGATGATTTTTCCTGGCAAGCCAAAACGGCACAGGATGTTCTCCTAAACAAACTTTTTAACTTGTTTGCCTGTGATGGATTTAACTGCCTTAGCCTCTATCCAGCATGTAAAGTAGTCCATTGCAACAATCAAGAACTTAACTCCCCCTGTAGCTACGGGGAAAGGTCCTGCAATATCAATCCCCCACTTATAGAATGGCCATGGGATGTAATGGGTGTCAGTTTCTGCAGCGGATGTCGTGGTACTGGTCTGTGCACTTGGCAATCACTGCATTTACGAATCATGTCGCGTGCATCCCTATGCATAGTAGGCCAATAATATCCTGTGCGTAGAGCTCGAGCTACTACAGATCGGGGACCCGCGTGCATGCCGCATAACCCTTCATGTATCTCACTGATCACATAAGTAGCCTGGCGTGGCCCCACACACCGCAACTATGGCTGTAAGAAAGAGCGCTTGTAAAGAATACCTTCTCGAAGCTCGAAGTGCTGCGACTTCCTTGTGATACGTCGTGCCGCCTTTTCCTCATCCGGGAGGGTTTCGTTAGTTAAGTAGCCGATGATCGGTGTCATCCATGTAGGTCCATCTTCTTCAACTATAGCTGCGACTTCCCCTTCCGTTATATACTTTTCCTTTAGTATTTCTACCAAGACTTGCTTGGATAAGTGGGCGAAACTTGTAGACGCGATCTTGCTAAGAGCGTTCGCCTTCTTGTTTTCACCTCTTGGTACCTGTTTGATAGAAAACTTGCTGAAAGCAGCGATGAGTGACTTGATTTTCTCCAAGTATCGAGCCATGTTATCCTCCTTGGCTACGTAACCCCTTAGAATGTGGTTCGCGACTAGCCGTGAGTCCACGTAGACCTCAAGGTTGCGGACTCCCATTCTAGCGGCGATTTATAAACCCACAATCAACGCTTCATATTCTGCCTCATTATTGGTGGCTGTGAACTCAAAGCGCAGGGCGTATGTAAACTCCATTCCTTCCAGATTCGTAAGGATGAGACCAGCTCCTGATCCATCCGTGCACGAGGATCTGTCCGTAAATAATACCCATGGTTCGGCTGGAGTTTCCTCTCGTTGTACGACAGGTCCATCCTCGTCCGACTTTTCTATCAAGAAATCTGCCAAGATTTGGCCTTTAACATCTGTCCTTGGTCTATAAGAGATGTTATGCTCTCCCAACAGAATGCTCCACTTGTGTAGCCTACCGGCCACGTCTGGTCTAGAGATGACTTGTTTTATTGGTTGATCAGTAATAACCACGATTGGGTGCGCCTGAAAGTACCGGCGTAACCGTTTTGTGGCAAACACTAATGCCAAAACCAATTTCTCCATAGAAGAATAATTCAACTCTGACCCTTGTAGTGTTCTACTTATGAAGTAGACCGGAGTTTGGATTATGTCCCTATCCGTCATGAGTACCGCACTTATTGCTTCATGTGTGGCCGACAGATACATGATGAGCTCCTCCTTAGGTCGGGGTGCCACTAGCATGGGAAGAGCTGCGAGGTGTTGCTTAAGCTGACCAAAAGCTTCCTCCGCTTCCTTTGTCCACCGGAAATCTCCCTTCTTGATACACTTCTTGAGTGTTTTGAATAGGGGGAGTGAATTCTCTGCGGATTTCGAAAAGAACCTGTTTAGCCCGGCCAGCTTCCCATTTAATGACTGTACTTATTTTCACGTCTGGGGAGATGGTAACTGTATTACCGCGTACGTCTTTTCCGGGCAAGGCTTGATGCCGTTTGGATCAATCATATATCCAAGGAACATCCCTTCCGTTGCCCCAAACGTGCATTTCTTTGGATTAAGTTTCATATTAATCCTCCTCAATGTGTCAAACGTCTGTTGGACGTCACAGAGAAGTGCATCCTCTGTATGAATTTTGATGACTAAATCATCAACATAGACCTCAAGGTTGCGACCTATCTGTGAGTCGAAGGCTTTGTCAACAAGCCGCTGATATGTTGCCCCGACGTTCTTTAGTCCGAATGGCATTTTTGTATAATAGTATACGCCTTGACTAGTATGGAACGCCGTCTTCTCTGCGTCCTCTTCCGCCATCTGGATCTGGTGGTATCCTTTGTATGCGTCTAAGAAGCACTTAAAGGGATATCCACATAGGGATTCCACCTTCTAATCAATCTCCAGTAACGGATTGCAGTCCTACGGACAGGCTTTGTTCAGATCTGTGAAGTCCACGCACATGCGCCAGCTCCCGTCATGCTTCTTGACCATGACCGGGTTGGATAACCACTCGTGGTAGTATACCTCGCGCACAATACCTTCATCCACCAATTTCCGTACTTCATCCAATATTACTTGGCTGCGTTCTGGTGCCTGACCGCGCTTCTTTTGCTTAACGAGATGATATCCCTGGCGGATTTGGTGTTTAAGTTCTGCTATCGCACGTGGTACGCCCGTCATATGCTTGGGCTCCCATGCGAATACATCTAAGTTTGCTTTTAGGAGAGACCACATGGCCCTCTTGTCGCTATCCGAGAGTGTTCCTCCTATGGATACCTCTTGTTTACGATAATCAGGATGGATTGCCACCTTCCAGTTGGGAGGTGGTGATCCATCCTTGGGAGGAACAGGTAGAACTGGTGTTGTCACGACATGACATTCAAATACTGGTATGATTGAGTTATAGATGGTTACAATTCCTCCTTCCATAGGGAATTTAATCATTCCGTGAGCTGTGGAGGGTACTGCCCGTATGGCCAGGATACCTGGTCTGCCTATGGTCCCATTGTATGGAGAGTGTGAGCGTATCACCATAAAGTTCATCCACGCCGTGGTGAAATGCTCTTCATTTCCAATGGTTACGAGCAGACGCAGCTGTCCTATTGGCCAGATGGTGTCTCCATTAAAGCCGATGAGCGGCGACGTGGCCGGTACTAATTGTCTTCTTATTTCTGGTCGTAACTATATGAAACAGTGTTCGTATAGTACTTCTGCCGATGACCCTGCATCCACATACATACGGCGGACATTGTGTGTTCCAATGCTTATCTCAATCGTGAGAGGTGCATCGGCTACGTCACTTGCCGTGATGGGAGGGAATGAGATTTCTATGCCGCGTGAAAATTTTTGACTAATTTTTTGCTTTGTGCGGCGCTGCCTGGATTGGATCATGTATATAGTCGAAGGTTTGTCCTTTTGGGGATCCTTCTTGTCATGCTTCTTGTTGTCCTTTCCGTCCTTCCAATCCTTGACCAAATGTTTGAGTTTGCCTGACTTGATCAGTGACTCAATGTGCTTCTTGAGCTGGATACATTCCTCCGTGTCGTGGCCATTGTCGTTGTGGAGTTCGCAAAAGCGATTTCCTTGATGACGGTCCACCGGAGTCGTCATTGGGGGAGGTCTTGGGAAGTTGGCCCCTTCTGTCAGCAAGATCTCCTGGTAGGACATCTTTAGAGGGGTAAACTTGTCCTCCGACCGTCCTCCTTTGTTTTGGTCCTTGTAGTCCGAGCTCCTTCCACTGCCCTGGTTGCCTTGACCACCCGACTGTCTCCTGGACTGGTCGTTCGATCGATAGTTGTTTCCTTTTGAAGGATAGGCCGCGGCTACCGCAGTTTCTCCTTCTATGTAGTTCTTGACCCTTTCCATAAGGTCGTCATACTTCTCCGGTCGCTTGTCATTGAGACGTCTAATTAATTCCCTGTCTGTTATGGCATGCATATAATCGGAAATTTTTAGAAGTTTCGGCATTGTCTTTGTGCGCGTGCACTCGTCATTGAAGCGTTCGGTTAAGGCCTCCGTAGATTCCCCAGGCCGTTGTTTGACGGTTGCCAATGAGACCGGGTCCTTATTATACTTCTTTCGCTGAGTATAATTGTTTTTGAATGCAGTACGCAGTTCAAAGAAGCTGTCAATGCTTCGAGGAGGAAGTCCCTCAAACCAATCACGAGCATTGCCGATCAAGGTTGAATTGAACATTTGGCACCATATAGGCATGGGCCATCGTTCAATTTTCGCCTGCGTGTCAAATATCTTTAGGTGATCATCCGGATCACCAGACCCATCATAAGTCTTAACGCACGCCGGCATGCGACGCTTTTTGTCCTCGGAGTAATTCCGTATGAGGAGAGTAAAAGGATCCTCTTTGGGGTCGCACCATGGACGGGTGAGATTAGGATCACACCATGGGCGGGAGAGATCTTCCGCTTCTGCCTCACGATAATAGGGGCCACCGTAGTACTCGTCATCGTCTGGCAGCGGTGGAGGAGTACGCCTAGGTCGGCGACGCTTGGGTGGATGGTCATCCGAATCCTCTCTTGATGGACCGGGAGAAAGGGGCGGTGCCCCATTCTTTGGTTGAGGGTCGCTCTTGTGAGAAGAGCTAGGATCCTTCTTCCGGGTATTCATCTTGTCCCACACGCTTGTGCGGTGGTTAGTTCTGGTTAGCTCCAGATCTGGTCGTTCAGCTGAATCGTCGGACCTCTCTCCCTCTTCACGGGATTGTAGTAGTTCCTGCAAAATACGATCCCCTATGCGTTCGAACACATTCCTAGGTTGGGGGGTTTCCTCAAAGAGGTTTTGTTCCTGGGATCGTGCCCTTCGCTTCCTTTGAGTCTGAGGAGAGGTGCCGGGTCCGACACTGCCAAAGTTGAGCCTAGATTGGAGGTTCCTCCCTAGGTTCAACCTGGATGCGATTCCTGGGATGATCCTCTCGAAGTTCAACGTGAGAACTCGAGTGAGATCTTCCTCACTAAGTGGTTCGACCTCCACTTCTTCCTCGGTTAATGGCCTGCTAATAACTGATTTTTAGTTAGTTAATAAAACGGTTTGTTGCAAGATCTTTCTTTGTGTTGCTCGTACCCAATTATATTTGTCGTTGTTTCGTTCTCAGTATCTTCTCGAATCGATCACGGTTCAAAGTGGAATAGTTGTAATTGGTAACTAAAAAGGGGGAGCTTTTGATCTATATCTACTTAAAAGGTAAGTGCGAGAAGTAATAAACTAAAAGTAGTTAATGAAAATAAAACTCGAATTAAAGTAAAACAGTAAGTAAATACCTTAACTTGGAGAAACAGCTGATTCGGAATAATAATCTGTGACATTCGTCAAATTTCCATCATTTAATTATTCGTGTAGTACGAGTATTTTAACTGCTTATCGCCTAGTCGTTGTCATGAACGTGTTAATTTCTTTGCTTTGCGGACAAAGCCCTTTTTAGGGAGAGCATATGTAACATCTCTATGTTTCGCGACTATTTAGTTGAATGCAATACAAGTTGTGAGCGTGTTATGATGTGCCGTACGTTTTATTTGTGCTAGTTATTAAGATTTGATAACGACTCGCACAATTGTCTTTTGTTTTGGGATCGTACGCTAAACGGTTTTGCTGTCGTGTTATATCAGTCGTGTCTAAACCTAAATATATCGAACCCGAGCCGAGTTTATCACAATCACAGCATGTGTATATAACTGATTATTTAAACCTTCAATTTTATTGTCAAAGCTTGTCATACAAGTGTCCTAAATCAGTCACAAGTCTACATTCCACTTACAAACTTTATAGTTATTTGCCCCACTAAAGGACAACACATTTGCCTAGTTTACCCCTTTTGGGTATATCACAAGCAAGCATTTCCAGAATTTCACTAACCCTAGACTAATTATACAAGTTTATATACAAGTCCAAGGTAATGTCCAAAGTCCATGATGAAGCTGAGGTAGAAGAGGTTGAGAATGTCTATGATGAAGCTGCATACTTATATCATGACAAGAGGGATAAAGCTAAATGAAGACAAGAATAAATCTTTGATTTTATTTTGTTCTATTTTTTAGGTGTGTAAATGTATATGGCATGTCATATACATCGTTGTAGGCGTTTATCAAGCGTTTAGCTTGAGGTTAATGTGGTATTTCAGCCACATTCCATCTGTACTTCAATGTTTTTTGGTGTAATATATTTTACCGGGGATAGTCCCTTTTACCCAAAAAAAAAAAAATGTCCAAAGTCCAAATACAAGTTATCACCAATTATCACAGTCCAAAAATACAAACATTAAAATCTGCACAAGTCTTCACAATACAACCCCTGGGTAGAAGTTTTGTTCCAGCCAATCTACACGTCTCGTCCGAACCTGCACAACCAAGGGTCTTCATTCTGTCCGAACCTGCAAAACCGAACGTAGCATCCCCATTGTGAGTCTTTTGTTCTTTCGTTTTACTTTCGAAGTCTAGATGTGCTTGTCTTTGTACGAACCTACGAATAAACGAAACCGCGGTTAGTCATTGAAATGAACTTATACTTTTAACCAAAAACAGTAAATTTCTAAACTTTTAAATACAAACATGTTTATGTTATCATTTTGCTGGCAACCAAACCGAGACCCATTTTAGACCAAATTGAGACCCGATTGAGACCAAACCAAGACTCGATTTTGAAACCAAACCGAGACCCAACTTAGAACCAAACCGAGACATGTCCAACCAAAACAAGACTTCAATCATGAACCAACCCGAGACCCATGTTTAACCAAACCGAGACCCAATCAAGAACCAAACCGAGCACCAAAACAAACCAACCAAAGTCCTATTTTCTGCCAAATTAATTACCATTCTTACCAAACAAACCCAAATCTTAATCAAGCTTTCTTTTACAAGAAAACCTTAACCATGCCGCGTGTTTATAGAAACCCCCAATCGAAACCCTAATCATGTAACATCTTTTTAAACATTTCATTTACATTGAGACATTTCAGAAACACCACCTAAACACGAGTAACATTCGATAATATAAAAACCCCCAATTTTCAGAAAACCCTAGATTTACTTTTATTAATTAAAATGCTAATTAAACCTAATCTAAACCCAAACCCCTTAATTAATTTAATTAAAAGTGAGTTTTACAAAAACCCCCAAATAACCGAAACCCTAATTTTTATAAATCGACTTTATATTAAAATTTATTTGATTTTATAAATGAAAACATCAATTAATTATGTTTTAAACCGATTTTGATGAAAACCCCCAAATATTTCAAAACCCTAATTTTGTTTACTTTCAATCCGAGAATCATATGATTCATAACAAATATGTACAAATAAATTAACCCACTGATATTCATTAAATCAAAGATCAATTAATCTTTTGTTAAAAGGAATAAAGGAAAATAAACTTATCTTGATTTTGGTATTTGATTTACGAACCGCAAGAAGAACACCATCAGAAAAACCCAAACGGTTGATGTGGGGATTAACCCACATCTCACGCGATATAAGAACCTCAAACCACCCATGTTTAATCTTATAACACAAACCGATTTGATGATAACCCTAGAAAGGGATAGAACCAATCTAGGTTTAGAGAGAGAGAGAGTTTGGGACGGTGGAGGAAATATCGAGAGAGGAGAGAGAGAGAGTCAACTCCAGTTATGGGGTTATGTGTGATAAACACACACGTATACTACTTTCGTTCCTTGTTTAATCCGCCAGTGGACCGGGCCGGGTCAATGACCCTTGGGCCGGTTTGCTGGGTAAATGTTTTGGACCCCCATTTTGGGCCTCATGAGTTTATTTGGTTTAAGTTAAAGCCCAAACGAAATTTGTTAAATTTAAGTTATGTTTTGACCCGTAAAACCCGACTCGTTAATAAACCGATTTTATTTAACGTACTTTTCAGTAAAATCGTATTTTCATAAAACGTATGGTTTCGTCAAGCACAACTAGGGTGTCGAGTCATTTAATCATACAAGTATTCGTATCGTAACTCGATTCTTAATTTAATTAGGTCGCGGCTAGCGTAACCGTACTCTCGAGCTATTTTATCTTCGTTCTCTTTGCTGAATTTACGAGGTGAGTTTATAGCCCCATACTTTACTATTTTCACTGCTTTTTGGGGTGAGACATTGCTTGATTTTAACGTTTGAACACAAGTGCATTTACTGATTTATCTATTAGTCTAAGTCCCACTAAAAACCCAGTTGCTTTGGCCCGTGAATCGTGAACCGTTAATTACTTTGTGTAAGCGCGAATGTTATGGATAGATCTATCGGGATTGACGTCCCTGTCTGTCTTGTCCAACAAGGGGACAAGCGGGCACAGTTTCATTTGAATCTGATATAGGATGTCGTGGGTTTAGGCATCTAGTTTGGGCTACATTTATATGATTATACTGCCGGTGTTGTTAACGCTTCGGTGTCACGAGCTTAGACTGTAATAAATACTTTTGGGATGACTTTGTATATGTTATATTGTCATCACATTTGGGAAAATCTTGTGGTTCATTAAACCTTTCAAACTAACTAAACCTATGAACTCACCAACTTTATGTTGACACTTTAGCAATGTTTTTCTCAGGTATTAAGAAGGAAGATGCTAAATGAGGTCTCATGCATTGCCGTCATTTCTTTGAAACAACGATCATTTGTACCATTTGAGAAAACTATGTTTTGTAACCATATTCAGTTTATGCTTCCGCACTTTGTTAAAACAACTTATTTTATTAATTACAAGTGATCTATTTTTCCGAACGTCTCATGTAGAGGTCGTTCTTTGTGACTATGTGTGTATGATAATCATGACGTCACCACTCCCTTGTCGCCATTATACTCTGATATTTTGGGAGTGTGACAGATTGGTATCAGAGCACTAGTTATAGAGAACTAGGTTGCATTAGTAATTCTAGACTATAACTGCTCTATGTTTAATCGATTATCATACAGATTGTAAGTATTAAGTATATGTAGATACATAAGTAATAAATGGGATACATGTGAATTAACAATTACGAGGTATATTTACATGGGTTACATGTGCAACAACAAAATCTGAATTATGTTATATGGGTTACATGTGGATTCAACAATGATTGCTATGTTATGTTAATGTCCTTTTTATGGACTAATTTTATGAGATATTTACACACCTTTATTTTGTTTATGATTACAGCGATGTCTTCATCCGATGAGTCCACGTCTACAGGAGCGTACTACAACCGTAGTTCGCAGTCGACCATCAGTTCATCAGTAGGACTACCTAGAGGATCGCCGTCAGGATATCCGTGGTACCGGATGGTTTCAGATGATGATGTAGAGAGAGAAGTTGAGGAAGTTCGTCATTCACCGATTCGTATTCCTGACGCATCAGCTGACGATGTGCTTAGCCTAGAAGGCGATGACATGGACACTGACGTGGTGCAGTCACCAGGTCAGGCATCAGTGACTGGAGATGAGACGGTAGAGGAGACAGAGGATGATGGGATGGAGTTTACAGATGGGGAAGGAGAGCCTATGGAGGTCACAGACACTGAGAACCCTCCTACTGCATATGCTGCTACTCCTGAGGTTTCCCTAGCACACATCTCCTCATCTTCATCTGAAGACGAAGGAGAAAGGACTGCTATTCCTGCTCCAGCACCTGGTACTCTACCTTTCTACTATGTGAGACGACGTCTTCGGGGGAGAGCTTCTCGACCACCACTTTCACCTTACAGACCCCTCATACCTTTCACTGCCACTGACAGGCATGCAGCCCGCACACCTGCCAGTTCTGTCCCAGAGGCACCATTACTACTACCACCACCAGAGACTGTACCTGCAGTGTACCAGGAGATGCTTACTGACGCTGGTATCTCTACAGGACCGAGAGCTACGACTCCTATTCCTAGGAGAGCTACATCGACGGTGGTGATGCTTGGGGCGGCAGATGGTTGTGTGACGACACGGTTGAACAGGTTGGAGGATGCTGTAGAGGCTTTAGGTGAAGAGTATAATGAAGTGCAGGATAAGTTAGAGGCACTGACGAAGAAGAGTCCAGTCAGGGATGAGACAGTGTTGACAGTATGTGTGACCCGTCTACGAGGACAGCTTCTTACTGTTCTTGATCAGATGGAATCCATGCCAAACACTCGTCTTGAGGAGATTGAGAGCCTGATGACCCGTTGGGGAGTAGAGCCATTGGTGGAGACAGGCGGACTAGAGGCACCAGTGGATGACCCTGTTGCAGACTTGGATAAGAGGTTTAGAGCCGCTTGTCATGACACCGATGTTAGGTTGAGAGATTCCCAGGCTCGTGAGCTAGTGGTTGAGAGGAGGTTAGCAGAGTTGGAGAAGGAGCTTCATCAGCGCCGTGAGGGCACTAGTTAGATTTATTTTGTACCATCGACCTATCCCTGTATGACCACTAAGCTTTGAAGTTTGTCTTAGCTAGTTGGTATTTTATTTTCTTTTATTATGTTATGACAAACTATGATGTACTATCAAACGATTCCATGAATGATATTATGAGTTGCAAATTGAGAGATTATTATATATTGTGTATTATATCTTGGAGCATTTCATAATTGTGTTGTGTGTGCCATGCATGTTATGTCTGGCAAAAACTTATTATCCTATTACCTTGTTAGATTATGGCGCCAGTTAGAAGATCCGAAACGCAAAATCCGCCAGCCGCTACCGGTGGAATTGACACTGCCCTGTTAAGCCAAATGATAGCCGAACGAGTGGCCGAGGCACTCGCGACCGCTGAAGCAAACCGTACAGCTAGCACACAGGAGGAGACCAACCAAGGAGCTACAAATGCTATTGCACGTACTTGTACCTACAAGGAATTTCGTGCAGTTACGCAAGTAAGTTTCCGAGGTACTGAAGGAGCAGTAGGATTAACCAGATGGTTTGAGAAGCTAGAATCTCAATTTGGGATCAGCAATGTCGCTGAAGCCGACAAGGTGAAGTTTGCGTCAAGCACGTTAGTGGATGGTGCTTTGACTTGGTGGAACGTCTATGCTCGTGCAGTGACCATTGACGTTGCCCAAGCGACGCCCTGGAGTGAATTTAAAGCTATGTTCGTGAGGAAATACTGTCCCCGAAATGAAGTCAAGCAGATGGAAGTTGAGCTGTGGAACCTAAAGGTCAAGGGTACTGCTCTTACTGCTTACAATCAGCGCTTTCAGGAGCTGATTTTGTTATGTCCTGAAATGGTGCCCAACGATGACCGATTGTTGGAGCGCTACATTGAAGGACTACCTTTGAGTATCAAAGGGAATGTGACTTCATCCAAGCCGACTGATTTGCACGAGGCAATCGACATGGCTCAGAGTCTGATGTACCAAGTGGTACAGGAGTTGGGAGAAAATGCTGGGGATAAAAGAAAGTGGTCTGGCAACCACTACAACAGCAATACCAACAACAACAACAACCCAAGCAACTACAACCAGAACAAGCGTCAAGAAGTAGCAAGAGTGTTCGCTGCTGGACAAGGAAATACTGGGAACTACGCTGGGAGACTACCTTTCTGCGGAAAATGTGGTCGACACCACGAAGGAGCATGTCCCCCTACGTGCTACAATTGTGGGAAGGCGGGACATAAGGCAAAGGAATGCCGAGCACCACCTCGTGCTACTAATCAAAGAGGACCTGGAACGCAAGGTGGCCAAGGAGCAAATGTCACTTGCTTCGGATGTGGAGAGAAAGGTCACTACAAGAACAAATGTCCGAGCGGTGGAAACCAAGGTCGTAATAACCAGATTCGAGGGAATCAAAATCAGAACCAAGGGAACCAGAAGCGGAATCAAGGGAACCGAGGAGGGAATAACCGAGCCACAACTAGTACTCCTGGAGGATTCACGGCACCTAGCAAAGTGTATCATCTCTGTGCTGAAGCTGCTGTGCAAGACAACAATGTTGTGACTGGTACGTTCCTAGTCAATAACAACTATGCTTCAGTACTATTTGATTCTGGTGCGGATAGGAGTTTTGTGTCGTCTATATTTAGTGAACGCCTAAATGCTACCCCTACTGCGTTAGACGTTAAGTATAATGTAGAATTAGCCGATGGGAAGTCAGTAACCACCGACGTTATTCTGAAAGGATGTAGTGTAAGGCTACAAGGTCGTTCGTTTAGTATCGACCTACTCCCTATAGAATTGGGAAGTTTTGACGTCATCATTGGAATGGATTGGATGTCGAAGCATCACGCAGAGATTGTATGTCATGAGAAGTGTGTCCGTGTTCCTTATGGAAACGACGTACTCGTCATACAAGGCGAAAGAAGTGGTGTGAAGAATGGATCAAGATTGGAAGTCATCTCATGTATCAGGACCCAAAGATACATTGAGAAGGGATGTCCGGTATTCTTGGTTCAAGTAACACAAACGGAAGGAGAAGAAGATCGCGAGAAGAAGGTGGAAGATGTACCGATCGTTAGAGACTTTCCGGACGTATTTCCAGAGGATTTACCCGGACTACCACCAGCACGGCAAGTGGAGTTTCACATCGAGCTTACACCAGGAGCCGCGCCTGTTGCTAGAGCCCCATACCGCCTAGCACCGGCCGAGATGACAGAGTTAGCTGAACAGATAAAGGAACTTTCTGACAAAGGTTTCATTAGACCAAGTTCCTCACCCTGGGGAGCGCCAGTCTTATTTGTCAAAAAGAAAGATGGATCCTTTAGAATGTGTATCGATTACCGAGAATTGAATAAGCTAACGATAAAGAACCGCTACCCATTGCCGAGGATTGACGATCTTTTCGACCAATTGCAAGGATCTAGCATATACTCGAAGATCGACTTAAGGTCAGGATATCATCAACTAAGGGTTAGAGAGGAAGACGTTCATAAAACGGCTTTTAGAACCCGGTACGGACACTACGAGTTCCAAGTTATGCCTTTTGGTTTGACAAACGCACCTGCGGTATTCATGGATCTCATGAACCGAGTTTGCAAACCATACTTGGACAAGTTTGTGATTGTATTTATCGATGACATCCTTATCTATTCTCGTAATGAAGAAGAGCACAAGGAGCATTTGAAGACCATATTAGAGCTGCTAAGGAAGGAGAAGTTATATGCAAAGTTTTCCAAATGTGAGTTTTGGATAAACACAGTGCAATTCCTTGGTCATGTGATCGACAGCAGTGGTATTCACGTTGATCCTGCTAAAATCGAGGCTGTAAAGGATTGGGCGACTCCAACAACACCCACGGAGATCCGTCAATTCTTAGGTCTTGCTGGTTACTATAGGAGATTCATTGAAGGTTTCTCTAAGATAGCTAAACCAATGACGGAATTGACTCAAAAGGATAAGAAGTTTGAGTGGAAGGAAGAGCAAGATTTGGCATTCCAGACGTTGAAGCAGATGTTGTGTGAAGCACCGATACTAGCCCTACCTGAGGGTAATGAAGACTTTGTGGTGTATTGTGATGCATCCATAAAAGGGTTAGGTGCAGTACTGATACAAAGGACTAAGGTCATAGCTTACGCATCAAGACAACTAAAAGTGCACGAGAAAAATTACACAACTCATGACCTAGAGTTGGGAGCAGTGGTGTTTGCCTTGAAGATTTGGAGACACTACCTTTATGGTACTAAGTGTGTTGTATTCACTGATCATAAGAGTCTACAACATATTTTGAATCAAAAGGAACTCAACATGAGACAACGACGTTGGCTAGAGTTGCTCAGTGATTATGATTGCGAGATCCGTTATCACCCAGGCAAGGCAAATGTCGTGGCCGACGCTTTGAGTCGAAAGGAGAGAGTTCTTAGGGTGAAGGCTTTGGTGATGACCATTGACTTAGACCTTCCATCCTTAATTCTCAAGGCTCAGAAAGAAGCAGTCGAGGAAGAAATGCTTAAGACTGAAGATGTTGGAGGAATGATGAAGAAGTTGGAAGCACGTTCGGATGGAACGTTATGCCTTGATAATAGGAGTTGGTTACCATGCCATGGCGACCTACGACCCTTGATTATGCATGAGTCGCATAAGTCAAAGTACTCCATACATCCGGGATCTGATAAAATGTATCATGATCTGAAGATGTTGTATTGGTGGCCGAACATGAAGGCGGACATTGCTACATACGTTAGCAAGTGTTTGACTTGTGCCAAAGTCAAAGCCGAACATATGAAACCATCAGGATTATTGGTCCAACCCGAACTGCCAGAATGGAAGTGGGAAAGGATCACTATGGATTTCATTACCAAGCTACCAAAGACCGCAGCCGGATTCGACACGATTTGGGTAATCGTCGACCGACTCACCAAATCGGCTCATTTCCTACCCATCAAGGAAACTGATGGAATGGATAAGTTAGCAAGGACATACCTGGAGGAAGTAGTCACGAAGCATGGTGTGCCTGTGTCTATAATCTCCGACCGAGACAGCCGATTTACTTCGCAGTTTTGGAAGTCACTGCAGAAGGCATTGGGAACGCAGTTGGATATGAGCACTGCGTATCATCCCCAGACCGACGGTCAAAGTGAACGGACCATTCAAACCTTAGAAGATATGCTGAGAGCCTGTGTGATTGACTTTGGAAATAGATGGGATAGACACCTACCTTTGGTGGAATTCTCATATAACAATAGTTATCACACTAGCATAAAGGCAGCGCCATTCGAGGCACTGTATGGTAGGAAGTGTCGTTCACCCGTGTGTTGGGCAGAGGTCGGTGAAGCACAACTCACTGGACCTGAGATCATACACGAGACTACTGAGAAGATCTTCAAGATTAAGAGCCGTATGCAAGCCGCAAGAGATCGACAGAAGAGTTATGCTGATATGAGACGCAAACCTCTTGAATTTGAAGTTGGTGACAAAGTCATGTTGAAGGTCTCACCTTGGAAAGGTGTGATTCGCTTTGGAAAGCGTGGAAAGTTAAACCCTCGTTACATTGGACCCTTCAAGATCATAGAAAGGATTGGCCCCGTAGCCTATCGTTTGGAATTACCCCAAGAACTTAGCCGAGTGCATAATGTGTTCCACATTTGCAATCTGAAGAAATGCTTAGCCGACGAAGCACTCGTTATCCCTTTGGAGGAGATTCAGCTCGACGACAAACTCAACTTCGTAGAGGAACCCGTAGAAGTCATGGACCGTCAAGTTAAACAACTCAAGCAAAGCCGTATATCGATTGTGAAAATCCGATGGAACGCGCGTAGAGGTCCAGAATACACGTGGGAACGTGAAGATCAATTCAAAAGCAAGTATCCTCATCTTTTCGTTAACCAACCTACTACAACAACGTCTTGATTTCGTGACGAAATCTCTAAAACATGGGAATACTGTGACATTCGTCAAATTTCCATCATTTAATTATTCGTGTAGTACGAGTATTTTAACTGCTTATCGCCTAGTCGTTGTCATGAACGTGTTAATTTCTTTGCTTTGCGGACAAAGCCCTTTTTAGGGAGAGCATATGTAACATCTCTATGTTTCGCGACTATTTAGTTGAATGCAATACAAGTTGTGAGCGTGTTATGATGTGCCGTACGTTTTATTTGTGCTAGTTATTAAGATTTGATAACGACTCGCACAATTGTCTTTTGTTTTGGGATCGTACGCTAAACGGTTTTGCTGTCGTGTTATATCAGTCGTGTCTAAACCTAAATATATCGAACCCGAGCCGAGTTTATCACAATCACAGCATGTGTATATAACTGATTATTTAAACCTTCAATTTTATTGTCAAAGCTTGTCATACAAGTGTCCTAAATCAGTCACAAGTCTACATTCCACTTACAAACTTTATAGTTATTTGCCCCACTAAAGGACAACACATTTGCCTAGTTTACCCCTTTTGGGTATATCACAAGCAAGCATTTCCAGAATTTCACTAACCCTAGACTAATTATACAAGTTTATATACAAGTCCAAGGTAATGTCCAAAGTCCAAATACAAGTTATCACCAATTATCACAGTCCAAAAATACAAACATTAAAATCTGCACAAGTCTTCACAATACAACCCCTGGGTAGAAGTTTTGTTCCAGCCAATCTACACGTCTCGTCCGAACCTGCACAACCAAGGGTCTTCATTCTGTCCGAACCTGCAAAACCGAACGTAGCATCCCCATTGTGAGTCTTTTGTTCTTTCGTTTTACTTTCGAAGTCTAGATGTGCTTGTCTTTGTACGAACCTACGAATAAACGAAACCGCGGTTAGTCATTGAAATGAACTTATACTTTTAACCAAAAACAGTAAATTTCTAAACTTTTAAATACAAACATGTTTATGTTATCATTTTGCTGGCAACCAAACCGAGACCCATTTTAGACCAAATTGAGACCCGATTGAGACCAAACCAAGACTCGATTTTGAAACCAAACCGAGACCCAACTTAGAACCAAACCGAGACATGTCCAACCAAAACAAGACTTCAATCATGAACCAACCCGAGACCCATGTTTAACCAAACCGAGACCCAATCAAGAACCAAACCGAGCACCAAAACAAACCAACCAAAGTCCTATTTTCTGCCAAATTAATTACCATTCTTACCAAACAAACCCAAATCTTAATCAAGCTTTCTTTTACAAGAAAACCTTAACCATGCCGCGTGTTTATAGAAACCCCCAATCGAAACCCTAATCATGTAACATCTTTTTAAACATTTCATTTACATTGAGACATTTCAGAAACACCACCTAAACACGAGTAACATTCGATAATATAAAAACCCCCAATTTTCAGAAAACCCTAGATTTACTTTTATTAATTAAAATGCTAATTAAACCTAATCTAAACCCAAACCCCTTAATTAATTTAATTAAAAGTGAGTTTTACAAAAACCCCCAAATAACCGAAACCCTAATTTTTATAAATCGACTTTATATTAAAATTTATTTGATTTTATAAATGAAAACATCAATTAATTATGTTTTAAACCGATTTTGATGAAAACCCCCAAATATTTCAAAACCCTAATTTTGTTTACTTTCAATCCGAGAATCATATGATTCATAACAAATATGTACAAATAAATTAACCCACTGATATTCATTAAATCAAAGATCAATTAATCTTTTGTTAAAAGGAATAAAGGAAAATAAACTTATCTTGATTTTGGTATTTGATTTACGAACCGCAAGAAGAACACCATCAGAAAAACCCAAACGGTTGATGTGGGGATTAACCCACATCTCACGCGATATAAGAACCTCAAACCACCCATGTTTAATCTTATAACACAAACCGATTTGATGATAACCCTAGAAAGGGATAGAACCAATCTAGGTTTAGAGAGAGAGAGAGTTTGGGACGGTGGAGGAAATATCGAGAGAGGAGAGAGAGAGAGTCAACTCCAGTTATGGGGTTATGTGTGATAAACACACACGTATACTACTTTCGTTCCTTGTTTAATCCGCCAGTGGACCGGGCCGGGTCAATGACCCTTGGGCCGGTTTGCTGGGTAAATGTTTTGGACCCCCATTTTGGGCCTCATGAGTTTATTTAGTTTAAGTTAAAGCCCAAACGAAATTTGTTAAATTTAAGTTATGTTTTGACCCGTAAAACCCGACTCGTTAATAAACCGATTTTATTTAACGTACTTTTCAGTAAAATCGTATTTTCATAAAACGTATGGTTTCGTCAAGCACAACTAGGGTGTCGAGTCATTTAATCATACAAGTATTCGTATCGTAACTCGATTCTTAATTTAATTAGGTCGCGGCTAGCGTAACCGTACTCTCGAGCTATTTTATCTTCGTTCTCTTTGCTGAATTTACGAGGTGAGTTTATAGCCCCATACTTTACTATTTTCACTGCTTTTTGGGGTGAGACATTGCTTGATTTTAACGTTTGAACACAAGTGCATTTACTGATTTATCTATTAGTCTAAGTCCCACTAAAAACCCAGTTGCTTTGGCCCGTGAATCGTGAACCGTTAATTACTTTGTGTAAGCGCGAATGTTATGGATAGATCTATCGGGATTGACGTCCCTGTCTGTCTTGTCCAACAAGGGGACAAGCGGGCACAGTTTCATTTGAATCTGATATAGGATGTCGTGGGTTTAGGCATCTAGTTTGGGCTACATTTATATGATTATACTGCCGGTGTTGTTAACGCTTCGGTGTCACGAGCTTAGACTGTAATAAATACTTTTGGGATGACTTTGTATATGTTATATTGTCATCACATTTGGGAAAATCTTGTGGTTCATTAAACCTTTCAAACTACTAAACCTATGAACTCACCAACTTTATGTTGACACTTTAGCAATGTTTTTCTCAGGTATTAAGAAGGAAGATGCTAAATGAGGTCTCATGCATTGCCGTCATTTCTTTGAAACAACGATCATTTGTACCATTTGAGAAAACTATGTTTTGTAACCATATTCAGTTTATGCTTCCGCACTTTGTTAAAACAACTTATTTTATTAATTACAAGTGATCTATTTTTCCGAACGTCTCATGTAGAGGTCGTTCTTTGTGACTATGTGTGTATGATAATCATGACGTCACCACTCCCTTGTCGCCATTATACTCTGATATTTTGGGAGTGTGACATAATCCTTTACTCGGAATAATCAAAACTCATGCGGAATAATAAGTCTATGCAGAAAAACCCTTCATTCGGAATGTAACACTCATGCGGAATACTTCCTTCATTCGGAATAATCTGACTCATGCGGAAAGAAATCCTTCGTTCGGAATGTTGGTTAACGCGGAATAAACACTGATCCGGAACAAATCTACTTATTCGAAATAATTTGCTTCATGCGGAATCAACTCATTCGGAATAAAAATAACCTTCATTCGGAATCGGCTCATTCGGAATATTTACTGATTCGGAACAATAGCTTCATCCGGAAAGATGATTTGGTTCGGAATAAAAAATTACAAAGGTGCTCATTCGGAATATTTGGCAAAAAGCTTCATTCGGAACATTTCTTTATTCAGAACATTTCTTTATTCGGAACATTTCTGACTCAGAATAATGTGATTTATCCGGAATAACTGATTCGGAATAATTAAACAATGCTCATTCGGAACAAAAATGATTCACCCGGAATATTGATTATTCCGGATGAACAAACTGATCCGGAATAACTAAATGAAAATGCTGGTTCAGAATACTTGCTTGACCCGGAATAATCTAGAAAAAACGTTGATCCGGAATGTTTAACCCAAATCCTTCATTCGGAATCTGGGTTAGAACAGTAAGGAGAACGGAGAACAGGGTAACAACTTGATCACGAATTTAACCAAAATCCACCAAGTTTTTAACCAAAACTCAAACCAATTTAACCACTAATCATTTACTAATGATAATCATCAATCCAAAACAACAAACACTCAAAACCCACTTACTTTTGAAGATCAAAACCAATAAAATAAAAACCTTAGAACTTTGAATCAACAAGAAAAGGAAGAACAAGATGAAATAGAAACTTGTATTAAGGATTCAAACAAACAAAATGGAAAGATTAAACTTACAAGATTGTGGAAGAATCAAAGAAAATGAAAACCACCAATCTCCTTTAGGGAGTTGGTTCCTACGAACTAGGAAAGAAAATAACAGAAAGAAAAACTAGTTGAAAAAATGTGAAGGGAAGGTGTATTTATAGGCCTTGTCTTTGGTTGGTGAGTGGGCTTTCTCCCTTTCTTTTTGTCTTCTCGTCTTTTCAGAAAAGTTGACGTTTTCGATTTCGATTCGGTATTTGTCGACGAATAAATTCAACTCGTATTTTAATTTCTTCATTTGATAGACTTGAGTTCTTCGACACATGTAAATCTTCCATCTTTGGTCCTTTTCTTAGATAAATCTTCAAATAGGCCCATTGACTTCAAATCTTTTGCATCTCTTGGAATATAGACTTCGTCTTTTCGTCTTTTTCTTCGATAAAACCCGTGCAATCCCATGTTTTCTTCCATATTTATCCGGTTGGCTCTGAAAACACAACAAACATACAAACCACGCATAATACCAAACAAATGACATTAAATACGCGTTTTGGTCTCGTTTTAGCAAGAAATAAGTGGTAAAAGGATGGATGTTTTCACACCTGTCAAATCCCTTACACTTAACCATTGCCACGCCCTCATGCAATGCTATAATTTTAAAGCACGGTTTACATTTTCTCATCATAAATTACCCACCTTGGCCTTTATTAAATTCTAAACACTAAGGAAAACAAAAGAACAAAATAAGTAAAGTATTTAAAGACTTACATTGGGGTTTTAGATATTCATGAATGTTCATCATTCTCAAGTTTCACGTTCCCCATACCAAGCTTAAAAACGAGATCATTGTTATTATAAGTTAGCAAACTAACACGAACTCATGTGGCCCAATTATTCACTTAGACTCCCTTATTCCTAGGTGTATCTCTTATATTTTATTTTTGTCTTGAATGATCACGAGTATGCATTGTTTGACTTATTTCGATAGTCATTTAGGCTAAAAACAAAGTGGGACGATTTGATCAATAGTTAGCTAAAGGACAAAATCTTTTAAAACTGCTTCTCGGGACCTCATAAAGTTCATATCTTGGCATAACTCGCTTCACGATTTGAGACCTTTCTCGGACCGATATTTGGCAGCTACTTCATACTTCGAATCTTTGTGAGACGTTCTTGAAATTATGGTCTTCTCTTCATAATAGGAATTTCTTCACTTGAAGTTTTGAGAGATTCTTCATCTTTGGACCACGACTTCTTTCATTTTTCTCCAATCTTTATTTTGGACTTTGATATATAACGATCCGCCTCCTTTTAGGACTTGGATCTATTTATCCTCATACCTTGCTAGGGTCTTTTCGGATAGATTTCTCCATGATCTTTTGGGGAGTTCTTGCTTTTCGTCGTGTGTCTCGATCCTTCATATTGATTTTCGATAAATGATTCTTCACATCACTTTTGGATCTTTAGCAACAAAATGTATCCCTCATGCCTTGTTAGGGCCTTTTCGGACTCGCCAATCTTCGCATCCCACTTCAATAAGTTATGCCTTGGCTATGAACTCTAATTAGTACCGAGCAACTTTTAAACGATCTTGGGCTAGAATCTAAGTAACTTTTCAAATCGTACAACCTAATTTATTGCAGATAAATTTATTAGCAAGCGATGGGAGAATGGGCTTATAATCAACTCACATAAATTCACGAAAGAATACCAAACTTATAATTGACTCTATCATCTCTCGTTCTCCACAATTTAAAATCTCAAGGAATGAGACTCGTGGATGCTTAGCCAATTAAATCAAAGTTTTGGGTTTTCGAGTCGCCTATAGGATCTTACATCTTCTTAGACTCTTTCAAGTTTAGAATTTGCGTTTTAAAGTTCCCTTGATAAACGAATCTCTAGGATCAATTATAGGAACTTGCGAAAAGTTCTTGTTCTTAACCCGTGAGAGTTAAGACTTTCGCGTTTTAAAGCTCCTTATATAAAAGCCTAGCAAAACTTGACTTAAACACGTTAAGGATACTAGCTAGAGTAAACTTAGATAAGTAAACTCGGGTTGAGTCAAAATATTCACGACTTGGAAAAATTTAAAACCATTTTATTGAAATTTTATTCTAGCAAGGAGAGAAAATAAACATAACAAAGGAAAATGCAACTATACAACTAGGCCAAAATAGATTAAATATTTTGAAAAATGTTAAAAAATGTCGAAAATTCGAATTATCCGGTTAAATGAAGGCACTTTAATTGAAAAGTCCACTTAAAACTTCGATAGAAGTCTCCCCTACACTTAATATAAACATTGTCCTCAATGTTTAAGCATGTGGGAAAAGTCTCCCCTACATTTATGACATTGTGCACGTTGGTTAAATCAAGTTAAGGAGGAGACAACTAAAGTGATCAATTTCAAATGTGAGTATGAAGAAAATTGAATCACGATAGTTGAGAGATAGAACCGGAATTGCGGATAACATGGGAGCATGGTTCTTCAAAGATTCCAAGAGTGCACTTATCCTTGTAATCACATCACCATACAAACACAAGCAACCTATATAGCTCCCCCTACACTTAGGATGAAAAACGGAAAAAGGGGGAATAGATACTCGGGTTGCCTCCCGAGGAGCGCTTGTTTTTGTTAACTGAGTCACAAGCCTGACTCGGTCCCGAACTAATTCAAGGGAAACGTGGTGAGGGATGGAATCATCTCATGAGAGATGTCCTCACCAAAGTACAATTTCAGACGCTGGCCATTCACCTTAAAATTGGGCCTATTTGGCTGAGAAAGCTCAATGGTGCCATAGGGAAAGACATTGGCGATGGTGAATGGACCAGACCAGCGGCTCTTCAACTTGCCCGAGAAGATCTTCAACCGAGAGTTAAAAAGTAAAACTTGATCACCAACGTGGAACTCTCGGTGCTTAATTCTAGCATCGTGGATAATCTTGGTCTTCTCTTTGTAGATTAATGAGTTCTCGTAAGCTTCATTCCTCAATTCATGTAGCTCGTTGAGTTGAATCTTGCGAATATCACCGGCTTTGTTGATGTCGAAGTTAGCCCACTTCAAGGCCCAGTATGCCTTATGTTCCAGCTCGATGGGGAGGTGGCATGCTTTCCCGTACAAAAGACGATAAGGTGTAAAACCAATCGGTGTCTTATAGGCGGTACGGAAAGCCCACAGAGCATCATCAAGTTTATCGGCCCATGAGGCACGATGCTCTCCCACAGTACATTCCAAAATTCGCTTCAATCCACGGTTGGATATCTCGACTTGACCGTTGGTTTGAGGATGGTAAGCGGTGGAAAGACGATGATTGACACCATACTTAGCCATGACTCTTGCAAATTGATCATTGCAAAAATGAGTCCCGCGGTCACTGTATAGCACGAGGAACACCAAATCGAGCAAACAGTTGTTTCAAGAAATTACAAACCACCCTCGCTTCGTTAGTGGGTAAAGCTTTAACTTCAACCCATTTAGAAACGTAGTCAACGGCGACAAGGATGTATTTGTTTCCTTTAGAAGAAGGGAATGGCCCCGTAAAGTCGATGCCCCATACATCAAAGATTTCACATTCTTGTATGAAATTTTGAGGCATCTCATCTTTATGTGTGATCTTGCCTTGTCTTTGGCAATCATCACAGTTTTTAACCATTGCGTGAGCGTCACGGTAAATGGTGGGCCAATAGAATCCCGAGTTAAAAACTTTTTTGGCGGTGTAGTTGGGACCAAAGTGACCACCGGTGGGTCCATTGTTGCAAGCCTCGAGAATGTCTAAAGTTGCCCGTCCGTCAACACATCGGCGAATAATCAAATGAGCGCATTGTTTGAAGAGAAAAGGGTCATCCCAAAAGTAAGTCTTAACATCATTCAAGAACTTTTTCTCTTTTTGGGATGTTAACCCATTGATGAGAACACCACCCGCTAAGTAGTTTGCAATGTCGGTAAACCACGGGGTGTCATCAAGATCGGCACAAATAGACAGTAAGGTCTGAAGGGGAAAAGAGTCACTGATCTCTTTGTTCGGATGATCCCCTTGATATGGATCCTCAAGTCTACTTAGATGATCCGTGGCTAGGTTTTCGTCTCCCTTCTTGTCACGAATTTCAATGTTGAATTCTTGAAGGAGTAAAACCCAACGAAGAAGTCTTGTCTTAGAGTCGTGCTTAGTCATCAAGTACTTCAACGCGGAATGGTCCGTGTATACGATTGTGGTGGATAAAACAAGATAGGGGCGATTTTTTCAAAAGAATAGACAACAGCTAAAAGCTCTTTTTCGGTTGTCGTATAATGCAATTGAGCCCCCGTCATTGTCTTGCTAGCATAATGGATTGGTTGGAAGTGTTTATTCACTCTTTGGCCCAAAACCGCTCCAATAGCAAAATCGCTAGCATAGCACATCAACTCAAAGGGTAGCTCCCAGTTAGGGGTAACCAAGACCGGTGCCTTAGTTAGCTTATCCTTAAGAAGGTTGAAGGCTTCAATACACTCTTTGGAAAAGATAAAAGGAGTATCTTTTTCCAAGAGGTGGGTCATCGGGCGAGCGATTTTAGAAAAATCTTTGCTAAATCGACGGTAGAAGCCCGCATGACCAATAAAACTTCTCACACCCTTCACGGTTGAAGGTGGAGGTAATTTGGCTATGACATCCACTTTAGCACGGTCCACTTCAAGACCGGATTTTGAGATTTTGTGTCCTAGCACAATGCCTTCTTTTACCATAAATGGCATTTTTCCCAATTGAGAACAAGGCGAGTGTCTTCGCACCGCTTAAGCATACGTTCAAAATTGGCAAGGCAAGAAGAGAAGGAATCCCCAAAGACCGAGAAATCATCCATGAAGACTTCCATGGTTTGCTCAACCATGTCATGGAAGATAGCCAACATGCACCTTTGGAAAGTCCCGGGGCCATTTCATAAGCCAAAAGGCATTCTTTTGTAAGCAAATGTGTCATAGGGACAAGTGAATGTTGTCTTCTCTTGATCTTGGGGATCGATGGGTATTTGGAAATAACCCGAGAAACCATCTAGAAAGCAGTAATATTCATTACCCGCTAAACGTTCAAGCATTTGGTCCATAAAAGGAAGAGGGAAATGATCCTTTCTCGTGGCATCATTGAGTTTGCGATAGTCTATACAAACTCTCCACCCAGTAACGAGACGTGTAGGAATCAACTCGTTGTTTGCATTGGGCACAACGGTGATTCCGCTTTTCTTAGGCCCACAATGGACTGGACTAACCCATGGTGAATCCGAAATAGGGTAAATCATGCCCGCATCAAGAAGTTTGATAACATCTTTTTTGATAACGTCATGGATTTTAGGATTCACCCTTCGTTGGCTTTGAATTGTGGGCTTAAAGTCGTTCTCCATGAGAATTTTATGTGTGCAAAACTGAGGATCAATTCCGCGAATATCGGAGATTTTCCAAGCGATGGCTATTTTATGTTTTTTGAGAACTTCAATGAGACGAGTTTTCTCATCGGCTTTTAAGTCCTTAGCAATGATAACGAGAAGTTGATCAATGCCTTCTAAGAAAACATACTCGAGATGGGGAGGTAAGTCCTTAAGCTCAAGAGTGGGAGGATCCTTAATAGATGGTGTAACTAACGATGGATCATCATTAGTCACCTCTTTAGGAGAAGGAGGAGAAAACGGGTCGTCATTGAGAAGTTTCTCAATTATACGTATGTCTTCTTCCCAATCGGTGGGAGAATCATCATACTTAAGATCAAGTGGACCCAAGCTAGCTTCAAATTCATCCAAAAGAAAGTCACTTTCTCCAAAAGGAGTCAATGACGGAGCGATTGAGGAAACGGTCTCAACATTGGGTAGAGAAGAGAGATTACTTTTGCAAGCATCATGAAAGTGTTCTTCACTAGCCTCATCGAGAACATCAATAGCATTAACACTCTCATATGAATAAGGTTGCTTAGAAATCTTACCCATGTTGAAGACAATTTTATCGTCACCAACTCTCATGATTATTTTGCCCGCGGCTACATCAATGAGAGTGCGACCGGTCCTCAAGAAGGGACGTCCAACGATTAATGGAACACGGGGGTCCATTTCGTAGTCAACGACAACAAAATCCGCCGGGAAGGTGAATTTGTCAACGCCAACGAGGACGTCTTCGGCTATCTCCACTGGATAAGCAACCGTACGGTTAGCTAATTCCAAAGTCATTTTGGTGGGGACTAGCTCAGAGAGAGATAATTGCTTCCAAACGCTTAGAGGCATTAAGTTGATACTAGCACCTAGATCAGCTAGGGCCATGCAATTCTCTACTCCCAGGAAGTTGCAAGGAATCAAGAAGCGACCCGGATCACCAAGTTTGGTGGGCAATTTCCTTAAGAGAACCGCGGAGAAATTCTCATTAAGTTGGGTCTGAGCAATGTCAAGAAGCTTCTCCTTGTCACTAAGAAGATCTTTAAACATCTTCGCATATTTAGGCATGTGAGCGAGAGCCTCGGCAAAGGAGATGTTAAAATTCAATTGTTTAAACATTTTAAGAAAGTTTGAAACTTGAATATCATCCTTGCTCTTTTGCTTCTCTTTCCTCAAACTTGAAGGATAAGGTATATCGGATGAAGAGGAAGTCTTTAGGGGAGTAGGATCACTCACAACCACAGGTGGAGGGGGAATGGGGGTAGAAGGCAAAGGAGGTGAGGAAAGTTGCTCTTTTTCCTTGTTCACAATCACGGGTGGAGGTGTAGGAAGCTCAGGTTCCGTATAACCTTTTCCACTACGAGTGGTGATTGCTTTCATCTCCCCTCTTGGATTCGCAACGGTGTTACTCGGAAGAGTACCTGAAGAAGAGGGTTGATTACCTTGGAAGAACGAACCGATCATATCACGTATGTTATCTGCTTGAGTGCTGAAAGAGTCCCTCATGTCTGCACGAATATCATTGCTTTGTTTCGCCATGTCATTCCTTAGCTCGGCTCGAATATCGCTCCCTTGTTTCGCCATTTCTCCCTTCAAGTTGATGAATTCACTCTGAAGATTCGTCACCATCTCTCTATTAGTCCTCATGAACGTCTCGACGTCTTGATTCAATGCCATTGGTTGATTGAGAGGTGGAGCTTGGTAAGCTTGAGAATTTCCTTGAGGTGGGTATGGGTTTCTTTGGGATTGATATTGATTGTTAGCACGAGGTTGGGATTGGTTATTTCGGTTGTAGCTTTGTTGTTGGTTTTGGTTTGGAGGATTAAAATCGGGTGGTGCAAGATAGTTGTTTGAACGATAACTTAGCAAGCTACGGTCTCCTTGAGGACGAGCTTGATAGCCTCCCGTGGGATAAGTACCGTATGCCGCGTTAACGTTTTCACAAAAATTGCCTTGAGTGGAAGGACAATCATTGTAAGAGTGAGGACCACCACATGTGTCACAAGAAATAGCAACGGCTTTAGCTTGTTGAAAGTGGTTTGTGGCCATGGTCATGTAATTCTTGTTCATTTCCGCGACTTGTCGGGTAAGTTCGGCTATCTTTATATTGGAAGTAGCAGAAGAAACATTGACTCTCGTTTTAGATCTTGAGGATGCGGATGAATCCCAATTCTTGTGGTGAGTAGTCATGTTTTCAATCAACTCTCTACACTCCTCCGGTCTCCTTTTCATAAAGTACCACCGGCGGCGGCGTTGATCGTGTCACGATCACGAAAAGTGAGACCATTGTAGAAAGTATCAATGAGAGTGACGGGGAGCATGTTATGATTTGGACAACGGTCGATCAAATCATTGTATCGTTCCCAAGCATCAAAGAGCGATTCATCATTGTCTTGCATGAATCCACTAATTTGGTTACGAAGGCTCGTGACCATGGATGGTGGGAAGTAACGAGACAAAAAGCGTTGAGTCATGTCGTCCCAAGTATGAATTGAATTCTTTGGGAGACGGTCAAACCATTTTTCGGCATGGTGAGAAAGCGAGTGGGGAAATAGTTGAAGGCGAAGTTCATCCATAGAAACACCGGGTGACTTCATGCTTTGGGTGATGGTAATGAATTTGTCGAGGTGTTTGTTGGCATCATCATCCGGTATTCCGCGAAATGGATTAGTTTGCACTTGTTGGATCACGTGATGCTTCAACGAAAACTCCTGAGCTGTGGTTTGCATCGGTGCAATCGGACCTCCACGTCCGTTCATTGTAGGTTGGCATAGCTCCTCCATGGTTCGTAGGTCGGGTAGGGGTGGATTATTCATGTTGGGGTGAGGTGTATTATTATTGTTTTTGTTGTGTACACCGGCCATGTCTAAATCTTCGAGAGTCTCGGGCTCTGAATAAGACGTTGATCGAGTACGCATACACTAAAAAGAAAATGCAAGAGAAAATATTTTTGGTTTTTATAGGTTTTTTAATGTTTTTGTATTTTTGAAAATTTTATATTTTTATGGGTTTTTGAAAATTTTTGTGCTTGAAAATAACGTTCCCGAAAAACGGATCCCAAAATCCAATTGTTCTCACAAGAAACCGTTGATCCTTACGAGAAGAGCCGGAAGCTGTGCCAATTTAATAACTGATTTTTAGTTAGTTAATAAAAAGGTTTGTTTCAATACCTTTCTTTGTGTTGCTCGTACCCAATTATATTTGTCGTTGTTTCGTTCTCGGTATCTTCTCGAATCGATCACGGTTCAAAGTGGAATAGTTGTAATTGGTAACTAAAAAGGGGGAGCTTTTGATCTATATCTACTTAAAAGGTAAGTGCGAGAAGTAATAAACTAAAAGTGGTTAATGAAAATAAAACTTGAATTAAAGTAAAACAGTAAGTAAATACCTTAACTTGGAGAAACAGCTGATTCGGAATAATAATCCTTTACTCGGAATAATCAAAACTCATGCGGAATAATAAGTCTATGCAGAAAAACCCTTCATTCGGAATGTAACACTCATGCGGAATACTTCCTTCATTCGGAATAATCTGACTCATGCGGAAAGAAATCCTTCGTTCGAAATGTTGGTTGAATCGGAATAAACACTGATCCGGAACAAATCTACTTATTCGGAATAATGTGATTCATGCGGAATCAACTCATTCGGAATAAAAATAACCTTCATTCCGAATCTGCTCATTCGGAATATTTACTGATTCGGAACAATAGCTTCATCCGGAAAGATGATTTGGTTCGGAATAAAACATTACAAAGGTGCTCATTCGGAATATTTGGCAAAAAGCTTCATTCGGAACAATTCTTTATTCGGAACATTTCTGACTCGGAATAATGTGATTCATCCGGAATAACTGATTCGGAATAATTAAACAACGCTCATTCGGAACAAAAATGATTCACCCGGAATATTGATTATTCCGGATGAACAAACTGATCCGGAATAACTAAATGAAAATGCTGGTTCCGAATACTTGCTTGACCCAGAATAATCTAGACAAAATGTTGATCCGGAATGTTTAACCCAAATCCTTCATTCGGAAACTGGGTTAGAACAGTAAGGAGAACGAAGAACAGGGTAACAACTTGATCACGAATTTAACCAAAATCCATCAAGTTTTTAACCAAAACTCAAACCAATTTAACCACTAATCATTTACTAATGATAATCATCAATCCAAAACAACAATAACTCAAAATCCACTTACTTTTAAAGATCAAAACCAATAAAATAAAAACCTTAGAACTTTGAATCAACAATAAAAAGAAGAACAAGATGAAATAGAAGGATTAAGATTCAAACAAACAAAATGGAAAGATTAAACTTACAAGATTGTGGAAGAATCAAAGAAAATGAAAACCACCAATCTCCTTAAGGGAGTTGGTTCCTACGAACTAGGAAAGAAAATAACAGAAAGAAAAACTAGTTGAAAAAATGTGAAGGGAAGGTCTATTTATAGGCCTTGTCTTTGGTTGGTGAGTGGGCTTTCTCCGTTTCTTTTTGTCTTCTCGTCTTTTCAGAAAAGTTGACATTTTCGATTTCGATTCGGGATTTGTCGACGTATAAATTCAAGTCGTCTTTTAATTTCTTCATTTAATAGACTTGAGTTCTTCGACACATGTAAATCTTCCATCTTTGGTCTTTTTCTTCGATAAATCATCAAATAGGCCCATTGACTTCAAATCTTTTGCATCTCTTGGAATATAGACTTCGTATTTTCGTATTTTTCTTCGATAAAACCCGTGTAATCCCATGTTTTCTTCCATATTTATCCGGTTGGCTCTGAAAACACAACAAACACACAAACCACGCATAATTCCAAATAAATGACATTAAATACGCGTTTTGGTCTCGTTTTAGAAAGAAATAAGTGGTAAAAGGATGGATGTTTTCACACCTATCACCTACGCGGCTCCTTATTAGGCCGCTTAGGCGCGTTCCCTGGATCAGGTTTGTCCAAGGTCGAGGTTGGCGGTGGGGTGATAGCGGACGTGCCTACCCCACCTATGGACTAAAAAACGCTCCGGTTATTCGGTCCACCTGTTTGGTTGCCGGGGGACTGAGTGGGAATGCGTATCCCGTCCCCTTTGGACTTCCGATTCGCAGGATTTGTGTTCCTGAGGTTTCCTTGCGGATGTCCTTTCGTCATTTAGATCAAGATGAGATTTGCTCTAGCTTAGTGTATTGGTCCCACGGATGGCGCCAACTTGTTGATACAAAAGTTAGATTCTCCTTGCTAGACCCGAATTAGGCTTAATTCGGGTTGGCTGGACTCTGGCTCCTGCACCAAGTGAAATATCTGGTTGGGATCCTGCACACTAAAACAACACGCGTTAGGCTTACCGTGGGAATGTATCCCACGATTAGACTCCAGCGTGAGAGTAAGTAATCGGTTAGGGTTCAAGAATCGGATGAGTTGTGAGTGTGTAGAATGTAATACCTTTGTGGAACCCTTGGGGGTTCCTTATATAGGCAGTGAATCCCTAATGGGTTGTCACTGATGCTTCGGCCCCAAGGAAAGGATAAGTACCAGAATTAGTTTAATTGTTATATTCTAATTATGGTGAGTGTATATCCTATTCTTTGGGGTAAATCCTAATCATAATAAGAGTATGATTCTGTCTAACCCTGTACCGGCCACGCTGGGTCGTGGGCCACACACATGTGTGCGGTTAATGTTCATCCAAGCCCATAAGCTTAAATAACATTAATCCAACCCATCAGTAATGGGCCGGATGCGGGTAGTACTCGTAGGCCGGGTTCATGACACGGCTGGGGACTATATGTCATCAAAGGACATTGCGAAAAATTCATAAGATGTAATACTAGTGATAACTGGAAGGTTAGGCTGTGAACCTCTTTAGTTCTGGTCCCTCCCGTTACCATGATTCCAGGTAGAAGATTGCTAATGTGTCACAATTATGAACTATTGCATGTAACATAAGAAAAATGAGTAAGTGTAAGGACCTGTTGATGTTGGAGTTTCCAGCGTTGTTTCAGTAATTCTCATTACCGCCACGCCTATCCGTAGCAGAACGGTCGTGAGTCTGACTGTTTCCCTTAGGCTGAGTAGGCTGTTGCTGAGTAGCCGGCTGAGACCGGTCCCCAGTCTTCTGCCTGGAAGATGCAGTTTAAAAGAGATATAAATATTGACATATACTGAAAGAATATGGTTTGGTCACCGCTGAATAACGAATGTTTACCTCTTCTCGGGTCTCTCTACTTCCCCGAATTCTTCTCTTTCTTGCAGCATCTCCAGCTTACGTGCTGCATCGGCAACTTGTGCCACCATGTTGAACATAGCACACACCAAGTTGTTGGCGACCGATGTACTAATAGCCCACCGGAAGTGGTATGCTTGCTCTTCGGCAGTACCTGCTGCTATGCCAAGAAAACCAGCCAAACGAAGAAAGCGCTGCATGAACTCATTGTTGTTCTTCCCATCTCTTTGTCTGATTCCATGGTACTCGCTCTTCAGCTTGTCTTGCTTAGCCTTAGGAAAGAACTGTCCCATCACTAACTCCAAGAACTGAGCCCAAGTCAAATCAGCCACCTAATCATCACCTCCCTCAAACTGCTTCAGTTCCTTCCACCATGCTAGCACATCATCTTCGAACTTGTAACAGGCCAACCTCGACTTGAATATGGGGTCATAGCTCATTGCATCAAAGATATTCTCAATGTGAGCCAACCAGCTTCCAGCTTCGCTGGGGCTATCCGTTTTCTCGAAGGATCGAGGGCGTAGCTTGTTGAATCTCTCCAGCCATGTGACCAATGTTACTAGAGGAGGAGGAGGAGGATGTACTGGGTGTTGTTGCTGATTGTTGGCAGCCTGCACCTCAGCCTGATTTTGTTCCTCAGCTGAGGAAGCATAGCTTGCATCGCAACTTGGACTGCGGCATTGAGTTGTTCCTGCTCGCGCGTGAGAACCATCTGACAGTATGACATAAAAATACATGATTAAACTGATCAAAACATAAAATACATACATGAAAAAAAATTTATACCAATAAATCATGAGAAAAATTTTATGCAGGAAAACTAGTATATGAATGCATGATGTAGTTTTGTGAAAACTTTTATATGCGCGAGAGAGAACGCCTATGGTCAGCTCACTCAAAATAAAAGACATGGCGAGGGGACGCCAATAGGTCGGTCCCAAAGTTAAAAGTTTCGATAAAAGCACATGCGACTAAATAGGGCCAGTCCTGTACCAACCATTACTTAGTCATAAACCTGCGACAATGACATATATATGAATGCATGAAAACAATGAATGCATGAAAACCGACTGTCAGTTCTAGGAAGACCATAGTGACTACCCACTAATCACAGGTCGTGTTTTGAGAGCCTACAAGTCAAAACCAGGCGCTGATACCATAATTGTAACACCCCATTTTGATAAATGGAATGTCACGCGTGAATATGGCGTGTCATCAAAGCATACAAGGATAAATGTCTTAAACATTACATGACCATAAAGGAAATACCGAAAACAAACATCGGTACCCCAAAGTAAAAGCTCATCACACACAAACATAAGTACTGTAAATGAAAAGGACTAAACAATGTCCATGGAAATGAGTAGCAAAATGTATGAATAAATGCATAAAGTAATGAAGGCTAGAAAGCTTCAAATCCATATGCACGTACGCTTAGAGTCTACGAGCGTCCCTGAGTACCTGCCGTTTTGGGAACATGAAAGGAAAACGGCTGAGCATAACGCTCAGTGCACGGATATACAAACATAAAATGAATAACATAAGCATATACAACAAATAGCAGCGGAATTGATTAAGTCCTAGAAAACCTGGTATGACTTAGTAAAACTGATTTTATAGTTTGAAAAGCCTTTTGTTTATCTTATGAAAACTGTTTAACATGTTAACCATTAGCCAATATAGGTCATGAAATATCAACGTGCATGAATACTTGGAGGGGTGACCTCATCATGCAATTAGAGGGGCTGCCTCTAATTAATATAAGTTTGGGTAGGAGGGATCAGATACTTGTGAAGGATGCAAGGCACACACCACATTCACCTGAATAATCTGTAACAACATGTAATCTAGGATGAACCCATACGCCCCACAAAATAATATAATAATATGGCCAAAAGCTGAAAGGGACGCCATGAGCTATCACTCCGCCGTGGTTAAGTCATAACACTGGTGCCTCTAGTGCTATGGTTATGGTACCTTCATAACTAGGTGAAACTGGTCATGCATGTATATGTCTTAGGCATTTAATTAAACATAAACAAATCAAAACATATAAAACATATACTGGGAAAACAGTTGGCTGCATACGGGGAAATCCTAATAAGGAAAGAATGTCCATACTGAAAGGACGGAGAATCCGTACCTTATGTCCAGTGAACAAAGAAGACGAACGGAAGAGAGTCCTATTTCGATCTCACTAATTATACATAAATAATATACGTGTATAAGTGTTCTGATTACTGAGTACGTAACTGATTTTATATCGATCATTAGCTTGTTTTATATGTTCATGTCTTGTTTTACTGATTTTATCATTATGCTGTGTTTATCATGTCTTCTGGATATTCTGGTTAAGTATTACTTGTATTTCTTGTATTATTATACTTTTTGTGTAATAATAAGGAACTTCCTAAAAATAGTAGATTTCCTAAAATAGAAATTTTCCAAAAACTAAAAGTTTCCAAAAATAGAAAGTTTCTAAAAATAGATTAGCTGCTTAAAATAAATAAGTTTCTAAAAATAGAAAGTTTCCATAAATAGATTAACTGCATAAAATAAATAAGTTTCTAAAAATATAAAGTTTCCATATTTAGAAATAAGTTGGATTATTAAGCTAATAAGATAAGCTTAAGTTTTATAGATTAATATTCTAAGTCATGTGATTAATAGTATAGTTTATTAATTAATACATGTAAATTAAATAAACTATATGTTATAAGATTTAATTAAATATAGCATGATTTAATTAAATTAAAGTGTATATAATACTTAGGTTAAAACATGTATTAATATTTATATTAATATAACCTAAGTCATGAAAATTAATTAATTATATGTCATGTTTTAATAATTAATTAATTACTATAGTCTAAATTTCATGATTAAATACTTAGGTTAAAATAATGTATTATTACTAATAATAATAAACCTAGGTCATGTTTTAATTAAATTAATTAATTACCATGTTAAATTAATTTAATTACTTGTAAAATTAAATGCACATGTAAAATAATTAAACTTGTAAAATAAAATAATAAAACGAACCCATGTATTATTTTATTAAAAACATATCATGAACTGGACCCGTGAACCCATGAACCGACCAAAATCAAACCCCACCGAAAACAGTGGCAAACCGGCCCATGCCGGTTGCCCCTGCCTTCGGTTCACTACCACCGGATACATGCCGGTGGTCTTGCCCCTGCTAGGCCCAGCCGCTGACCACCAAAGTTCCCACCGGCAGTGCCGATGGTCCCCCTGCTGCCTGCGGTGACTTTCCCCTACTTGCCTAAAATAGCCACCAGCTTAAGCCGATGGTGGGACTGTGGCTTCCGAGACAAACCGAACACAAGGACACCCCCGCCTCATGTCGGGGTGCCTTGCCCTTGCTGCCGACCGAACACCAACACCACTGAGACCTTTCTCTCGTTTGGTGAAGCGAACCAAACGACACCGAGAGTCGTGAGACTCTCAGTTTATGTGGCGGCCGAACACCAAAACCCGAAAACAAACCCAACTAATTTACCCCCATGATTTTACTTGTTTTTAATCTTTTTTATTAAACCCCCATGATCATACATGCAATAAACATGAAATGAAAAATAAAAAAAGGGTTTTCAGATTACCAAAACATGTGGAATAAATAGATCTTGAATACACGAACGCACAATTAGAATTCTTGAATTAAATCAAACCAACACACCCCTTTGGTGTGTTCTTGCCGCCGGCCACAAAAGAAAAAGAGGAAGAGTAGGGTTTTTGTTTGTATGAAAACTCTGTAATGTTTTTGTTTCCACTTTTATTATTTTTAACAATACAAAACATGGGTTGGGCCCCCTCCTTCTTTGTGTGCCGCGGCTACTAGGGCCCACCAAGGGAACCCGTAACTATTTCGTGTTCTAATATTTTACGTGTTCCCGTGCTCGTATTTACGTGACATTATTATTTAATGTTCGTGTTGTTATATAAATACTTGTACGTAATCGTAATAAGTTACGTAAATACATAATAATATGCTCGTGATTATTTACGTTCATGTTTTCATGTTCGTGATTATAATTATTGTTAGTAATAATTATCGTGCAATAATACATACTTAATACTTATCGTGTAACAATACGTACGTAATTCTCATAATTAATATTCGTGAAACGTAAACATGTTATAAAGAAAAGTTTTAATCATGTACGTACGATTATAAGGGTACTATTCATGGTAAAAGCATGTGGGTTTTACAGGATGATAGTTGTATCCTCTGAGTAAGGACTAATGGAACACGTTGTGAACGTGTGATAGTTGAGGCGGTAACGCTAAGCGAGGACTAAGCTTCCCTTTTAATCCAAAACGTTTAAATCCCCGTGCAGGTGATACCTTGAGGAAAACGTGATCACCTACGTTGAAAGATACATCTCTACGACGTTTAATCAGCATAGCTCTTCTGGCGAGCACGAGCTTCCTGAAGCTTTGCCTTAGCGACAAAGACCTTCTCATTAGTCACCTCAATCATCTCTGAACCCTCAATTAGTCTTTCGCCCACCTGATCCCAGCAGATTGGGGCGCGACACTTTCTACCATATAACATCTCAAAAGGTGCACACTTAATGCTAGCGTACCAACTGTTGTTGTATGCACACTCTACTAGATAGATATAATCATCCCAAATTCCTGACCACTCTAGAGCACACGCCCGCAACATTTCCTACAATGTCTAGATGGTACGTTCCGACTGTCCGTCGGTCTGAGGATGAAAGGAAGTGTTGAGCTTAAGTCTGGTGCCCCAAGCTTTCTGCAGACTCTGCCAGAAACGTGATGTTAAACGGGGATCTCTATTAGAGATGATTTCTGATGGAGTACCATGTAGTCTCATGATCTCCTTCTGAAAAGTGTCTGCCAATTTGTTGACCGGATGCTCCTTGCGGATCGGCAAGAAATGAGCAGATTTAGTCAATCTATCAAAAATAACCCAGATGGCGTCGTTCTTCCTCTGAGTCACAGGAAGACCAGTAACAAAATCCATAGAGATTTTGTCCCACTTCCATGCTAGAATATCTAATGGTTGTTGTAAACCACTAGCTCGCTGGTGTTCGATCTTAACCTGCTGGCAGATCATACATTTAGAAATGAAGGTGGCAACATCTTACTTCATACCACTCCACCAAAAATGCTGCTTGATGTCGTGGTACATCTTGGTACAACCATGATGTATGGTAAATGAAGATCTGTGAGATTCAGTCAGCACAGCTTCCCTGAGTGTAGAGTCATCAGGAACCACTAGTCTAGTGCCCTGCCATAAGATATCGTCATTGTCCACGCGAAACTCCGTCTGCTGATCAAGGTTCTAAATGATAGCCCAAATCTCACCATCGTCCTTCTGAGCTTCCTTGATCCTAGAATGTAAGTCTGGTTCCACTCTAAGATTAGCCCAGTAACCATGCTGTCCTCGTACAAAACTCAATATCAGTCATCTCAAGGTCACGGATGATCTCCTTTGCAATCTAGATGCCAGCAATCATACCTGACCTTCTGCTTAGAGCATCTGCCACCGCATTCGCCTTACCAGGATGGTATTAAATGTTGGTGTCGTAGTCCTACAATAGCTCTAACCATCTCCTCTGTCTCATGTTCAGTTCCTTCTGGGTGAAGATGTACTTGAGACTCTTGTGGTTGGTGAATATGTCACATGATTTATCATATAAATAATTCTCCAGATCTTCAATGCAAAAACAACTATTGCAAGCTCTAAATCATGAGTGGGATAGTTTTATTCATAAATCATGAGTGGGATAGTTTTCTTCATAAGGTTTCAGCTGCCGTGATGTGTATGCAATAAGCTTCCCATGTTGCATGAGAACGCAGCCTAGACCCTTTCCTGAAGCGTCACTATAGATCTGAAATCCACCTGAGCCAGATGGGAGAGTAAGAATAGGTTCAGTGACTAACTTCTCCTTAAGATCTTTAAAGCTCTTCTCCCGCTCTTCCGTCCAGACGAATTTCTCTCTATTCCTCATCAACTTAGTTAAAGGTAAGGCTAACCGTGAAAAATTCTCTACAAACATACGGTTGTAGCCAACTAAACCCAGAAAACTTCTGACCTCCGTTGCAGATGTATGTCTTGGCCATTCGGCGATAGCTTTGACCTTTGTAGGATCCATGGTGATCCCCTCTGTAGATACAATATGGCCCAGAAATGCCACCTTGCTTAACCAAAACTCACACTTGGAGAACTTGGCAAACAGCTGCTTCTAACGAAGAATCTACAAGACTATACGAAGGTGTTCCTCATGTTCCTCCTTGGACTTGGAGAAAATCAGGATGTCATCAATGAACATGATAACGAACTTATCCAGAAACTCATGGATGACACGGTTCATCCAATCCATGAAGACTGCTGGAGCATTTGTGAGTCCGAATGGCATGACTACAAACTTGTAGTGCCCATAACATGTACGGAAAGCAGTCTTAGAGATATCCTGCTCTTTAACCCGTAACTGATGGTAGCCTAACCTCAGATCGATCTTCAAGAAATACTTGGCACCCTGAAGTTGATCAAAAAGGTCATCAATTCGCGGCAATGGATAACGATTCCTGATAGTGATCTTGTTTAGCTCACGATAGTCTATACACAAACGCATGCTGCCGTCTTTCTTCTTCACGAAAAGTACCGGTGCACCACATGGCGATGCACTGGGGCGGATAAAACCTCGTTCCAGAAGTTCCTGCAGCTGATCTTTTAATTCTTTAAGCTCTATAAGAGCCATACGATAAGGAGCTTTGGAAATTGGCTCTGCACCTAGGATGAGCTCAATTCCAAACTCGACTTCACGAACAGGTGGTATGCCCGAAAGTTAATCAGGAAAGATGTCAGGAAATTCTGACATAATAGGCTGATCTTGGATCGATGGAGATTCGGCAATAATGTCATGCATATTGGCTATAAAGCCCTGACAGCCGTGTGTTAGTAATGCACGCGCCTCCATGGATGAAATAATTTGTACCGACCTCCCTGGCAGAAAACCATGGTGTATGTAGTCTGGAGATTTAACATCACCAAAGATAACTCGATAAGCGTGGTAGTCAATTGTAGCCTGGTGTTTGGATAACCAGTCCATGCCCAAAATCAAGTCAAAATCGCACATGTCCAAAGGAAGTGCGTCAACTCTATGGATTTTATCCTCAAAATCTTGGGGGAGATCTCTGTACACCTGGGTGATTCGTACAGAGTCCCTATGTGGCGTGGAAATGCATAAGGCATTATCTAATGGAATAGGGGAAATATTTAACACGTACAACAAAAGTAGTGGATATGACTGAGTGAGTCGCTCCAGTATCAAATACAACGCATGCTGCCAAACCATTAATAAAGAGATTCCCAGTGATGGTACCTGAAGTCTTGTTCACATGATCTCTAGTAGTAGTGAACGCGCGACCAGAAGTAGGAGGTGGTTTGGTGTCGGCATGTCCAGAGGTACCTTCTATCTCACCTTGACGACAATCCTTCTGCTGATGGCCTTGTTGGCCATACATGAAATAACCACTAGTACCTCGACGATAAACACCAAAATGTCTGCGCGAACAAGTAGGACAGATAGGATGCGTGAATCCTCTAGCAGGCGTCCTTGCTTACTAAGAGCCTATTTCAGGATTACATGCATGACACATGATCGTGGAACAAAAACATGATTACATAGAAGGTTTAATAATTACCAGATGAGGTAGAACAGTTAGGCTGTGAACCTCTACGTCCTGATCCCTGTCGTTGTTGTTGTTCCTGAATTAGAATCGTTGGAGTGTCAGAATACCATAACATAAGATAGTTTAACATGAAAGAAGGTAAATGTAGGGACCTGTTGTTGTTCGAGTTATTAGCGTTGTTGTGGTAGTTATCATTACCTCCACACCTCTCTGAACCAGAACGGTCGTTGGTCTGACCGTTTCCCTTGGATGCTTGCTGCTGAACGGTCACAGGCTTATCGTCGTCAGTCTTTTGTCTAAAATGTAAAGTTGAACAGAGGATGATATGAAAATGAGAATACTAATAGAAATGAACGGTGTATAATTTGTGATTGAAGATACCTCTTCACTGCTCGGTCATCACCAAACTCCTCTCGTTCTTGAAGCATCTCAAGCTTTCGGGCTGCATCGGCCACCTGTGCCACTGTAGTAAATGTAGCACAAACCAAACTATTGGCAACCAAAGTGCAAAGAGCCCAACGAAACTTCTTAGCTTGCTCCTCAGAAGTACTAGCTGCTGCTCCCAATAAACCAGCCAAACGGAGAAACCTCTGCATGAATTGGTTGCTATTATCCCCAGCAACGTGTCAGATATTATGTTAATCCCTCTTAAGCTTCTCTTGCTCCTTAAATTGGTCCCAAGTCAACAGTGCAACCTAATTATCACCATCATTGGATTGCTTGACAAACTTCCACCACTGCAGCACATCACCTTCAAACTTATAGCAAGCCAGTCTTGCCTTGAAAACGCCATCACAACCCATCGCATCGGATATTTTCTCGATATGAGAAATCCAAGCCTCAGCATCATAGCGGCTATGATAGGTGTGTAAACAACCATCCTTTCTACCACTTAATTACAATAATAACCAGACCAAAACATGTATTTTATGTCTTTTATGTCGGAATTATGCGTGGTTTGTGTTTTTGTTGTGATTTAGGACGAAAAGGTGAAAAGTGGAGAAAACACAGGAATTCACGGGCATTTACGGACTTTTATTGAGAAAAAGATGAAAGACAAAGTCAAGAAGTCAAGAGTGCAAAAAGAACGGAAGTCCAAGACCAATTCTGAAGATTCATCGAAGAAATAGTCAAAAGACGGAAGTTTATCAAAAGCCGAAGAATTCAAGTCTATTTTATTGAAGAATTTAAAGGCGAGTTCAAAGAAATCCCGAAGCCAAAAGTCCCTTAAGTCCAAGTTTAAAGAAGATTAGAAGAAAAGGACTAAGTATGCAATTAATGAAGATTAAAAGAAGGAGGGACTTAATGACGCAATTAAGAGAAAAGGAAAGAGGGGAGGAAGCTTCCTTAATCCTCCCCTATAAATAGTCATTAGTTGTAATCTTTTCATTTTGTTGGATAAGTGTGACAATTAGCTCTTCCACCATTTACTTACCTTGTCATTTAATTTCTTGTCAAATTTAAATACCTTGTCTTGCACCTTAAATTCATTTAATTTCAAGTAAGTTTTCATTTAATTATTGTCAATCTTTACTTTATCTTGTCAATCTCTTACCTACCTTTCTTAATCTTTGATCTTTGTGTTTATGGTTATGTTCATGTTCATGCTTTTATTTTGATCCAAATGGTTTTTGATTATTGAGGTTAAATTTGTTTGTTCTATTGATTTAAATTGTTTGTTTATGTTAACTGTTGATTCGTTACTTGTTTAGCTTAATCATTTGTTGAATTTAGTCCTATCTTTGGTAGATTAGTTGTTATCTGTGATTCCCTTGTTCTTCGGGAAGTTTGTTGTGTTTCTGATCTTTCCAGGAAATCTTCCGAATCAAGAGAGGGAGTCTGTTCATTCGGAACTTCCAAAGTTCCGAACCAAGGGCTTCATTCGGAACATTCAAAGTTTCGGACGAAGGATCACTTCCGACTCAAACGAACAATTCATAAGGGTAACAGGTATCAAACGAACGAGGCACTGTTTGTTGAATCGCTCCAACCAAGTCATAAGGGTAACAGGTGGTGGTGGTGGAGGATTATTGTTGTAGTGGTTTTCAGGATGAGGGCCAAATTAAACGCCCTGAGCTTGAATCTCAGCATGAACGTCGTCCCTGATTTCATTTCGAAGTTGGGGAAGGATGGCTTGCAAAGCTGCATTGACAGCTACAGCCAATTCCTGAGCATTGCGTGTGTTCACCATCTGACAGTTTAAAACAAAAATGCAACATAAATGATAAGTCTGAAATAAGATGAACATAAAATGCATGAACCATGTATAAACCGATGAAACAATTTATAATGCATGAAACAGTTTAGAATGCATGATGTAGTTTACAAAAAACTTTTATATGCGCGAGGGTGAACACCTATGGTAAGTTCACCAAAACAAAAGACATAGCGGGGGACGCCTATGGGTAGTCCCCAAAGTTAAAAGTTTCGATAAAAGCACATGCGACTAAATAGGGACAGTCATGTACCAACCATTACTTAGTCATAAACATGCGACAATGACATGAATGCATGAAATAAATGAAAATGAATGAATACATGAAAACCAACTATCAATTTTAGGAAGACGCTGGTGACTACCCATAAGTCACAAGTCATGTTTTATAGAGCTACAGGTCGAAACCTTGGCTTTGATACCATAATTGTAACACCCCATTTGTTAAGATGGAATGCTATAGTGAAATATGGCGTGTCATCAAAGCATGCAAGGTAAATGTCTAAACATTCATGACCATAAATAGAAATACCGGTATCAAACATCGGTAGTCTAAGTAACTCACACACAAGCAATATTAAGTACTGTAAATGAAAGGACTAAACAATGTCTAAATGAAGTAAAGTATAAAAAAGTAGGAATAAATGTATAAGGTAAAAGAGGCTGGATAACTTCCATCCGAATGCACATACTCTAGAGATCCTACTTGAGACCTTAGGTACATGTCGTTTGGGAACATGGAAATGGAAAACGACCGAGCATAGCGCTCGGTGCATGGATGTACAATAAAGCATGGAAACGTAGAGTAATGAAGCATAATAAGAGCATATAAAGCATGAAAAGCAGTTGGAATTAATAAGTCCTAGGAAACCTAGATGTATGTCATGTTTACTGGTTTTAATATTGAAAACATAGCTTATGTTACTTATGAAAATCTGTATTAGTTTAATATACCAAAAACCAATATAGGTCATGAGGTCAACAACGTACATGAATACTTGGAGGGGTGACCTCGTCATGCAATTAGAGGGGAAGCCTCTAATTAAATGGTAATGGGTAGGAGGGATCAGCTCCTTGTGAAGGATGCAAGGCACACACCACATTCACCATGAAATCCTGACTGACATTGTAACTAGGATGAACCCATACGCCCCACATGATAATATAATAATAATGGCTAAATAAACTGAAAGGGACGCCACGAGCTATCACTCCGTCGTGGTGAAGTCATAACACTAGTGCCTCTAGTGTTATGGTTATGGTACCTCCATAAATAGGTGAAACTGGCATGCATGTATATGGCTAAGGTAACTAATAAAACATAAGCATTTAATATGTAATTACTAGGGAAAACAGTTGGCCGCATACGAGAAATCCTAATAAAGGAAGAGATTGTCCTTACTAAAGGATAGGAAATCCGTACTATCCAGTAGAAGCTAACAGAAATGCTGAAGAACCTACTCCGCCTTGACGGATAATACTACATAAGAATGGGAACGTGTATGAGTTGTCTGAATTACATGTGTTTTACTGGTTTTGTGTGTTCTTAGCTTATTATTCATGTTAAGTCATGTTTTAATTGATTCAAGTGTTAATCTGTAGTTATTCTTGTATTATGTTGTTTATCATTCATGTAGTATAGTATTATAATACTAGTATTGTAATACTAAGTAACTTTCTAAAAATAGCAGGTTTGCATAAATAGTAAATTTCTAAAAATAGAAAGTTTCAAAAAGTAGTAAGTTTCCATAATTAGAAATAAGTTGGATTATTAATAATAAGTAAAGTTTAATTAGTAAATACAAGTCATGGTTTAAAGGTTATATCTTATTAATTAAATAACTTGGTTAATTAATTGAACTATACATTATAAAAATTTAATTAAAAATACATGTTTTAATTAAATTAAGCTAAGTAAAATACTTTAGGTTATACATGAAATATTAATTTTAATATTTAACCTAAGTCATGCATTTAATTAAATTAAATAGTCTAGGAAATAATTTTATTAAACATTTTTTGATTTTTAATACTTTCCCGAAAACCGAACCCGTGTTTTAAAATTAACCCGAGCCCGTACCCGTGTCACATATAAGCTGAAACATTTAAGCCGAAACAAACAGCCCCACCAGCGGCTAGACCGGCTGACCGGTAGCCACTGGTGGCCTTCGGTTCCCACTGTCGATCCACGGCTGCCACTGCCGGCTCGGTTCCCACCGGTTCATCACCGGTACCCATCGGTTCTTACCTGGTTCCCACTGTTCTTGTTATACCGAGACCCACCGAGACCCTAGTGGAATCGGTTAGCCTCGAATCCCAACAAAAACCATACCCCGACCCACGGTCGGGGTTCATTGCCTTCGTCCAAGCCAACCAACCCCAGCCGAGCCCCTTGAGGGTCTCGGTGTTGGTGCAGCAGCCACGCCGAGAGCTTCGACTCTCGGTTTGTGGGTCTCGGCCGAACAACAAACACCAAAACACCCCCTTTTGTCATGGTTTAATTAATCCCCATGTTTTTATAACTTGTTTTTGTAGGACTTAATCACACGACTAACCAAACACAAATAACATAATGATGATTAAACCAAAAAAGAAAGATTAGATTAAGATGAAGAAAAGAAAATACAAAGTTTTGTGATTTCCTAGTGAGAGAAACAAACACACATGTCTCTCTCTAAAACTATGAAAGTGGGAAAGCACACACAAATGAGGCATAGGAGGCCTTTTATACTAACTAGGAAATGTTTAGGAGGCCTTCCTCATTTGTGTGTTCGGGACTAAATCCCTTTACATAAACAATAATAACTAAAAACTTTCGACATCATTAAATAACATTTTTCACGAGCTTCGCAACAATATATTATATGACCATCACTTTAATTACTTCTAACAATCTCCCCCTAAGGGGTGGTCATGTAATATGTGACTTCACTTCTTTGTTGTTGTAGACTTTGAAGCTAGATGTCTTGAGAGTTTCTTCATAGTTTCTTTCATGACTTGTGATCTTGTATCTTTGATCTTTCCCTAGACTTGATCTTGAAACTTTTCCAGCTTGTGTTCTTGTGTCTTTCCCCACATACTCATGTTTTGTATTGACTTGAAGGCTTTTTAACAATATCCCTTGATCGTCAGAGTAGCGGAAGTCTTTGTCTTTAGATGTTCTTGAGCTTTCATCATTTACATGAGCGTGTGGTCTTGAATTACGACTCTTGAAGTTACGCCACCGTTTATATTCCTCCGATTTCCCGTTATACAGTAAGAATACTGTACCTATGATTAGGTAAGTTCAAAGAACTTCCTTGACAGGGTTTTCGGCTCTGGTAGCCGTTCTCAATACTTGAATATATCGAAAGATAATTCATATTAAGGAGTGAATCATGCAGTTCCATTCTGCTGATTAGGTCGTCAATTCAATTTCCTGGAACAAGTTTAAATCAATCAAGAATCAAACCATCGTTGCTTTCTAGTTGACACAAGTTTGATTCATATAGAATCACACAAGTTACCTACCGCAGTGCTGTTTGATGATGACACTGGAAGGATTTCCATTCGTCACTGTAAATATTGAAAAGTATTACTCTGAATGTTCTGGCAAGATCATAAAGATATTGCGTCGAGACCCAGAACGAGTTTGAATCAATTAAGAATCAAACCACTGTTGCTTTCCAGTTAGCATATGTTTAATTCAAAATGAATCGTACATATAACCTACCGCAGTGCTGTTTGATGTTAACACTGGAAGGATTTCCATTCATCACTGTGATTACTAGAGAGTATCACTCTGAATGTTCTAGCAATACCACAAGGATAGAGTGTAGGACTCTGTAAATCATCGCTTGTGTTCTAATGATGAACAACAATTGATATATGGAATAAGTGTCCTAATAAGATTTTTGATGAATCTCGTTGGCTCTAGACTCTATAAGTGCACGTTATTTGGTGATCGGAGGCTGGAGCAGACTGCCACCTATTCAATAGCTACTATCTCGGAGTGAGAAAGTCGATAGAAATGAGTTGAACTCCGTGACAATTAAAACAAACTTATTTTGAGAGAAGCTTGAGTAGGCTGGGAAGGGTTGTGCATTGCATCACTGGGTCCATGATGCTTTGTCTTCATTACCAGAAATCATCAACGTGATTTTGATAGTAGATGTATTGACCCGGTTTCTACTTAAGTTGTATGGAGGGCTATTTCTTTTCACCCTTTATCCTTACATTTCTTTTTCATTCTTCAACCCCTTCAATTCTTACTAAGACGTCATAACTAGCACCTTGTTGTGATTGTGCCAGTGCTAGCTTAAGTCATTAGTCGGCATTATTCCCGTACACTCAACTAATCCATCTTTCATAAGGACTTCTAAGTTCTAATGGATTGTCCCTGGGAAGATCCCTCCGGTTCTGGTTGGATCATAGGACGAAAACCTAACCACCTTTTGACACCAATATCGTCGTGAATAATTGTGTTGAAGGTATAGATATCGTAACTAGAAACCCTTTCTAAATCAACAAAAACACTCCCCCTACATGTGCATCATAAAAAGAGGGTTTTTACACATATTAGGAAGAGAAAGCACTTATATCAAAGATCTTATCTAAGAATGAAGCATTTTTTATCACATTTTAATCACTATTCTCCCCCTCAAAAATTGCATGAAATTGAAATTTTTGTAAAAGTAGTGATGAAACATGGAGAGAATAATGTGTCATGAACCTTTGGAACAAATGTTTATGAAATCATTATACTCCCCCTCGAAAAGAGATTCTATTTAAATAGGGGAGTATATGAGCACATTGTTTTGAAATACCTTGAAAAATTGTGCTCAAAAGTCCGAGAAAAATTGTGTTCATGAGCTTAAAGCTTTGAATGTTTTGATATAAGCTCATGACCAAGAAAAACGAATTTCTCGTTGTTGAGGATAAGTCAAAGACTTTCCTTTATTTAGCGACCGGGTTATAGTCTGACATGTGACTATAAGCCATCACGAGAAGAAAATAGAAAAGAAATGTTTTGAAAACATTTGAACTCTTAATCGAACTTTATGTACGTACCCGTGTCGTTAATGAACAACATTTCTAAGTACGTCCATATTATCGATGCTGAGAGACATGTCGAAGAAGAATATTTTTGGTATTTTTTGAAAGATTTTCTCATTTTTTATTTTGTTTTTATATGTTTTATATTTTTGTATTTTGATTTTTTTGATAGATATATACAAGCTACTACGAATGTGTAAGACGTTCAAGTTCATCTGGAATAAAACTACGCATACCAAGTCGACGAACCAAGAATTCAAATCTTTCTTGAGAAAGAGCTTTGGTGAAGATGTCGGATAGTTGGTAGTCCGTCTTGACAAAGAACAGTTCGATCGTTCCTTTTTCCACATGCTCCTTTATGAAATGGAATCGGATAGCTATGTGCTTGGTCTTGGAGTGTTGGACCGGGTTGCAGGATATGGCTATGGCTGATTGTGAATCACAATAAATAGGAACTTTGTTAAAGTAAAAGCCATAATCCGTGAGTTGTGTTCTCATCCAAAGGAATTGAGCACTACACACGGATAGAGACACATATTCTGCTTCCGCGGTGGACAACATCGTACAGTCTTGTTTTCTTGATGACCAGCTCACTAGCTTCTCGCCTAAGAATTGTGCTCCACCGGAAGTGATTTTGAATGTAACATGACACCCTGCATGATCGGCATCTGAAAAACCAGTGAGATTAAAACCAGAATCCTTCGTATACCAGAGACCCATGTTAATGGTTCCCTGGAGATAACGAAAGACCCTTTTAACCTCCTTGACGTGCTTCTCGGTTGGCTTTGCCTGGTACCGAGCACATAAACAATTAGCATGCACAATGTCCGGTCTGCTTGAGGTTAAGTACATAAGGGACCCGATCATACTTTGGTATTTTGTAGCATCTACAAATGTCCCTTTCTTATCCAAATCAAGCTTGTGTTTAGTGTCCAATGGAGTACCAATAGGATCACAGTTGTCCATACCAAATTTCGTTAGAATCTCAAGCACATACTTGGACTGATTTATGAAAATACCACAGGGGGATTGGTGAACTTGTAGACAGAGAAAAAACGTCATTTCCCCCATCATGGACATTTCGAATCGACTTTTCATAAGGTCGGCAAATAATATGGAATATTTTGGGTTAGTAGAACCAAATATAATATCATCTACATAGACCTGAGCCACCAAGATGTCGTTGTCGTAGTGCTTGATAAACAACGTTGGATCAATGGTTCCTTTGTTGAAGTGATTTTGTAGAATAAATGATGATAATTCATCGTACCATGCCCTTGATGCTTGTTTCAAATCATAAATTGCCTTTTTCAACTTGTAGACATGGCTTGGATGATCGGTATTGATGAAGCCTTCAGGTTGACATACATACACATCTTCTTTTAACGGCCCACGCAAGAAAGCCGTCTTCACGTCCATTTGATACACAGTGAATGATTTGTGTGCCGCGTATGCCAAGAAAATCCTAATAGCTTCCATTCGAGCAACCGGGGCGAAGGATTCTGCGAAATCAATTCCCTCCTGTTGTTTATAACCTCTCACGACTAACCGAGTCTTGTTCCTAATGACCGTTTTCTCCTCATCCATCTTGTTTTTGAATAACCATTTCAGAGTAAGGGGATCGATATTGTCCGGTCGAGGTACTAACTCCCATACATCAAGCCGGATGAACTGATTGAGTTATTCTTGCATAGACTCACCATGAAGCATCGGTCATGCTTCTTTCACACTTGATGGTTCCATTGTGCTGACTGATAGTGCATAGATACACATATCACCGTCGGTACGCAACTGATTTCGTGTTGAGACTGGTCGTGAGAGATTGCCAATCACTTGAACCAAAGGATGATTCTTAGTCCATTTGTGTTCATGTGAAAGTGTATGAGAAACTTGCTGCGAGCTCGACGGATCCACATATGGTGTTGCAGGCTCAGTAGAACTTGTGGAAGCCGCAAATGGATTAACAAACTCGTGTTCGTTGAGCATCGCATTGTTTGCATTTTCAGCAACAATTTCATTCTGAAGATGAACATGAGTAGGAATTTGTTGAGAATGTTTTTTAGTTGCGTCAGCATTCGAAGAAGTGGTGGGAATGTTTGGAGTCAATATGGTTAAGGTTGACGTAGATGGTGCAAAAACGGATACCATTGGTGTAGATGCAATTGGTGGTTCTGGACGTACCGTAGCAGGTGCAGCCGGAGCATTTTGAGGAACACCGAATGACGAAGTACCCTCCATATATTCATCATAAATTAGCCCAAATAAAACTTCCAAGTCACGTTCCGAAGGTTGTAACGATGAGATTGCTGACGGTGCAAATTGAAGCGCGAGTCCAGAACTTACGTGTCCCGAAGTCTGGCCTTGAAGCTCAGGATGTGAACTTCTATGTTGAGAGGCCATACCTAAGAGTTCATCAAAGGTAACATTCATAGTCTCCATTACCTTTCTTGTCCTTCGATTATAAACCCTGTAAGCACAAGCAGTTGAAGAATAACCAATGAAAAAGCCAATATCACCTTTAGGTTCAAGTTTACCGATATCTTCATGATCATTCTTCGGATAACATAAAGCACCAAAGACATGTAAAAATGAAATTGTTGATCCCAAACTTAGATCGATTTAGCTTTATGTATATGAGATTAGATCAAGTAATACACTTAGAGAAACCTTTGTATATGCTTATGATAACCTAAGTGTTATGCGGAATTAACACTTAAACAAGAACACACAATGATATAAACAAACTTTCACTTTGATTAATAATATCAAACTTGCTTACAATGAAAGTAGTTTACGAATTAAAACTTATATGAAACATAAACCTAAAGGTCTTCTTTTATAATAATGAGAAGCCTTGTACAATAATCTACGTATCAGCTATTCTAGGTAAAGATAAATATAGAAAATACAATGTTGTTCCTATCTTTACTAGAAGTAATCTAGAATACAATAAACGCGTAGAGTATATCTTCCCATTAGTGCTTGTCTTCAATGTATCAACGCTTGAATTTGTCTTGTCAACGCTTAAGCTGTCAGCGCTTGTTTTGCTCCTGTCAACGCTTGTTTTACTCTTGTCAGCGCTCAAGTGATCTGGCCTTAATTTATTCCCAACAATCCTCCCCTAAACTTGATATCCACTCTTATGATCAAGTTTCTGAATAAGCATTAAGGACTAAGAGGAATCTTACAAACCTTCTAATGTTGGTAATAAATAAATCTGATCAAGTCTTTTGCCACGTCACTTGAATAATCAATTTCCAGCTGAGTGTTCTTCATCTTCTCCAAGATAGCCTTGGATATGAAATACTGACCATCCACAAGTAGATACTCAGCAAACTTTGTAGAACTCAAATGGTAAACACCAGCAGCTGAATATAACCTCCATTGAAGACCACTGAGGTCATCTTCAAGATCCTTCTAAATAGCAGGATCCTCATCTTTTGGTCCACACATTCTCTTGAACGTGGACCACAATTTTATTCCATTAGCTGAAGTTGGTGCTTCAGCCACATACTTGGTCTCTAGCAACCTCCATAGGTCTACCAAGTCTTCTCTATCACAACTTGCAAACAAAGATATGAGAGTGGTGAAAGTGTGTACCTCTTTTCCATATCTGCCAATCTTCCAGAATCCACATTCATCTTCTTCATAGCTCACAATTGGATTCCTGGAATCTAGAGGTAACACTTGGACCATGTCTGAAGCTTCTAATGGTGAGAGCTTGAGGCTCTTTCTTATGACAGCTTCACTTGGATACAATGGATCCATATCTTTGGGAAACTCAAGAGAAACCCCCTTTTTCACTGGTCTGGGAACAAACATAGCTTTCTTGAGTTCCATTTCTTCTGCAAGTTCTTCTTTCCTTTCATCAGAAAGAAGTCTGAGAGTGTTTGCTTCCTGCACTCTCACCAAAATGGGATAAGCCTTGCATTCCAACTCATCAAATGTCAATGCCCTCAATTTCTGATAAGTGCATCCTACTCCATGACATCTGAGCAACATGCAGTATAACTCCCTTCTATCCCTTTTCAACTCTAAGAGAATATTACTTGCCTTGTGCTTCAAAATAACCTGGCATTCTTTTTGAACTCTGAGGAGAATTTCTAAACCCCATATTTGATCTGAAACAGTCAAGTGTGGATTCTCCATACATCTTTCTTCCCAAGCATTATACATTTGAACCACCTCTGGCATATCAAAGTCAACCTGCAACTTCAACTCTCTCAATTTCTCCCTTGCCAACTCATCTCCATACTCAAGTCTTTCTGGTTCTATAATCATAACACTTGAGTCTGAGCTAGCTCCATCACTTCCTTCTTCTGAAGTAACAACAAATGGTGACTCTTTCACCTCCTTTCTATCTTGTTCCATGATTTGTGCAGCCAACCTTCTATCAAACTCAACTTGAGCTGCATCCTTTGGAACAATCTCTTCTACCATAATACCCTTACCCTTATCTAATAGAGCAATTGTTGGGAAGGTAGATGGTGATACCTGTGAAGAAACCTCCTTGATGATGGATGATGACTGGGATACATCACCCTCATGTGCAGGTTTGTCAACACCCAATTTTGTTGTGTCGGCGCCCAGAATATTTCTGTCAGCGTCCAAATTCTCCTTATCAACGCCCAAATTTCCTGCCTCAGCGCCTTTTACAATTTCCTCCAACATGGCTGTAAATGATAAATTCAAGTTGGTAGGAGAGACTAAGGTCGTATCAGAACCTGTTTGTTTCTTCAAACTTGTCAGGGCCTCAACAACATCCAAAGATTGACCATCATGGCTGCCCTTATCACTCAGATTTATTGGATCTTCCTCCCCTTTGGAAGATTCCTCCATTCCTCTCCTTGCACTTGCAGTCTCCAAAACAACAATCCTCTCCCTCAATTGCTTGAGTTCAAGGCCTTGTGAGCTGACAACTTGTACCAAGTCTGCATTCTGCTTTTGCAAGCTCATGCAGACTGCCGTCAATTCAAGTAGGTTCATTGGTTCCAATCTGCCCTCTTCTAAAATGGGGATTTGACCTCCCAAGTCAGATTCATTGGGCATGGATGAGGACATAATAATGGTGGGACTACTTTGGCCAGCTTCTAAGCCAGAACCAATAGTCCTAGCCTCATCCATGTCACCAGCCACACTTGTGGTAGTGGTTCTCTCTGCTACATGGCTAGGACCACCAGAGGAGAACACTTCAATAGTCCTTTGGCGTTTCATCAACCTATATTCAGGGGGTGTGGAAGATGGTGTGGAAGATTAGGTGGATGTGGGTTGGTTAAGGGGTGTTTGGGTTTGTGAAGGTTGTGTGTCAACGTTGGAAATAGGCACATCAACGCCAACAATTAATGTATCAGCGTTGAAGGGTTCTGGGTCAATTTGCATATGTTCAGGGGAAGGTAATGGTTCAGGGATTGGGTCAATTTGTGGTTGGGGGTCTTGTTGGGGTTGAGCTGCTGCAGTGACAGCAAGCATAGCTTGGGTTAAGGGTAGGTCACAATGGGGTGGTGAATTCATCTTCATAAAAATAGCTTTCTTTTGCACAGGAATCTCATAAAAATCATTATGATCCCTTGTGTAGTATCCTTGAACATCAAAAACCATTTGTAAAAATCGGGGATAAGCTAAAGTCATTTTGTTCCCCTTGTTTTTACACATGCCCTCAAAAATCATTTTTGAATAATTAATTTTTTGCCCAGTTGCAATACACACAATAGCACTAGCAATAGATCTATTGATCTCATTGTGTGCAGTGCATTTGGGACTCAAACATTAAAGGAGGACATGTATGAGGTACTTCCAGGCTGGGGGAAACTCCTGTTTATGATACTTGTTTAGAGTACCTTCATCAGGAAAAGGATATCCCAAAGCCCTTAGCCCTTGTTCTATTTCATTAATGGGAAGCGTGGCTATACCATCAGCATCATCAAGATGCAAGGCTTGGCGTACCAAAGCCTCAGTAACCACCCAAGGTCTCCCATGAACAATAGAAGTCAATGTAGTCACTCTGTTAACTGTTGAGGAACTGACAGTGTTCCAAAACTGTTTAATATGTGTGACTGGAATGAGTGGTGCATGAGAAAGAGCATACCGTAGAGGGGATGCGTTTAAATACGCCACCATTGGTGTGTATTGAGGAAACAGAGCATCATCAGCTTCAAGATACGCGATCATGTTGTGTTGAGTTCTGAACCCCAATTCCAATTCTGATGGTTTAAACTTTGGTGCCATTGTTGAAAGCTGTTAAATTGATTGATGAAGATGAAGTTGATAAGAGAAAATTGTGTTAGACAAGAAGTATAGATACCCTGTTTAAAAATAGGAGCCAAATTTATAGGATAAGAAAATGCATGTGATTGGCCCAAAAATAGGCAAGTATTTTCAAAAACACAATCATGAAAATATTGAAAAAGTATAAGTTTATCTCATGCATTAAATGAAAGCTATCAACTCCCAAAATTACGGCCTAAAAATATGTCAAAAAGTAACAACTGAGTAGGACCCATTGAGTGTCAACGGTCAAAAATAACCTATCAACGCCCAACGGCTATAATCTTGTCAACGTTTGCCTATAGCCATGTCAGCGTCTAAATTGGTCACAACAACGCTTGGAAATATACTTGTCAGCGCCCAAAAATAAAAACGTTTAAAAATGAAAAATGACCTTAACAAAGTAATTTATCCTAGAGAAGATAACCAAAAAGCTGATAATTATTATAGGGCGGCAAGCACTGTCCAGTTATGCACACTTGCTTAAGCAGGATAGACATAACAGTCCTCTAGTGTCCCTTGCTAACCAAAACTCTTAACAACCAAGTTACCTTATAAAATCCCTTGTTACTCACAGGTAAATCCCATAACAAAATTATTCCCAAGTCTCCCAACAGACCACAACCAATTCTAGGCCAAAAATGTCTTGGCAACATGCATAGTATATCAACTTTGCATGCTACAGTGCCTCATGATTTAGTAAAACTAACTCATACTCACCTATGGACACAATCTAGAATTGTGATAAGAGTATCATATGGATACCCAAAAATCTTAAAGGTTCCTAAAACCTCCCCTTAAACTATGATACATAAGTTGCTAAAAACATGCATGAAATAAAAAATTTATGTCAAGATAGGAATTAAAAATTCCAACCATCATCCATAAATAAAAACTTGTCCAAATGCTTCTCCATTGATCCATAAGCAACTCTGTATCCAATGGTATACTGCTAACACCATCTGCACATTTAGATTGAAAACCACAAAACTAACATTGTTGCCTTGATAACACATGACAGCGTTGAAAGAAGCTTTGTCAGCGTTAGACAATTATATTGCTGACAACGTTACAAAGATACTTATCAGCGTTCAAGCAACCTTTGTCAGTGTTAGAAAAGTATAGTGGAAAATCTAAATCATAAATAGGACTAATAACAATGCACCATCCTGTACATACTTTTACAAAAAGACTCTAGAACACACATTATGTGAGATTGACCATTCCAATACTTGTTACCAAGTATTGAAACCTCCCAGCATCAAAAGGTTTAGTTAGTAAATCTGACACATTTTCCTCAGTGTCAACCCTATCTGGTTGTATTAAACCTTTTTCAAAACAATCTCTTATAAAATGGTGTCTAATTTCTATGTGTTTAGTTTTAGAATGATGTACAGGATTCTTAATGATGCATAAAGTGCTGTTATTGTCAACAAATATCTTGGTATGCATGAAATTATACCCATAGTCCAACAGCTGGTTCTGAATCCACAAAACTTGTCCACAACAAGCAGCTGCAGCCACATACTAAGCTTCAGTTGTAGAATTAGCCACCACTGTTTGTTTCTTGCATTGCCAAGATATCAACCTGCTCCCAAGAAACTGACATCCACCAGTTGTGGATTTCCTAATCAAATTTATCACCTCCATAATCACTATCTGAATATGCAATCACCTCCAATGGTGAATCCTTTGGGTACCACAAACCAAGACTAGGATAGCATCGTAGGTACCTAAAGATCCTCTTCACAGCATAAAGGTGACATTCTTTGGGAGTCACTTGATGGCGTGCACAAGCACACACAGCAAACATGATGTCAGGTCTGGAGGCTGTAAGATACATCAAGGATCCAATCATGGATCTATAGTGCCTGACATCAACATCTTTCCCATCTCCAATCTTTCCCCAAGGGTGTTCTCTATCCATAGGAGTAGTAGCTCTCTTTTCATGTGGAGAAACGCCAAACTTCTTCAAGATCTCAGCCACATATTTATCCTGTGAGATGAATATACCATCTTCTTTCTGCTGAACTTGTAAACCAAGAAAGAAGTTCATCTCCCCCCATAGCACTCATCTTGAATTTGTCTGTCATAAGCTTGGAGAAATCCTCACTCATCTTTGGATCAGAAGACCTAAAAATGATATCATCAACATAGACATGGACAAGCAACACATCCTTGCCTTTATTCTTTGTTAATAGTGTCTGATCTATGGTGCCCCTCTTGAATCCATTTTCCACCAAATAGGTAGACAAAGTACCATACCATGCTCTTGGGGCTTGATGAAGTCCATACATAGCCTTCTTGACTCTATACACTTTATCTGGATTCTCTGGATCCTCAAAACCTGGAGGCTGCATCACATACACCTCCTTAACAATAGTTCTATAGAGGAAGGCACTCTTGACATCCATTTGATAGATAGTGAAACCCATGCAGGATGCATAGGCTAGAAAGATCCTTATAGCTTCAATCCTTGCAACTGGTGCAAAGACTTCCTCATAGTCTATCCCCTCCTCTTGTGTATATCCCTGAGCCACTAACCGTGCCTTGTTTCTGACCATAATACCTCTTTCATCTCTCTTGTTACTTAGAACCCATCTTGTCCCAATAGGTCTGACATATCTGGGACAATCAACCAGCTCCCAAACATCCTGAATTACAAATTGGTGAAGCTCATCCTGCATTGCTTCCACCCAACTTGGTTCTTTGAGAGCATCAAATATTTTCTTGGGTTCCTGTTGTGACAAAAAACGGGCAAAAAAACATGCTTGCACAAGAGGGGTATCAACCTTCTTGTGTATATTGGCAATAAATCCACCAAGACCTTGATGAGATCTTCTGGTCTGAACTGGAGACATAATATCACCAATAATTTGAGAAGTGGGGTGATTCTTCATAGTGGAAGTGAGAACTCCTCCTTCAAAAAGTCTGGTGTCCTCAACCTCATTCTCCATGTTGCCAATATCTTCTTCATCAGACTCTCTTACATCAACATAAGGATGAACCTCTTCATATAAATTAGAAGGTTCACCTTGTTCAAAAATGGAAGAGAAAAGATGTGCAGAAGTGTTGTCAACGCCTGAACCTTGTTTGTCAGCGCTTGGGCTAACAACGCTTGAACTATTGTTGTCAATGTCTGAACCATCAATGTCTGAATTGGTCTTGTCAGCGCTATATTTGCCTTTGTCAGCGCCTGAAGGACCATGCATGTTTGTATCTGGTGGTACTTGGATACCACCATTATCTTTACCACCACCAGCAGCAGCAAAAGCATCTATCCAAATGGGAATTGTAACATATTCTTGTATAGGAGATGTCTCTTCTGCTTGTGATCCAACCTTTTCATGAACCTGTGTACCTGAAACATCAACAACTTGTTCCTCCACAACATTTGAAGTTACCTTCACAATGTCTGGATTAGTGACAGGCATATAATTTAAAGTTCTAGATAAAGGTTCCAAGTCAAACAATCAATTAGGACCACTCTCAAGATCACTACCTTTTCAAGTATACGTTTTTCTTCTTTAAGATAAACCCTATATCCCTTGCTCTGCACTGAATACCCCATGAAGTAGCCCTCATCACCTTTTGCACTAAATTTCCCTAAGGCATCACTAGTATCTAAAACTACTACATGACAACCAAAAGGTCTGAGAAAACCAATATTAGGTTTTCTTCCCCAAAGTAACTCATAAGGTGTTTTGTTCTGAATTTTGTTAACCAATGCTCTATTTTGAACATAACAAGCTGTATTAACAGTCTCAGCCCAAAAGGCTATAGGAAAATGAGCATCAGCCAACATTGTTCTGGCTGCTTCAATTAGGGTTCTATTTTTCCTCTCAGCAACCCTATTTTGCTGTGGGGTTCTAGCAATACTAAATTGCCTAGTAATTCTTTTCCTGGCACAGAAATCATCTAGCTTCTTATTCCGAAATTCACCTCCATTATCACTCCTAAGCATTTTAACTTCATTGCCAGACCTCTTCTCAATCTGAGTGATAAAGTCAATTAGAATATCAGCTGTGTCACTCTTCATAGCTAGAAAGAATGTCCAAGTAAACCTAGAAAAGTCATATGTGATGACAAAGCAATATGACTTACCATTCAAACTTTCTATATTGGTTAGACCAAAGAGGTCCATGTGTAGCATATGAAGAGGTCTAAAACTAGTATGCACCTGTTTGGACTTGAATGAGACCTAGTGCTGCTTGCCTTTAAGACATGCAACACAAGAGTGGTCATTGTGGAAGGCCTTCTCAGGCAAACCATCAACCAAGCCAAGTCTCACAAGCCTATTTATGTTTTTAAAATTTATGTGCCCTAGTCTCCTGTGCCACAAATTACTCTCATCTACGGAAGCTTTAGCATAAAAACAAGACATATTATTATTCATTTTAATCCCATTCAGATTCACATTGTATATGTCTTTATGCCTAGGTGTTCTATACTCAATATATTTCTCATCAGGGATCTTATAATCCTTGCTTAACACCAAACACTCAGTATCAGTAAACATAACTTTATTTTTGTTATCACAAACTTGTGATGCACTAAAAAGATTGTAATCAAGTTCTTTTACCAAAAATACGTTTTCAAAACGCAAATTCTTGGTGAGAAGGGTTCCTTTGCCTGTGATAGTACCATATCCTCCTCCAAAGTAAACCTTATCACCATCCTTAATGGGAGTGAAGTTTGTCAGATAATCTTCCTTCCCTGTCATGTGCCTTGAGCATCCACTATCCCAATATCCATAATCATTGACCTGTTTTTGAATGCCCTGCACATAAAGAAAACAAATTAGTTTTCTTTAGGAACCCAAGCCTTAGAAGACTTGGATTCATCTGGTTGTTCAATAAGAACAGACTTAGTTCTCATAACAACCCTATTTTCATCCTTCTTAGGATGAAAAACCCAGTTAACCCCAATAGGTTTTGTAATGACCTTTGAAATGTAATTAAATCTATTGCAGGTCATTGAAATACCATTATCATTAGGGTTTTGATCTTTCTTGGGTCTCCATGTTAAGCTTGAAGAAGCTTTAGACCCCTTACCCTGTGGTTGCAAATATTTAGGTCTGGTCACGTTTCTGTCAGCGTTGGAATTTGTCTTGTCAACGCTGAAATTACCCTTATCAGCGTTGGACCTATGGTTTGCTACAGAAACCCATTGCCTATTAGACCAAGTGTTTGTCTTTTGAAATGGTCTTTGTCCATGAGTGTTAGACCCTCTAGTAAAGAATGGGGCAGGTCTAATCACTTGTGGACTTTGCTGCACACAAGGTTTGGGTCTGACAACGTTTGACTTCCTAACAACGTTGACTTTGTTCCTGTCAGTGCTGAAATTGTTCCTGTCAGCGCTGGCTTTGGGAGCGTTGATACACTTGTAAGCCAAGTGTGAAAAGCTACCACAAGTGTAACAAGCTTTTCTAGACACAACTTTAGGTCTAGAAGAGAAGAAGCCTGTTCCATTATTGCTAACTTGGCTCTTGGGTGACCTAGTATTCCTATACATCTCAACATATTTAATGCTAGGTTTTCTATCAGTGTTTGAGCCTAGGTCAATATCTTTACCAGTGATTGGGTTTGTAACCTCAATGGGAGTTGACTCATTGGGACTTTCACATAGCAAGCCACCCTTAACAAATAAAGTAGGGTTAGCTTTCTTCCATTAATTCAGGTCAGTCAACTTTTGTTGGTACTCTTCAACTGGAGTGACACCTCTTGGTGGAGGAATGAATTCCTCCTCTTGGAATTCTGGCAAACCAGTCCAAGATAGGTCCTTTTGTTGGACACCATAGAAGTCACCAGCTGGTGGTGGAACCAAAGAGTAATCATTCATCCCAATCCCAGTCATGTCCTTAGGATCCCTTTGTTTACCCACACAGTCTCCTAGGGTTTGAGTGGCTCTATCCAATCTTTGAATTTTAAGGCCAACATTGTCTTTATTCTTAATGGCCTCATCTAATTTAGCCTGTAACTCACCATTAACCCTTTCCATGATGTTTCTAATATCCATACTAGCATTTAACTCATGTTTTAAAATATTTATTTTATCCTTTAAGTCAAATTCCATTTTCTTGTATTCAGAAACTATTTTCTCAGTTTGAGTAAGAGCTAGTTGATAATTAGACAGTTTGCCCTTTTCAGTACTCACATCACTTAATAATCTTAACACCTCTTTGTTAAGCTTCTCAGTGTTTAACCTACAACCTTTACTACAAAAAGCATCATTGTATACCTCATTATCAGATGAAGAGGAGGAGTGTGCCATGATAGCATATTCAACATGCTCTTCTTCTTCAACCTCAGCAACCAAAGCTTTATCCTCTTCAACATTTTTAGCCAGATAGCTCTAATCCCATCCCATACCATCAATTCTTTGAACTGCAACCATGGTTTTGGAATCCTGAGCTTTAACAACTTGACTTGAGGGTTTACCAGCATCAGATCTTCTAGGAGATCTGCATTCCCTCATGAAGTGCCCCATACGATGACAGTTGTAGCATTCAACTTTGGATTTATCAAATCTAGCTGTGTCTTTTGCATTGAAGGTCATCTTCTTCTTAAACCTTCTGTTCCACCTGTTTGCTCTTATACTAGCAAGAGCCATATTCCACTTAATGTCCATCTCTTCCAAGTGCTCATCACTTATCTGCTCAAGGTCCTCATATGTAATCACTGAACCATTGGGCAAAGAAGCAATATAAGCACATACAGTATCCAAATCCAAACCAGCAGGTTTAACTCTTGGGGAGTCACTTTTGAATGTGTCAGCGTCTAAAAAGGAGACGTTGACAGGACTTATTCCAGCGCTGACACATGATGATCCAGTAACTGGATGCATGTAAGAGTCCTTCTGATTGAATTTACCTTCACTGTGAGAGAAGAAGGCCATATTACTGTTGGTAGACTTGTTTCCATGCTCTAAAAGAGTTTCATCTTCCAACAGCCTCAGTTTGTTGTAAATGTCATCAAACGTGGAACATTTGTAAGTATTATTGGCAAGAATGGATCTTGCCTCAATTTTCCACACCTCACCAAGACTTTTAAGAAAAGTAGCATTGATGTCAACATCACCAACTTGTGTCCCCATGAAGGACAATTTGCTTGTAATGTCAAGCAATCTACTTCTCACACTACTCAGCTTCTCATTGGGTTGTGCTTTAAAAACAGCATAATCATGCATAAGTTGTTTCTTCTTTTCTTCCCTAGTATCTGCATTGCCACCATATGCAACTTCAAGAGCTGCCCAAAGTTGCTTAGCAGAATCATAACCTCTATATTTATGCTGGTTCTCTTGTCCCAATGAGAGTTTCAGAATATTTAGGGTTTTCATGTCAACCCTTTTCTTTGCTATGTCATCAGCAGACACAGCTCTACCATCTTCAGGTTTTTCTTTCTTATCTTCTTCAGAACATCCAGCAACAGCTGATCTTTGAGTAATAGCATCAGCAATCTTTTGGGCTTTATCGAATGTGTTTCCATATTCAGTGATCTCCTAGAGTGTGTAGTCATATATCCCTAGATATTGTTCAAAATTGAATTTCCACAATTCAAAGTTGGTTGCATCAAGCATGGGAATCTTGATGTTTGGTAAAGGTGAGGAGGAGGAGGTTATTGTTTCTGACATGATGTTGTTAGGGTTTTTGAGAATATTAGGGTGTTGGTGATTTTTAGGGTTCTTGTGTTCTTTAAGATCAAAATTTCCTCAACAAGCTCTGGTACCACTTGTTGATCCCAAACTTAGATCGATTTAGCTTTATGTATACGAGATTAGATCAAGTAATACACTTAGAGAAACTTTTGTATATGCTTATGATAACCTAAGTGTTATGCGGAATTAACACTTAAACAAGAACACACAATGATATAAACAAACTTTCACTTTGATTAATAATATCAAACTTGCTTACAATGAAAGTAGTTTACGAATGAAAACTTATATGAAACATAAACCTAAAGGTCTTCTTTTATAGACATAAGAAGCCTTGTACAATAATCTACGTATCAGCTATTCTAGGTAAAAATAAATATAGAAAATACAATGTTGTTCCTATCTTTACTAGAAGTAATCTAGAATACAATAAACGCGTAGAGTATATCTTCCCATCAGTGCTTGTCTTCAATGTATCAACGCTTGACTTTGTCTTGTCAACGCTTGAGCTGTCAGCGCTTGTTTTGCTCCTGTCAACGCTTGTTTTACTCTTGTCAGCGCTCAAGTGATCTGGCCTTAATTTATTCCCGACAGAAATATCTGGTTTTCTTCCATTAATGATCTCATAAGGGGTTTTGTTGAAGCGGGTGTGAATAATGGAGCGGTTTTGAGTATAACATGCAGTTGCTATAGCATCAGCCCAAAGGAATAACGGTGCATTAGAGGAGAGAAGCATCGTTCGAGCAGCTTCAACTAACGTATGATTCCTCCATTCCACAACTCCATTCTGCTCTGGAGTTCTTACAGCCGAAGTTTGATGAGAAATCCCAACTTCGTCAAAATAAGCTTTCAGTTTCTAATTTGTGAATTCTGTACCATTATCCGTTCTTACAATGATATCAGGGGCTTGAAGTAGCACTGATGTTTTCTTCAAGAAATTGATAATTACATCAAGGGCTTCATCTTTCAAACCAAGAAAATTAACCCATGTGTAACGAGAATAATCATCCACAATCACAAGGACATACTGCTTTCCATTAATTCTTTTGATTCTCATTGGGCCACACAAATCCATATGAAGGAGATGCAACCTATTCGTCGAATTTGGAACAGGTTTGGGTTTGTGAGGCTTCTTCTTGCTTTTACCTTGCTCACATGATGGACAAAGATAGTCTTTAGTATATTTGAACTTTGGAAGACCGGTAACAAGATCATCTTTTGCAAGTTGGTTGATGGCATCAAAACTGAGATGAGATAACCTTTGATGCCATTACCATGACTTTGTTGAAGTGGCCCGGACCATGAGAGAAATTGGAGATGCAGCAGACATTCGAAAAAGATCAATGGGGTAAAGGTTTGTGGTACGATTTCCTTTCAACATATCAATTCCTTCAAGATCCCTAACAAAGCATGTATGACTTCTGAAGGCTACCTCCAAATCTGAATCACAGAATTGCCCAACCGAAAACAAATTGTGTCCAAGCCATCAACAAAAGATACTCTGGTGATGATAATATTTCCCCAGTGAAGATAACCATAGCCTAGAATTACAGCAACATGATCATTTACAGATCGAACAGTTCCCATAAAACGCCATACAAAGTTCTTGAGAAGACTTCGATTCCCATTAATATGTTTGGAACAACATCCACGCACCAGATACAAATGTCAACAGCCTGCCAATGATAAGAGAAGACAAAATTTGGAAACCGAAGAAATAGGTTCCTGTATGGTTAGGTAATAATCAAGCCATGTCACTTACCGACATTTCACTGTCAGTATGAGATCTACTAGTATCAATAACATGACTGTTAGAGGCAAAATATCTTCAAGTAGGCAACCACTTAGAGGTAAATCTAGGACTTTTAGGAGTAGCAAGACTTTCAGTTGACCCTGCCTGCCTAGTTTTCTAATCATACACTTTAGCCTAAGGAGTGCTATGTGTTTTGCTGATAGTAAGCTTGTCAAGTCGAGTGTAACCACCATAGTTCAAACCATTCATAGTCAAACCACAAACATCATGACTAAAAGTAAAGAACCATTTATTACATTTAGCACAAATAACTTCAGATTTTTCATTCCGAATAGCAAGTTTAAAGTCATTACATTCAGAAGAATTAAGTTTCTGATTATGAATAAAAAACGGTAAATTACTACGGTGTTCTTCTACTTCCACATTATTAGCCTTCGGACGACTACTTCTAGAGGCAAAAGGGACCCAATATTCCTTGTATTGCTCGTAGGCTGTGGCCTTCTACTCTTAGTGTAGTTGTTCATTCCTATAGAAAAAGACACCCGTTAGTTAGAATTAGCATTTTTTTAAATCAATGACTTGTGGTTGTGCGATAGTGGTCGGTTTTGTCCTAACGCTTGCTTTACATTGGTTGCTAGGCACAGAGATATCGAACCTAGTTTGAGATGAAGGTCTAACACGAAACATTCCTGGGGAAATAACAGAAACTTTCATTCCAGCAGCCTTGGGAAACGGTGTTACAGCAATACGAGTGGGTCCCGAGTTTGCTGGTTCTGGAGCATCGTATCCACAATCGAGCTAGGCTCAGAAGTCTTATCTTTTAATAAGGCCTTTAATTTACAGTTCTCACAGATTTTATCAATAAGTTTCTGATAGACAGACTTGCTTTGTTCAACAGCCCGCTTATATGAAACAACAACAGATTATAAATCTGCAATCTTAGACTTCAGCTTCTGAACATTACCATCACTAGCACTCTCTAACCCTGAAGAGGCCAAATTCGTTTCCTTAACCCCTCCTAACTGAGCCTGCAATCTTGCGATAGTTTTTTGCATTTCATTGTAAGCTTTTTCATACGAAAACTTTTCATATTTGCATTCATCACATTTTTTGACAAATTTATTCCAAAGATCGGTGATTTCTTTATCCTTTTTAATGACATAAGATTCCATTTTCTCTTTCGTAAGATCAAGCTCAGTTTGAAGGTTTTCATTATGCGACACAGAGGTACTTAACTCAACAGAGCTACTATCAATACAATCACGTGCTTTAGAGAGGCGTTCAAGATCGTTTTCTAAAACTTTGGTTTTATCAAGAGATTCATCATCTTCCTTCGCCAAAGATTTAAAGTCTTCAACAAAGTTGGCAAATTCTTTTAGAAAAACATTTTCCAAATTGCCTAACCAAGCATCAACTTGATTAATAATCGGATTAATATCGTTTTGAAGAATTTTCTGGACCTCAATCTAAACAGGTGATGTAAAATTTCCTCTAGTGATTTTGGAATTAACAACACGTTTAAGGATGACAAAGTTATCTTTAAGCTCCTTTAGAAATCAGCGTGTGATACTCGGTTTAGGAGGGTCATCAGACAATTCCTCACTTGGTAGCAAAAGCATTTCAGAACTCGTTTTAGACCGAACAAAAACAGTTGGAGGACTAACTTTCAGATAATAAACGGGTGTCACTTCTTTATCAAGATTTTTCATTTTTAAACGAGTCTCTACTGCAAGTTCAGTAGTTTCCTCGAAATCATGCACACTAGGAGGATCATGCTCATCAGACAAGAGCACACTACCATTATATAAGGTTTCATTAGTGGCCTGAACTTGCTTAAGATATCCGGGATTAGGAGGAAGAGGACAACCTAAAGCCAATTTGTATCGAGTGTAATTTATCTCATTCGCTTTTGGTGCGAGCATATTTATCGTCTGCATAGTTTGGCCATGTTTTACTAAAAGGTTGTCTAATTCTCTAATCCTATCCTGAGCTTTGAAAAATCCTCAAGAAGCCCATCTTCTCGAATTTTGAAATCAAGTTTTAGCTTTTTTTCGTTCTTCTTTTAAATCTAAAATAATAGATTTTTCAGTTGAAAGTTGTTTATTAAGAGAAGTGATTTCATCATTCAATTCGCTTATCTTTTTAGGACTACTTAAGTGTAAGGCATTTAATTTCTTATTTGTGCATTTTTCTTGATAAACCGATGTAGCATGAGCTTGTTCAAGTTCTTTAATTTTAGCCTGATGAATTTCAAAACATTTCTCCCGTTCCTTATATACCGCAAGCTCAGTGGTCAATTTGGCATTAGTTTCTCTAAACTTATTATTAACCACCGTAGCATGATCTACATTCTTAGGAAGCTTATCAAATAGAGATTTATAACACGCACGTGTCTCATCAGGAAGGGTTGTAGGCTGGGTAACTTGATCCACACTAAGGTCCACACTGGGATCATTCGAAATAATATTACTATTATTCGTTTGGTCCCCGTGTGTCTCAATGTAGGGCTCAAGCATCTAAGTATACTCTTCCTCCTGATTATACATACTATTATATCATTATCATCAAAACTTAGGTGTACCTCAGAGGGACCGTCTGAATCATAGACGGGAGCTCTATCATCATACATTTTCGAGGTTGATGCTTGCTGTAATACAGTTGGCATTCACCTCTTCTTCCTCGTCATATTTTGCAGCAGAAGCCATAAGATCAAATTCCTCAGCTTGAACTGGAATCCCTGCCTATTCTTTTTGTGCTATGAGAAGCTGAGTCTGAAGATAAGCAGCTTCCCTCTTCTTTTTGGCTGTGCAATCTCGAGCATAATGACCAAATCCCCTGCAGTTGTAGAACTGAACCTGACGATTGTTGTTTCCATTTCCCGTACCAGTATTCTCAGCCCTTGCAGCCATAATGTTTCCCATTTGATTACCAACCGCTGGCACAACTATTAACCCATTCTGATTACCCACATTTGGAACATTCGTATTCTGACCACGGATTTTTACCATACTGATTTCCTACATTCCAACATTCTGACCATATTGTGTCCCTGTGTTCCCAGCAGCTACCAATTGGCGATCTTGATTCGCATTCATGAAAGGTTCAGCAATCTGCCGATTTCTAGTGTTCGAGGAGACTCTCTAATTGTTGTTGGTGAGGTTAATGGTAAATTTGAATGCCTTTGCGAAAAGTGCAAGACCAGTATTAATCGCATGAGTAGGATCGGTGATGTCATCAAAACAGGCAATGGGTTGTTGTAAGTAGTTCACAACAGCAGGAGGTTGATATCCACAAGGGGTGAGTTGTTGTTGTTGTGGCATGAAGTTACTTGATGAGGGTTGATGGTAAGTTACCATGGGATATGACATAGATGATGGAGAGTTTGCTATAAAAGCCAATGGGTCTTGTGTCTTGGCACATCTTTCAGCCCTAACTTCGTTAGCTTCATCTTCATTCATCTTCAAATAATCATATACTTGAGTGTAGTCCACGACATGAAGATCCTTGGTTTGATTGACAAGAGTGACATATCGTGACCATTCAGAAGGAAGATTATCAAGAAATTTGATGTTTGCAGCAATTTGTGTAGGTTCATGTTTGTTTCTTCTAAGATGATTCATGAGGGTTGAAAACCGATGATAGTAAGGTTCAATTTGTTTCCCTTCAGTAGACGTAAATTTCTCCCATTCACGAAGTAACTTAGTTTCCTTTTCTTGTAAACCGATTTCACTCCCCTTCATCATTTTCTGAATCCTAAGCCACATCTCGTGTGCGGTTTCACAACTACCGACAACAGCATAAACATCTTCAGGAAGTCCCATGAGAATGACTTGAATTGCTTGATCATCGGCGTCGAGTTGTTTGGATTCAGCTTCAGTTAATTCTTCATCCGTTTGCTCATGACTAGATTCAGCCACTGGGTTAGCATTCGTAGTGTCCCAAGGCACAAGAATTGTTCTTCTAACATACGGACCTTTTTGAATCGAGTTGACAATAAATTTTCCCAAAGGTTTACATTTTGCATAACGAAGGAGACGACTAGCCCATGTAGTGTAGTTCTCCTTGGTAAGCATGGGTTGACGATTCTCAGTACCCGCAGCATAAATATCTTGTTGAGACGTCATCGTATAAGTCATGTGAAGAACATGATCTCAATTCGAAGAAAGTAGAGTGTTGAAGTTAAAAATCCCCTAAAATTGATTAAATCCCCTAAAACTATGCACTCCAGCCAAAAATTCCAAGGCCAAAAACACATTTTTTGAAAAAAAAATTCGAAATATTTGGGGTTTTTCTGAATAATGACCCTTTTTCGGAAAATGGAGGATTTTCGGAGAGTTGAGGATTTTCGGAATAGTAGGTTATTTTTGGATAAAAGATATATTCGGAATATATGGTTATTTTCGGAATAAGGGTAATTTCGGATAAATCTTCGGAATAAGGGTAATTTTCGGAATACGCATATTTTCGGAAAGATCAGAATATTCGGAAAAAAATACAATTTTCGGATAACCAGAGTTTTTCGGAAAAACTGAATTTTTTCGGAATATATACCCTTTTTCGGAATATGGCACTATTTCGGATAAATAGCACTTTTTCGGAATAATGAAAGTTTTTCGGAAAAAATGGGTTTTTTCGGAAAAGTATTTTCGGATAAAAAGGTGTTTCTTCGGAAAAAAGGGGAATTTTCGGAAAAATATTTTCGGAAAAATGACTGTTTTTCGGAATAAAGTTGGTTTTTTCGGAATAAAATGGAATTTTAGGATAAACAATGAATCTCGGATAAAATGGTTTTTTCGGAATAGAAAACCCTTTTCCACAAAAAACAATTCGGATAAACATACCTGCACTTTAAGGAATACGAGTACAATTTCGGAAAAAGAAACCCTTTTCTGAAGAAAGAAAAGTTTCCAGAAAAACCACAAAAACCAACTTCGAACCTTTACAAACACCAAAAACCCACGATTCAACCAAAAACCAATCAACGAATCAACCAAAAACCAATCCACGAATCTATATACCACCAATTCCAATCAATTCCACCAATCTAAACCAAAAACCCACAAGATCGAAATCTAAAATCAACACCAAAGCTAACAACGAATCCCTTGGCGAATGATACCACTTGTAGGACTTAATCACACGACTAACCAAACACAAATAACATGATAATGATTAAACCAAAAAAGAAAGATTAGATTAAGATGAAGAAAAGAAAATACAAAGTTTGGTGATTTCCTAGTGAGAGAAACAAACACACCTTTCTCTCACTAAAACTATGAAAATGGGAAAGCACACACACAAATGAGGCATAGGAGGCCTTTTTCTACTAACTAGGAAATGTTTAGGAGGCCTTCCTCATTTGTGTGTTCGGGACTAAATCCCGTTAGATAAACAATAATAACTAAAAACTTTCCACATCATTAATAACATTTTTCATGAGCTTCGCAACGGTATATTATATGACCATCACTTTCAGTACTTCTAACAGTTTTTAAGATTAAATAAAATAAGAAAACGAATTCAATAATGAATTAAAAAGAAAAGAAAGGGTTTTGATTATACCGAACACGTACATACAAATCAACTAGCAAAATTCGTCCAGAACACACCTTTGGGTTGATGGTAGCCGGCGGCAAGGAAGAAAGGGAGGCAGGGTTTGTCTCAATTTTCTGACAAAAATGTTTCATGTGTTTTTACTTAACATGGGTTTTTAATGGGTCATGGGCCAAAGACCCATCCCTTCCTTTCTTTCTCTATTAGTCGCGGCCTAAAAGGAGCCCACGGGGAAACCCGTAGCTTTTCTAAGTTAAATATTATGTCATGTACGTTCATGTTTAATTTATCATGAATTTAATTGTTGTGAACATAACACATTTATAATATACATACGTACATTCATGTTATTATTATCATGACACATGAATTATATTATAAATGGAAAGTTTTAATTTTATCGTATTTTCGTGTATTAACTATTCATGTGTACTGTTCATGGTATTTTAATACGGGTTTTACATAAATCCTTCAATTTCATATTCTAGGTCTTCAATACGTTTAGGAGGCACTTCGCTAAAATAATGATCATATTTTCCATTTGTTCTACAGATGTATCTTGGGTTATTTGGGATATTATTGGATGCTTGGGATGAAGAAGTTTCATACTGCAGATTAGGTATATTATTTGGTTGAGGATTATTTTCTGGAGATAAAGGATTAGGGTAATTATTATTAGAAAGGGCTAGTACTAAAGGTTTAGGTAAATCCATAAGGTAAATATTTTCTGGATCCAAATCTGATATGACGATATGATGAAAATAGGAAGACATATTTCTGAAGACGTCGATAAAATAAATTATTTATTTCAGTATTTAGTATATTACTTACACTTACTATCACATAATATTATCATTTAAGGAAATTCAAAATTAAAATTATTACTTACAGTTTTTGTAGCAGCATGGTTTGATGCAGAGATTTTCACTTGGAATTTAATTAAGAAAAGCAGTTATAGTTAAGATTTTAATTTCTTGTTCTCTATAACTATAGCTCTGATGTCACTTTGTAACACCCTCATTTTACCTTGGTACAGCAAGAATAATATTTTTGGGGTATTACTTAATGATATAAAAGCACAGTAATAGAAAAACAACTCAAAATAGTGTTTAACTAACCTTTATTAAAATTTTAAAATTTATCATTAAAAATCAGAGATTTTTAATAAAACAACTTGTACATACTTAGTACAATCACAGCTTCCCGATGTTAGCCTCAAAATATTGAGTCAAACAAGAATGTTCGGTCATAGGTTTTTATTATAATATTTATTAGAACGTTATAATGGTTAGTAAAATAGTCGTGACATTACGGGCTTGATGGCTAGCTTAAAAGGCCTCTTTTAAGGTACTAAGCATTTTATTCAAGCCCGTCCCAGTAAAAAAATATAGTCCATTAAGGCTACATGTAAGCCCGACTATATATACCTCTCCTAGCATGTTAGGAGAGGTTGGTGGTTTTTCATTTCTTAATCTAATATTATCTTAGTTTTCTCCACCTTCTCTCTACTTTTGCTCTCTACTTTCTCTCTCTAGAAATCATCTCTTTTCTTCTTTATTTCAATTAATCAACCATGGTGAAGTGAATTAATATAGGAACAACATTTTGTATCAATCGCCACTGGGTAGATTAGTGATTGGTTGTTTGGTTTTGACTTGGTTCAATTGATTTCATCAAAATCAACTCGGATCGAATTTGTTTTAGTGTTTTTTGGGCTCTAAATCATGATATATATCTCCTACATAGTTGTGGTAGAGATTTGGTTAAGTTTTTGTGGTTAAAATCGCAAGTTTTTGGGGGTGTTTGGATTGTTTTTGGGGTTCGGTTTGAAGAACAGTAGGTAAGTTGGCCAAACAAACTTATCCGAAAAGTGAGGTTTCGGAAAAGGGTTTTTTATTCCGAATGTGGAAGAATTCATTTATCCGATCAACATTTGGATAAGGGTTTGGTTATTCCGAAGAAGTTCATTTATCCGAAACTACATTTATCCGAAAATACATTTATCCGAAAATCCTCCTTTAATCCGAAAACCTGCTATTTTTCCGAGATCACTTTATCCGAAAACCTTTTATCCGAAAACAGCAATTATCCGAAAACACCATTTATTCCGAAAAACATTCATTTATCCAAAAAACACCATTTATCCGAAAATCTTTACTTTTTCCAAAAACTGTGCATTTATCCGAAAATCCACATTATTCCGAAAACAGTGCATTTATCTGAAAATCCTCATTATTCCGAAAATTGACAATTTATCCGAAAATTGAAGATTATCCGAAAGTTGAAGACTATTCCGAAAATTGAAGATTTATCCAAAACTTGTCACGTTATCCGAAAAGTGTCATTATTCCGAAAAGTGTCATTTTATCCGAAAAGAGCCATTATTCCGAAAATTGTCACTTTATCCGAAAAGTGTCATTTTTTCGAAAATTGTTAATTTTTTTCCGTAGTGAAATCGGCAGTTTTTTGGTCTACGAATTTTTGGTTTCTTGTGAAAATTTTTTTTAGGGGATTTTAACATTTTTCTTCGACAACAACAATCACAACACATCTACTAAAGATCCATTTTCACTTCAACAATTTCAAGTTTCTCGAAATGGATTCTATTCAAGAGTATCGTGTCACAAACAACAACATTATGGTGGCGGGCAACAAAGAAAGACTACTAATGATTGTGTCCGGTCGATATGGACAATGGCAATCACGATTTCTTCGATATCTTGACACAAAACCTAATTCTGATGTTCTTCGCCGTTGCATCACAGACGGACCCTATACTCCCACTACAATCACTATTCCTGCAACTCCAGCAACCGACCCGATGCTAGGTGCCGCTGAGCAGACTATTAAGAAAACATATGAGAGATTGATGCAGAGAAGGAAACAATCTATCTGATCCTAAGTGGGATTGGGGTTGATATTTACTCACCGGTTGATGCATGATCTACTGCTAAAGAGATGTGGTTTGCCATTGAACGTCTACAACAAGGAGACTCACTAAACCAACAAGATGTCAAAACAAACTTGTTTTGGAACTTTGGCAAGTTTACTTCATTGGATAGGGAATCAATTGATTCATATTACTCCAGATTCTCCAAAATAATGAATGATATGACAAGAAACAACTTGGAAGTCTCCACCATGCAAGTCAATGTGCAATTTCTACAACAACTTCAACCAGAGTGGACAAGATTTATAAAATTGGCGAAACAAAAAAATAAGTTGGACGAGGTCAACTATCACACGCTCTTTGACATTTTTGAAACAATTTAAAAAATGAGGCAAATGAACTTCGAGCTGAACGGGTAGCAAAGACTGCTAATCCACTTGCTTTGGTGTCTACCACTCAACATGTCCAAGATCATCGCTCTCGTGCTCCAAAGTCATACTCCACTACATCCTCCTCACCAAGATACTCCACTACATCCTCCTCACCAAGATACTCCACTTCATCTAAGTCTTCAGCTCCCACAAGATTACGAGGCAAAGAACCAAGAGCACCATCACCATCATCTGAGCCATCATTTGAAGAGGACAGTGATGAAGAACTAGCTCAGAAGGATAGGGAGATGAAACAACAAATTGCTTTCATTATGAAGACCTACAAGAAAATCTTTAGACCCACCAAAAATAATCTTCGAACATCATCTAATACAAGGAACCAATATATTGAGAGTCCTCGAAGGTATGACACACGTCAACGTCATGAAAGTCCACCTAGGTATGATCGACGTAATCTAACTTATGTTGAGGGTTCTGCAAGGTATGACGACAAAATGCTAAGTATGATACTCAGAGGATTGCTACTATTACTGGGAATAGGGAAACTGTTGGCACTCAAGTGGTTCAGCAAAGTGGGATTCAGTGCTTTAAATTTCAAGGTTATGGGCATATGGCAAAGGAATGCAGAAAGCCGAAACGAGTTAGGGACTCTGGTTATCATAAGGAAAAGATGTTGCTATGCAAGAAGATGGAAGCTTGGGCTAAATTGTCGGCTGAGCAAGGAGCAATGCTTGATGTTACTGATGATGAAGCCTCCGACCAAGAACTTGAAGCACAATACTCGTACATGGCAAAGGTAGAAGAAGTTCTCAACGTCACTAAAGATGACAATGGTCCTATCTTTGATACTGAGCCAATCGATAAGGTACACATTGAAGAGGAATATAATGTGTTTGATAATATTCATGAGCATTGTGAGCTACCCAAAGCCATTAATGACACATGTATGATGGAAAAGGTTGATAACAATACCACACCTGATTCATCAGACATGTGCAATAATGAGTCTGGGGATGATCAACATGCAAATGAGTATGATGATGATGAGGAGCGTATTGCGCTTGCTAACTTAATTGCTTCTTTACAAAAAGATGTCAAAGAAACTAGGAAAAGTCAAAAGCAATTAAAGAAGCAAAAAGCTACGCTCACTCAAAATTTTGAAGAAATCAAAGATGCAGTTATAAAATATATTGAGCTTCTTGCAAGCTGCAGAGCTGAGCTTATTCAAAAAGACAATGAGCTTGCAAGGTACAAAGGGGGTGTTGTTACTACTGTAAAGGATGTTTTTGAAACTAAATACAACTAAACTCTTAAGATTTTAGAACAAGAGAAACGTCATTATAACACCTCTTTAAGTACGGAACGACACAAAGTGTATCTTGCTACCACCAATGTGAACGAGTTAAATCAAAAGATTGATTTTCTTCAAGAGGATAAAACTAAACTAGTCACTGCAAAAATGGAAGAGGTTGGAAACTTGAAAAAAAAATTCAAAATTAAAAAAGCTAAAGGCAATGACAAATTCGTGGAACTTGAAGTGCAAATTGATTTTTATAAGAAAATTATTTATAAAACAAATAAATCTATTCAAATCATGTGAATGTTGGCACCTGGGTCGTTTTTCAAGGGTAACGTCAGTTTTGCTAGTCCTAAGTACCTCGAGCAAGCTCAATCTTAGAACCCGCGCCTATATCTTGAGGAGTCCCAATGGACCGACGTCGATTGTTTAATTTCTAGGCCCCATAGTGATGAGTCATTAGTTTTTGAAGAAGAGAGTAGTAGATCACCAGTGAATAAAGCCTTTGTGAAACCATATAATTATGCTTATGAAAATAGTCTTTATGAAATTTTCAAACCACAAAAACAGAAGTCTCGTGAGAAAATATTTTACGAATGTGAACAAATAAGATTTAATTGGAGACAAAAATTTTCCGCTAAGAAAACTAATGTTTCAAAATTTATTGAGTACTTGCCATATAAAGCTTTTGTAAGCAAGAGTAAGCAAAAACTTAGTTTTCTTAAACAAAACATCAAAAATTTCAAAAAGGTTGTTGACGACGACTGGAAAGAACGTGAACATTTGAAAGGCAACAAATGGATGCCAAAAGTTAGGACAGAAAATGTGACAACGAGTGTTAGTATGCCTTTAAATGTTGCTAAGGACACTAATGATTCTGAAATCACAACTAACATGGTCTCCAATTTAGCAAATGCTCCACCGTGTTCTAATTCTTCTGCAGGTAATACAAATAATTCTCTTCATACTGGACTCCGGATGCACGAAGCACATGACGGGTAATCTCAAGCTTCTAATTAACATCATGGAGAAGTTCCTGGGTACGGTCCGATTTGGAAATGATCAATTTGCACCGATCCTATGATATGGAGATTTGGTTCAGGGGAATATCACGATCAAAAGGGTATACTACGTCGAAGGGCTCAATCACAATCTTTTCTCGGTTGGTCAATTTTGTGATGCAGATTTGGAGGTTGCATTTAGAAAGAAGACATGTTTTGTTCGTGATTATGATGGGAATGATTTACTCACTGGTTGACCAGGTACAAATCTTTACACAATCTCACTTCAAGACACAACTTCTACAACTCCAATTTGCTTCATGGCTAAAGCTTCAACGACTCAGGCATGGTTATGACATCAACGTTTATCTCATCTCAATTTTGATACCATCAACTTGCTTTCCAAGAAAGGTATTGTGAGAGGCCTTCTAAGCTTAAAATTCATCAAAGATCATCTTTGCTCTTATTGTGAGCTTTGTAAAGCTAAACGAAGTAGCTTCAAGACAAAGACTACACCAAGCTCTAAAGGACGGTTAGATCTTCTTCATATCGATCTTTGTGGTCCCATGCGTGATCAAAGTATCAATGGGACGAAATACATTATGGTAATTGTAGATGATTACTCAAGGTACACATGGACTCACTTCTTAAGGTCCAAGGATGAAACAACCGAAGTTCTCATCAACTTCCTTAAACTGATACAACGTGGTCTTCAAGCTCAAGTAAAAGTAGTACATACTGACTGAGGAACATAATTTTTGAATTCAACTCTGAGGAAATATATTGAACATGAAACATCTATTGCTCGAACACCCGAATAAAACTGCGTTTTTGAAAGACGAAACCGTACTTTAGTTGAGGCTGCTCGAACATTATTATCCGCTTCAAAACTTCCACTATTCTTTTGGGCCAAAGCCGTGTAAACCGCATGCTACACACAAAATCGATCCTTAATTATCCCAAGACACGAAAAGACACCATATCACATAATTCATGATCGAAAACCTTCACTCAAACACCTTCACATTTTTGGATGTAATTGTTACATTATACGAGATGGTGAAAATTTGGATAAGATGAAAGAGAAAGGTGATGCTTGTATTCTAGTGGGATATACAAATTAGTCTAAGGGATATAGAGTTTACAACAAGAGAACAAAATTGATAGTCGAGACTATTCATATAAGATTTGATGAATTACAAGAAATGGCACTTGAACAAAACAATTTAAGTCCCGATCCACAACGACAAACGACTTCCGTTCACAACCGCACGGAACTCGGAACTCAACACCACAGCAATGAACCGTCAAGTTTAAAGCTGGATTAAGGAAATATTCCAAGAGCATATATGACAGTCAAGACGACAACTGAAGAGTTGGAAATGTTATATGGACCAATGTATGATGAATATTTCACGGGGGAGAAACATGTTGTATCGAAGTCTTCCGCTGTCACTCATGATAAGAATGATGATACCGATCATCGTCAACAAAAGGATACAACTTTATCTACTTCAACACGGGTTGCTGCAGATTTATCTCCTCAGAATATCACATCAACAACCGCTCCTACAACATTAACAACTACTGTCATTGCTCTAGAAAACACAAATCAAGCAGACTATGCATTAAATGACGAAGACGAATTTATCAACCCATTCGGTACACCGGTACATTGGAGAGTCTTCTACTCGTGTAAAACCCGCATGCTTTTACCATGAATAGTACCCTTATGATCGTATGTACACGATTAGAACTTTCCTTTTATAGCACGTTATGTTTCACGAATTGGAATTCCAAGTATTAGGTACGTGTTATTACACGAAAAGTATTTAATACGTATTAAGACAAGATAATTATTATCAACAATAATTATAATCACGAACATGAAATCATAAACGTAATTAATCACGAACATATTATTATTTATTTACGTAGTTATGATTACGATTACGTATAAATATATTTTATGACACGAACGATTAATAAATAAATCACGTAAACACGACACAAGAACACGTAAATAAATAGAACACAGAAAAACAACAGGTTTCCCCTTGTGGGCCCCACATAGCCACGGCATAGACAAGAATGGGCCAAGCCCACCTTAACATTTAACTAAAAAGGAAAAGAAGGAAATAGATTTTTCATAATACAGAATATTAGAAAAATCACAAAACCCTGCTCCTCTTTTCTCTCCTTTTGGTCGCCGCATATACAACACCAAGAAGGGGTGTTTGGTTGATTTTGGTAGATCCAATTCTTGCTAGATCGTTCGTGTTATTTATTTCCTTTGTGTTCACGAATCGGTAATTCCTTAAACCTTTTCTTTTTAATTATTTATTAGATCTAAAAACACGTGAATCATGGGTTTATTAAAACTATTAATTAAACATGTTAATTATTTAGATCTAATCATGGGGTATTACAAAAATATGGTTTTAAGGGGTGTTTCGTTCGGCCGATGGGTAGAACTGAGAGCCAAGCTCTCGGTGGTTGTGTGATCACCACCAACCGAGACCATAATGTCTCGGTTTGGTTTGGGTGTCTCGGCCGCAAGAAACCAAGGGACCCCGTCGCATGTCGGGGTTGGCCTTGGTGGTCATGGGGGTCTCGGCTGAAAAACAAGAGCACCACCGGCTTAAGCCGGTGGCGGTTTGCCACAATTAAGGGTTTATAGATCCGGTTCAAGGGGTTTCACGGACCGGTTCATGACATGTTTAGATTTAAAACACGGGTTTGGTTCATGATTTATTTTACAAGTTAATTATTTTTACAAGTTAATTAATTACAAGATTTAATTAAATTAATTTAACATGCTATGTAATTAATTTAATTTAGACATGACTTAGGTTAATTATTATTAATAATAATGCATGATTTTAACCTAAGTATTTTAGGATTTAATTTTAGACTAAAGTAATTAGTTAATTATTAAAACATGGCATATAATTAATTAATTTCTATGACTTAGGTTATATTAATAATAAATATTAATACATGTTTAACCTAAGTATTATTTATACTTTATTTAATTAAATCATGTTATATTTAATTAAATCTTATAACCTATCAGTAAAACTTAAGCTTATATTATTAGCTTAATAATCCAGCTTATTTCTAATTATAGAAACTTTCTATTTTTAGAAACTTATTTATTTAAGGCAACTAATCTATTTATGGAAACTTTCTATTTTTAGAAACTTATTTATTTAAGGTAGCTATTCTATTTTTAGAAACTTTCTGTTTTTGGAAACTTTCTATTTTTAGAAACTTTCTATTTTTGGAAACTTTCTATTTTTAGAAACCTGCTATTTTTAGAAAGTTACTTATTATTACACAACAAGTATAATAATACAAGAAATACAAGTAATACTTAATCAGAATAGACAGAATACATGATAAACACAACATAACGATAGAATCAGTAAAACATGACATGAACATATAAAACAAGCTAAGACATGATATAAAACCAGTTACGTACTTAGCAATCAGAATACTTATACACGTATATTATTTATGTAGCATTAGTGATATCGAAGTAGGACTCTCTTCCGTTTGTCTTCTTCGTTCACTGGACACAAGGTACGGATTCTCCATCCTTTCAGTATGGACATTCTTTCCTTATTAGGATTCCTCGTATGCAGCCAACTGTTTTCCCAGTATATGTTTTATATGTTTTGATTGCTTATGTTTAAAAATATGCCTAAAGCCATATACATGCATGACCAGTTTCACCTAGTTATGGAGGTACCATAACCATAACACTGGAGGCATCAGTGTTATGATTTCACCACGGCGGAGTGATAGCTCGTGGCGTCCCTTCACAAGGAGCTGATCCCTCCTACCCAAATACTTATATTAATTAGAGGCAGCCCCTCTAATTGCATGACGAGGTCACCCCTCCAAGTATTCTTACACGTTGATATTTTATGACCTATATTGGTTGATGGTAAACATGTTAAACAGTTTTTATTAGATAAACATAAGGTTTTTCAAACTATAAAACCAGTTTTATTAAGTTATACCAGGTTTTCCAGGACTTAGAATTTTCCGCTGCTATATGTTGTTTATGCTTATGTTATTAAATCTGTGCTTGTATATCCGTGCACTGAGCTTTATGCTCAGCCGTTTTCTTTTCATTTTCCCAAAACAGCAGGAACTCAAGGACGCTCGTAGACTTTAAACATACGTGCATATGGAGTGGAAGCTTCCTAGCCTTCATTAGTTTATGCATTTCTTCATACTTTGATACTCATTTCTATGGACATTGTTTAGTCCTTTACATTTACAGTACTTATGTTTGTGTGTGATGAGATTTACGTTGGGGTACCGATGTTTGTTTCCGGTATTTACTTTATGGTCATGTGATGTTTATAAATTTATCCTTGTATGCTTTGATGACACGCAATAATCACGCGTGACATTTCATTTACCAAAATGCGGTGTTACAATTATGGTATCAGAGACAAGGCTTCGACCTGTAGGCTCTCAAAACACGACCTGTGATTAGTGGGTAGTCACTATGGTCTTCCTAGAACTGACAGTTGGTTTTTATGCATTCATTGTTTTCATGCATACATATATATGTCATTGTCGCAGGGTAACAACTTGATCACGAATTTAACCAAAATCCACCAAGTTTTTAAACAAAACTCAAACCAATTTAACCACTAATCATTTACTAATGATAATCATCAATCCAAAACAACAAAAACTCCAAACCCACTTACTTTTGAAGATCAAAACCAATAAAATAAAAACCTTAGAACTTTGAATCAACAAGAAAAGGAAGAACAAGATGAAATAGAAAATTATATTAAGGATTAAGATTCAAACAAACAAAATGGAAAGATTAAACTTACAAGATTGTGGAAGAATCAAAGAAAATGAAAACCACCGATCTCCTTAAGGGAGTTGGTTCCTACGAACTAGGAAAGAAAATAACAAAAAGAAAAACTAGTTGAAAAAATGTGAAGGAAAGGTCTATTTATAGGCCTTGTCTTTAAATGTGAAGGGAAGGTCTATGTATAGGCCTTGTCTTTGGTTGGTGCGTGGGCTTTCTCCCTTTCTTTTTGTCTTCTCTTCTTTTCAGAAAATTTGACGTTTTCGATTTCGATTCGGGATTTGTCGACGAATAAATTCAACTCGTCTTTTAATTTCTTCATTTAATAGACTTGAGTTCTTCGACACATGTAAATCTTCCATCTTTGGTCCTTTTCTTCGATAAATCTTCAAATAGGCCCATTGACTTCAAATCTTTTGCATCTCTTGGAATATAGACTTCGTATTTTCGTCTTTTCTTCGATAAAACCCGTGCAATCCCATGTTTTCTTCCATATTTATCCGGTTGGCTCTGAAAACACAACAAACACACAAACCACGCATAATTCCAAACAAATGACATTAAATACGCGTTTTGGTCTCGTTTTAGCAAGAAATAAGTGGTAAAAGGATGGATGTTTTCACACCTATCACCTGCGCGACTCCTTATTAGGGCGCTTAGGCGCGCTCCCTGGATCAGGGCTGTCCAAGGTCGAGGTTGGCGGTGGGGTGATAGCGGACGTGCCTACCCCACCCATGGACTAAAAAACGCTCCGGTTATTCGGTCCACCTGTTTGGTTGCCGGGGGACTGAGTGGGAATGAATATCCCGTCCCCTTTGGACTTCTGATTCGCAGGATTTGTGTTCCTGGGGTTTCCTTGCGGATGTCCTTTCGTCATTGAGAGATTGAGATCAGATTTGCTCTAGCTTAGTATATTTGTCCCACGGATGGTGCCAACTTGTTGATACAAAAGTTAGATTCTCCTTGCTAGACCCGAATTAGGCTTAATTTGGGTTGGCTGGACTCCGGCTCCTGCTCCAAGTGAAATATCTGGTTGGGATCCTGCACACTAAAACAGCACGCGTTAGGCTTACCGTGGGAATGTATCCCACGATTAGACTCCAGCGTGCGAGTAAGTAATCGGTTAGGGTTCAAGAATCGGATGAGTTGTGAGTGTGTAGAATGTAATACCTTTGTGGAACCCTTGGGGGTTCCTTATATTGGCAGTGAAACCCTAATGGGTTGTCACTGATGCTTCGGCCCTAAGGAAAGCATAAGTACCAGAATTAGTTTGATTGTTATCTTCTAATTATGGTGAGTGTATATCCTATTCTTTGGGGTAAATCCTAATCATAATAAGAGTATGATTCTGTCTAACCCTGTACCGGCCATGCCGGGCCGTGGGTCGCACACATGTGTGCTGTTAATGTTCATCTAAGCCCAAAACCTTAAATAACATTAATCCAACCCATCAGTAATGGGTCGGATGCGGGTAGTACCCGTGGGCCGGGTTCATGACACGGCTGGGGACTATACGTCATCAAAGGACATTGCGAAAAATTCGTAAGATGTAATACTAGTGATAACTGGAAGGTTAGGCTGTGAACCTCTTTAGTTATGGTCCCTCCCGTTACCATGATTCCAGGTAGAAGATTGCTAATGTGTCAGAATTATGAACTATTGCATGTAACATAATAAAAATGAGTAAGTGCAAGGACCTGCTGCTGTTGGAGTTTCCAGCGTTGTTTCGGTAATTATCATTACCGCCACGCCTATCCGTAGCAGAGCGGTCGTGAGTCTGACCGTTTCCCTTGGGCTGAGTAGGTTGTTGCTGAGTAGCCGGCTGAGACCGGTCCCCAGTCTTCTTCCTGGAAGATGCAGTTTAAAAGAAATATAAATATTGACATATACTGAAAGAATATGGTTTGGTCACCGCTAAATAACGAATGTTTACCTCTTCTAGGGTCTCTCTGCTTCCCCGAATTCTTCTCTTTCTTGCAGCATCTCCAGCTTACGTGCTGCATCGGCAACTTGTGCCACCGTGTTGAACGTAGCACACACCAAGTTGTTGGCGACCGATGTACTAAGAGCCCACCGGAAGTGGTATGCTTGCTCTTCGGCAGTACCTACTGCTGTGCCAAGAAAACCAGCCAAACAAAGAAAGCGCTGCATGAACTCATTGCTGTTCTTCCCAGCTCTTTGTCTGATTCCATGGTACTCCCTCTTCAGCTTGTCTTGCTTAGCCTTGGGAAAGAACTGGCCCATCACTAACTCCAAGAACTGAGCCCATGTCAAATCAGCCACCTAATCATCACCTCCCTCAGACTGCTTCAGTACCTTCCACCATGCTAGCACATCATCTTCGAACCTGTAACAGGCCAACCTCGACTTGAATACGGGGTCATAGCTCATTGCATCAAAGATATTCTCAATGTGAGCCAACCAGCTTTCAGCTTCGCTGGGGCTATCCGTTTTCTTGAAGGATCAAAGGCGTAGCTTGTTGAATCTCTCCAGCCATGTGACCAATGTTACTGGAGAAGGAGGAGGAGGTACTGGGTGTTGTTGCTGATTGTTGGCAGCCTGCACCTCAGCCTGATTTCGTTCCACAGCTGAGGAAGCATAGCTTGCATCGCAGCTTGGACTGCGGCATTGAGTTGTTCCTGCTCGCGCGTGAGAACCATCTGACTATGACATAAAAATACATGATTAAACTGATCAAAACATAAAATATACACATGAAAAAAAATTTATACCAATAAATCATGAGAAATATTTTATGCAGGAAAACTAGTATATGAATGCATGATGTAGTTTTGTGAAAACTTTTATATGCGCGAGAGAGAACGCCTATGGTCAGCTCACTCAAAATAAAATACATGGTGAGGGGACACCAATAGGTCGGTCCCAAAGTTAAAAGTTTTGATAAAAGCACATGCGACTAAATAGGGCCAGTCCTGTACCAACCATTACTTAGTCATAAACATGCGACAATGAAATATATATGAATGCATGAAAACAATGAATGCATGAAAACCGACTGTCAGTTCTAGGAAAACCATAGTGACTACCCACTAATCACAGGTCGTGTTTTGAGAGACTACAGGTCGAAACCAGGCGCTGATACCATAATTGTAACACCTCATTTTGATAAATGGAATGTCACGCGTGAATATGGCGTGTCATCAAAGCATACAAGGATAAATGTCTTAAACATTACATGACCATAAAGGAAATACCGAAAACAAACATCGGTACCCCAAAGTAAAAGCTCATCACACACAAACATAAGTACTGTAAATGAAAAGGACTAAGCAATGTCCATGGAAATGAGTAGCAAAATGTATGAATAAATGCATAAAGTAATGAAGGCTAGAAAGCTTCAAATCCATATGCACGTACGCTTAGAGTCTACGAGCGTCCCTGAGTACCTGTCGTTTTGGGAACATGAAAGGAAAACGGCTGAGCATAACGCTCAGTGCACGGATATACAAGCATAGAATGAATAACATAAGCATATACAACAAATAGCAGCAGAATTGATTAAGTCCTGGAAAACCTGGTATGACTTAGTAAAATTGAGTTTATAGTTTGAAAAGCCTTTTGTTTATCTTATGAAAACTGTTTAACATGTTAACCATTAGCTAATATAGGTCATGAAATATCAACCTGCATGAATACTTGGAGGGGTGACCTCATCATGCAATTAGAGGGGCTGCCTCTAATTAATATAAGTTTGGGTAGGAGGGATCAGATCCTTGTGAAGGATGCAAGGCATACACCACATTCACCTGAATAATCTGTAAAAACATGTAATCTAGGATGAACCCATACGCCCCACATAATAATATAATAATATGGCCAAAAGCTGAAAGGGACGCCATGAGCTATCACTCCGCCGTGGTGAAGTCATAACACTGGTGCCTCCAGTGCTATGGTTATGGTACCTCCATAACTAGGTGAAACTGGTCATGCATGTATATGGCTTAGGCATTTAATTAAACATAAGCAAATCAAAACATATAAAACATATACTGGGAAAACAGTTGGCTGCATACGAGGAAATCCTAATAAGGAAAGAATGTCCATACTGAAAGAACGGAGAATCTGTACCTTATGTCCAGTGAACGAAGAAGACGAACGGAAGAGAGTCCTACTTCGATCTCACTAATTATACATAAATAATATACGTGTATAAGTGTTCTGATTACTGAGTACGTAACTGATTTTATATCGTACATTAGCTTGTTTTATATGTTCATGTCTTGTTTTACTGATTTTATCGTTATGCTGTGTTTATCATGTCTTCTGGATATTCTGGTTAAGTATTACTTGTATTTCTTGTATTATTATACTTTTTGTGTAATAATAAGGAACTTCCTAAAAATAGTAGATTTCCTAAAATAGAAATTTTCCAAAAACTGAAAGTTTCCAAAAATAGAAAGTTTCCAAAAATAGATTAGCTGCTTAAAATAAATAAGTTTCTAAAAATAGAAAGTTTTCATAAATAGATTAACTGCTTAAAATAAATAAGTTTCTAAAAATAGAAAGTTTCCATATTTAGAAATAAGTTGGATTATTAAGCTAATAAGATAAGCTTAAGTTTTATAGATTAATATTCTAAGTCATGTGATTAATAGTATAGTTTATTAATTAATACATGTAAATTAAATAAACTATATGTTATAAGTTTTGATTAAGTATAGCATAATTAAATTAAAGTGTATATAATACTTAGGTTAAAACATGTATTAATATTTATATTAATATAACCTAAGTCATGAAAATTAATTAATTATATGTCATGTTTTAATAATTAATTAATTACTATAGTCTAAATTTCATGATTAAATACTTAGGTTAAAATAATGTATTATTACTAATAATAATAAACCTAGGTCATGTTTTAATTAAATTAATTAATTACCATGTTAAATTAATTTAATTACTTGTAAAAATAAATGCACATGTAAAATAATTAAACTTGTAAAATAAAATAATAAAAGGAACCCATGTATTATTTTATTAAAAACATATCATGAACCGGACACGTGAACCCATGAACCGACCAGAATCAAACCCCACCAAAAACAGTGGCAAACCGGCCCATGTCGGTTGCCCCTGCCTTCGGTTCACTACCACCGGATACGTGCCGGTGGTCTTGCCCCTGCTCGGCCCAGCCGCTGACCACCAAAGTTCCCACCGGCAGTGCCGATGGTCCCCCTGCTGCCTGTGGTGAGTTTCCCCTGCTGGCCTAAAATAGCCACCAGCTTAAGCCAGTGGTGGGACTGTGGCTTCCGAGACAAACCGAACACAAGGACACCCCCGACTCATGTCGGGGTGTCTTGCCCTTGCTGCCGACCGAACACCAACACCACCGAGACCTTTGTCTCGTTTGGTGAAGCGAACCAAACGACACCGAGAGTCGTGAGACTCTCAGTTTGTGTGGCGGCCGAACACCAAAACCCGAAAACAAACCCAACTAATTTACCCCATGATTTTACTTGTTTTTAATCTTGTTTTATTAAACCCCCATGATCATACATGCAATAAACATAAAATGAAAAATAAAAAGAAGGGTTTTCAGATTACCAAAACATGTGGAATAAATAGATCTTGAATACGCGAACGCACAATTAGTATTCTTGAATTAAATCAAACCAACACACCACTTTGGTGTGTTCTTGCCGCCGGCCACAAAAGAAAAAGAGGAAGAGTAGGGTTTTTGTTTTTATGAAAACTCTGTAATGTTTTTGTTTCCACTTTTATTATTTTTAACAATACAAAACATGGGTTGGGCCCCCTCCTTTTTTGTGTGCCGCGGCTACTAGGGCCCACCAAGGGAACCTATAGCTATTTCGTGTTCTAATATTTTACGTGTTCCCGTGCTCGTATTTTTGTGAAATTATTATTTAATGTTCGTGTTATTATATACATACTTGTACGTAATCGTAATAATAGTTACGTAAATACATAATAATATGCTCGTGATTATTTACGTTCATGTTTTCATGTTCGTGATTATAATTATTGTTAGTAATAATTATCGTGCAATAATACATACTTAATACTTATCGTGTAACAATACGTACGTAATTATCATAACTAATATTCGTGAAACGTAAACATGTTATAAAGGAAAGTTTTAATCATGTACGTACGATTATAAGGGTACTATTCATGGTAAAAGCATGCGTGTTTTACAGGATGATAGTTGTATCCTCTGAGTAAGGACTAATGGAACACGTTGTGAACGTGTGATAGCTGAGGCGGGTAACGTTAAGCGAGGACTGAGCTTTCCTTTGAATCCAATACGTTTAAATCCCCGTGCAGGTGATACCTTGAGGAAAACGTGATCACCTACGTTGAAAGGTACATCTCTACGACGTTTATTAGCATAGCTCTTCTGGCGAGCACGAGCTTCCTGAAGCTTCGCCTTAGCGACAAAGACCTTCTCATTAGTCACCTCAATCATCTCTGAACCCTCAATTAGTCTTTCGCCCACCTGATCCCAGCAGATTGGGGCGCGACACTTTCTACCATACAACATCTCAAAAGGTGCACACTTGATGCTAGCGTACCAACTGTTGTTGTATGCAAACTCTACTAGATAGATATAATCATCCCAAATTCCTGACCACTCTAGAGCACACGCCCGCAACATGTCCTCCAATGTCTAGATGGTGCGTTCCGACTGTCCGTCGGTCTGAGGATGAAAGGAAGTGCTGAGCTTAAGTCTGGTGCCCCAAGCTTTCTGTAGACTCTGCCAGAAACGTGATGTGAAACGGGGATCTCTATTAGAGATGATTTCTGATGGAGTACCATGTAGTCTCATGATCTCCTTCTGAAAAGTGTCTGCCAATTTGCTGACCGGATGCTCCTTGTAGATCGGCAGGAAATGAGGAGATTTAGTCAATCTATCAACAATAACCCAGATGGCGTCGTTCTTCCTCTGAGTCACAGGAAGACCAGTAACAGAATCCATAGAGATTTTGTCCCACTTCCATGCTATAATATCTAATGGTTGTAGTAAACCACTAGCTCGTTGGTGTTCGATCTTAACCTGCTGGCAGATCATACATTTAGAAACGAAGGTGGCAACATCTTACTTCATACCACTCCACTAAAAATGCTGCTTGATGTCGTGGTACATCTTGGTAGAACCATGATGTATGGTAAATGAAGAGCTATGAGATTCAGTCAGCACAGCTTCCCTGAGTGTAGAGTCATTAGGAACCACTAGTCTAGTGCCCTGCCATAAGATATCGTCATTGTCCACGCGAAACTACGTCTGCTGATCAAGGTTCTAAATGATAGCCCAAATCTCACCATCGTCCTTCTGAGCTTCCTTGATCCTAGAATGTAAGTCTGGTTCCACTCTAAGATTAGCCCAGTAACCATGCTGTCCTCGTACACAACTCAATATCAGTCATCTCAAGGTCACGGATGATCTCCTTTGCAATCTAGATGCCAGCAATCATACCCGACCTTCTACTTAGAGCATCTGCCACCGCATTCGCCTTACCAGGATGGTATTGAATGTTGGTGTCGTAGTCCTATAATAGCTCTAACCATCTCCTCTGTCTCATGTTCAGTTCCTTCTGGGTGAAGATGTACTTGAGACTCTTGTGGTTGGTGAATATGTCACATGATTTACCATATAAATTATTCTCCAGATCTTCAATGCGAAAACAACTACTGCAAGCTCTAAATCATGAGTGGGATAGTTTTATTCATAAATCATGAGTGGGATAGTTTTCTTCATAAGGTTTCAACTGCCGTGATGTGTATGCAATAAGCTTCCCATGTTGCATGAGAACGCAGCCTAGACCCTTTCCTGAAGCGTCACTATAGATCTAAAATCCACCTGAGCCAGATGGGAGAGTAAGAATAGGTTCAGTGACTAACTTCTCCTTAAGATCTTTAAAGCTCTTCTCCCGCTCTTCCGTCTAGACGAATTTCTCTCTATTCCTCATCAGCTTAGTTAAAGGTAAGGCTAACCGTGAAAAATTCTCTACAAACATACGGTTGTAGCCAGCTAAACCCAGAAAACTTCTGACCTCCGTTACAGATGTAGGTCTTGGCCATTTAGTGATAGCTTCGACCTTTGTAGGATCCATGGTGATCCCCTCTGTAGATACAATATGGCCAAGAAATGCCACCTTGCTTAACCAGAACTCACACTTGGAGAACTTGGCATACAGCTGCTTCTAACGAAGAATCTACAAGACTATACGAAGGTGTTCCTCATGTTCCTCCTTGGACTTGGAGAAAATCAGGATGTCATCAATGAACATGATAACGAACTTATCCAGAAACTCATGGATGACACGGTTCATCCAATCCATGAAGACTGCTGGAGCATTTGTGAGTCTGAATGGCATGACTACAAACTCGTAGTGCCCATAACATGTACGGAAAGCAGTCTTAGAGATATCCTGCTCTTTAACCCGTAACTGATGGTAGCCAGACCTCAGATCGATCTTCGAGAAATACTTGGCACCCTGAAGTTGATCGAAAAGTTCATTAATTCGCGGCAATGGATAACGATTCCTGATAGTGATCTTGTTTAGCTCACGATAGTCTATACACAAACGCATGCTGCCTTTCTTCTTCACGAAAAGTACCGGTGCACCCCATGTAGATGCACTGGGACGGATGAAACCACGTTCCAGAAGTTCCTGCAGCTGATCTTTTAATTCTTTAAGCTCTATAAGAGCCATACGATAAGGAGCTTTGGAAATTGTCTCTGCACCTGGGATGAGCTCAATTCCAAACTCGACTTCACGAACAGGTGGTATGCCTGAAAGTTAATCAAGAAAGATGTCAGGAAATTCTGACACAATAGGCTGATCTTGGATCGATGTAGATTCGGAAGTAATGTCATGAATATTGGCTATAAAGCCCTGACAGCCGTGTGTTAGTAATGCACGCGCCTCCATGGATGAAATAATTTGTACCGACCTCCCTGGCAGAAAACCATGGTGTATGTAGTCTAGAGATTTAACATCACCAAAGATAATTCGATAAGCGTGGTAGTCAATCGTAGCCTGGTGTTTTGATAACCAGTCCATGCCCAAAATCAAGTCAAAATCGCACATGTCCAAAGGAAGTGCGTCAACTCTGTGGAATTTATCCTCAAAATCTAGGGGGGATCTTTGTACACCTGGGTGATTCGTACAGAGTCCCTATGTGGCGTGGAAATGCATAAGGCATTATCTAATGGCATAGGGGAAATTTTTAACACGTACAACAAAAGTAGTGGATATGACTGAGTGAGTCGCTTCAGTATCAAATACAACGCATGCTGCCAAACCATTCATAAAGAGATTCCCAGTGATGGTACCTGAAGTCTTGTTCACATGATCTCTAGTAGTAGTGAACGCGCGACCAGAAGTAGGAGGTAGTTTGGTGTCGGCATGTCCAGAGGTACCTTCTATCTCACCTTGACGACAATCCTTCTGCTGATGGCCTTGTTGGCCATACATGAAATAACCACCAGTACCTCGACGATAAACACCAGAATGTCTTCGCGAACAAGTAGGACAAATAGGATGCGTGAATCCTCCAGCAGGCGTCCTAGCTTACTAAGAGCCTGTTTCAGGATTACATGCATGAGACATGATCGTGGAACAAAACATGATTACATAGAAGGTTTAATAATTACCAGATGAGGTAGAACGGTTAGGCTGTGAACGTCTACGGTCCTGATCCCTGTCGTTGTTGTTGTTCCTGAATTAGAATTGTTGGAGTGTCAGAATACCATAACATAAGATAGTTTAACATGAAAGAAGGTAAATGTAGGGACCTGCTGTTTTTCGAGTTATTAGCGTTGTTGTAGTAGTTATCATTACCTCCACACCTCTCTGAACCAGAACGTTCGTTGGTTTAACCGTTTCCCTTGGATGCTTGCTGTTGAACGGTCGCAGGCTTACCGTCATCAGTCTTTTGTCTGAAATGTAAAGTTGAACAGAGGATGATATGAAAATGAGAATACTAATAGAATTGAATGGTGTATAATTGGTGATTGAAGATACCTCTTCACTGCTCGGTCATCACCAAACTCCTCTCGTTCTTGAAGCATCTCAAGCTTTCGGGCTGCATCGGCCACCTGTGCCACTGTAGTAAATGTAGCACAAACCAAACTATTGGCAACCAAAGTGCAAAGAGCCCAACGAAACTTCTTAGCTTTCTCCTCAGCAGTACTAGCTGCTGCTCCCAATAAACCAGCCAAACGGAGAAACCTCTGCATGAATTCGTTGCTATTATCCCCAGCAACGTGTTAGATATTATGATAATCCCTCTTAAGCTTCTCCTGCTCCTTAAACTGGTCCCAAGTCAACAGTGCAACCTAATTATCACCACCATTGGAATGCTTGACAAACTTCCACCACTGCAGCACATCACCTTCAAACTTATAGCAAGCCAGTCTTGCCTTGAAAACGCCATCACAACCCATCGCATCAGATATTTTCTCGATGTGAGAAATCCATGCCTCAGCCTCATAGGGGCTATCAGTCTGCTCAAACGAACGAGGCACTGTTTGTTGAATCGCTCCAACCAAGTCATAAGGGTAACAGGTGGTGGTGGTGGTGGAGGATTATTGTTGTAGTGGTTCTCAGGATGAGGGCCAAATTAAACACCCTGAGCTTGAATCTCAGCATGAACGTCGTCCCTGATTTCATTTCGAAGTTGGGGAAGGATGGCTTGCAAAGCTGCATTGACAGCTATCGCCAATTCCTGAGCATTGCGTGTGTTCACCATCTGACAGTTTAAAACAAAAATGCAACATAAATGATAAGTCTAAAATAAGATGAACATAAAATGCATGAACCATGTATAAACCGATGAAACAGTTTATAATGCATGAAATAGTTTAGAATGCATGATGCAGTTTACAAAAAACTTTTATATGCGCGAGGGTGAACACCTATGGTAAGTTACAAAAGACATAGCGGGGGACGCCTATGGGTAGTCCCCAAAGTTAAAAGTTTCGATAAAAGCACATGCGACTAAATAGGGACAGTCATGTACCAAGCATTACTTAGTCATAAACATGCGACAATGACATGAATGCATGAAATAAACTAAAATGAATGAATACATGAAAACCAACTATCAATTTTAGGAAGACGCTGGTGACTACCCATAAGTCACAGGTCATGTTTTATAGAGCTACAGGTCGAAACCTTGGCTTTGATACCATAATTGTAACACCCCATTTGTTAAGATGGAATGCTATAGTGAAATATGGCGTGTCATCAAAGCATGCAAGGTAAATGTCTAAACATTCATGACCATAAATAGAAATATCGGTATCAAACATCGGTAGTCTAAGTAACTCACACACAAGCAATATTAAGTACTGTAAATGAAAGGACTGAACAATGTCCAAATGAAGTAAAGTATAAGAAAGTAGGAATAAATGCATAAGGTAAAAGAGGCTGGATAACTTCCATCCGAATACACACACTCTAGAGATCCTACTTGCGAACTTAGGTACATGCCGTTTGGGAACATGGAAATGGAAAACGACTGAGCATAGCGCTCGATGCATGGATGTACAATAAAGCATGGAAACGTAGAGTAATGAAGCATAATAAGAGCATATAAAGCATGAAAAGCAGCTAAAATTAATAAGTCCTAGGAAACCTAGATGTATGTCATGTTTACTGGTTTTAATATTGAAAACATAGCTTATGTTACTTATGAAAATCTGTATTAATTTAATATACCAAAAGCCAATATAGGTCATGAGGTCAACAACGTACGTGAATACTTGGAGGGGTGACCTCGTCATGCAATTAGAGGGGAAGCCTCTAATTAAATGGTAATGGGTAGGAGGGATCAACTCCTTGTGAAGGATGCAAGGCATACACCACATTCACCATGAAATCCTGACTGAAATTATAACTAGGATGAACCCATACTCCCCACATGATAATATAATAATAAGAGCTAAATAAACTGAAAGGGACGCCACGAGCTATCACTCCGTCGTGGTGAAGTCATAACACTAGTGCCTCTAATGTTATGGTTATGGTACCTCCATAAATAGGTGAAACTGGCATGCATGTATATGGCTAAGGTAACTAATAAAACATAAGCATTTATTATGTAATTACTAGGGAAAACAGTTGGCCGCATACGGGAAATCCTAATAAAGGAATTAGATTGTCCTTACTGAAGGACAGGAAATCCGTACTGTCCAGTAGAAGCTAACGGAAATGCTGAAGAACCTACTCCGCCTTGACGGATAATACTACATAATAATGGTAACGTGTATGAGTTGTCTGAATTACATGTGTTTTACTGGTTTTGTGTGTTCTTAGCTTATTATTCATGTTAAGTCATGTATTAATTGATTCAAGTGTTAATCTGTAGTTATTCTTGTATTATGTTGTTTATTAATCATGTAGTATGGTATTATAATACTAGTATTATAATACTAAGTAACTTTCTAAAAATAGCAGGTTTGCATAAATAGTAAATTTCTAAAAATAGAAAGTTTCAAAAAATAGTAAGTTTCCATAATTAGAAATAAGTTGGATTATTAATAATAAGTAAAGTTTAATTAGTAAATACAAGTCATGGTTTAAAGGTTATGTCTTATTAATTAAATAACTTGGTTAATTAATTAAACTATACATTATAAAAATTTAATTAAAAATACATGTTTTAATTAAATTAAGCTAAGTAAAATACTTTAGGTTATACATGAAATATTAATTTTAATATTTAACCTAAGTCATGCATTTAATTAAATTAAATAGTCTAGGAAATAATTTAATTAAACATATTTTTTTTATTTTTAATACTTTCCCGAAAATCGAACCCATGTTTTAAAATTAACCCGAGCCCGTACCCGTGTCACATATAAGCTGAAACATTTAAGCCGAAACAAATAGCTCCACCAGCGGCTAGACCGGCTGACCGGTAGCCACTGGTGGCCTTCGGTTCCCACTGTCGATCCACGGCTGCCACTGCCGGCTCGGTTCCCACCGGTTCATCACCGGTTCCCATCGGTTCTTACCCGGTTCCCACTGTTCTTGTTATACCGAGACCCACCGAGACCCTAGTGGACTCGTTTAGCCTCGAATCCCAACAAAAACCATACCCCGACCCACGGTCGGGGTTCATTGCCTTCGTCCTAGCCAACCAACCCCAGCCGAGCCCCTTGAGGGTCTCGGTGTTGGTGCAGCAGCCACGCCGAGAGCTTCGACTCTCGGTTTGTGGGTCTCGGTCGAACAACAAACACCAAAACACCCCCTTTTGTCATGATTTAATTAATCCCCATATTTTTATAACTTGTTTTTGTAGGACTTAATCACACGACTAACCAAACACAAATAACATAATGATGATTAAACCAGAAAAGAAAGATTAGATTAAGATAAAGAAAAGAAAATACAAAGTTTGGTGATTTCCTAGTGAGAGAAACAAACACACATTTCTCTCTCTAAAACTATGAAAATGGGAAAGCACACACACAAATGAGGCATAGGAGGCCTTTTATACTAACTAGGAAATGTTTAGGAGGCCTTCCTCATTTGTGTGTTCGGGACTAAATCCCGTTACATAAACAATAATAACTAAAAACTTTTGACATCATTAAATAACATTTTTCACGAGCTTCGCAACAATATATTATATGACCATCACTTTAATTACTTCTAACAATCTCCCCTTAAGGGGTGGTCATGTAATATGTGACTTCACTTCTTTCTTGTTGTAGACTTTGAAGCTAGATGTCTTGAGAGTTTCTTCATAGTTTCTTTCATGACTTGTGATCTTGGATCTTTAATCATTCCCTTGACTTGATCTTGAAACTTTTCCAGCTTGTGTTCGTGTGTCTTTCCCCACATACTCATATTTTGTATTGACTTGAATGCTTTTTAACAATCTCCCTTGATCGTCAGAGTAGCGGAAGTCTTTGTCTTTAGATGTTCTTGAGATTTCATCATTTACATGAGCGTGTGATCTTGAATTACGACTCTTGAAGTTACGCCACCGTTTACATTCCTCCGGTTTCCCGTTATACAGTAAGAATACTGTACCTGTGATTAGGTAAGTTCAAAGAACTTCCTTGACAGCGTTTTTGGCTCTGGTAGCCGTTCTCAATACTTGAATATATCGAAAGATAATTCATAGTAAGGAGTGAATTATGTAGTTCCATTCTGCTGATTAGGTCGTCAATTCAATTTCCTGGAATAAGTTTGAATCAATCAAGAATCAAACCATCGTTGCTTTCTAGTTGACACAAGTTTGATTCATATAGAATCACACAAGTTACCTACCGCAGTGCTGTTTGATGATGACACTGGAAGGATTTCCATTCGTCACTATAAATATTGAAAAGTATTACTCTGAATGTTCTGGCAAGATCATAAAGATATTGCGTCGAGACCTAGAACGAGTTTGAATCAATTAAGAATCAAACCACTGTTGCTTTCCAGTTAGCATATGTTTAATTCAAAATGAATCGTACATATAACCTACCGCAGTGCTGTTTGATGTTAACACTGAAAGGATTTCCATTCATCACTGTGATTACTAGAGAGTATCACTCTGAATGTTCTAGCAATACCACAAGGATAGAGCGTAGGACTCTGTAAATCATCGCTTGTGTTCTAATGATGAACAACAATTAATATATGGAATAAGTGTCCTAATGAGATTTTTGATGAATCTCGTGGGCTCTAGACTCTATAAGTGCACGTTATTTAGTGATCGGAGGCTGGAGCAGACTGCCACCTATTCAATAGCTACTATCTCAGAGTGAGAAAGTCGATAGAAATGAGTTGAACTCCGTGACATTTAAAACATACTTCTTTTGAGAGAAGCTTGAGTAGGCTGGGAAGGGTTGTGCATTGCATCACTGGGTCCATGACGCTTTGTCTTCATTACCAGAAATCATCAACGTGATTTTGATAGTAGATGTATTGACCCAGTTTCTACTTAAGTTGTATGGAGGGTTATTTCTTTTCACCCTTTATCCTTACATTTCTTTTTCATTCTTCAACCCATTCAATGCTTACTAAGACGTCATAACTAGCACCTTGTTGTGATTGTGCCAGTGCTAGCTTAAGTCATTAGTCGGCATTATTCCCGTACACTCAACTAATCCATCTTTCATAAGGACTTCTAAGTTCTAATGGATTGTCCCTGGGAAGATCCCTCCGATTCTGGTTGGATCATAGGACAAAAACCTAACCACCTTTTGACACCAATATCGTCGTGAATAATTGTGATGAAGGTATAGATATCGTAACCAGAAACCCTTTCTAAATCACCAAAAACACTCCCCCTACATGTGCATCATAAAAAGAGGTTTTTTACACATATTAGGAAGAGAAATCACTTATATCAAAGATCTTATCCAAGAATGAAGCATTTTTTTATCACATTTTAATCACTATTCTCCCCCTCAAAATTGCATGAAATTGAAACTTTTGTAAAAGTAGTGATGAAACATGGAGAGAATAATGTGTCATGAAAATTTGGAACAAATGTTTATGAAATCATTATACTCCCCCTCGAAAAGAGATTCTATTTAAATAAGGGAGTATATGAGCACATTTTTTATGAAATACCTTGAAAAATTGTGCTCAAAAGTCCGAGAAAAATTGTGTTCATGAGCTTAAAACATTGAATGTTTTGATATAAGCTCATGACCAAGAAAAACGAATTTCTAGTTGTTGAGGATAAGTCAAAGACTTTCCTTTATTTAACGACCGGGTTATAGTCTGACATGTGACTATAAGCCATCACGAGAAGAAAATAGAAAAGACATGTTTTGAAAACATTTGAACTCTCAATCGAACTTTATGTACGTACCCGTGTCGTTAATGAACAACATTTCTAAGTACGTCCATATTATCCATGCTGAGAGACATGTCGAAGAAGAATATTTTTGGTATTTTTTGAAAGATTTTCTCATTTTTTATTTTGTTTTTATAGGTTTTATATTTTTGTATTTTGATTTTTTTGATAGATATATACAAGCTACTACGAATGTGTAAGACGTTCAAGTTCATCTGGAATGAAAGTACGCATACCAAGTCGACGAACCAAGAATTCAAATCTTTCTTGAGAAAGAGCTTTGGTGAAGATGTCAGATAGTTGGTAGACCGTCTTGACAAAGAACAGTTCGATCGTTCCTTTTTCCACATGCTCCTTTATGAAATGGAATCGGATAGCTATGTGCTTGGTCTTGGAGTGTTGGACCGGGTTGCAGGATATGGCTATGGCTGATTGTGAATCACAATAAATAGGAACTTTGTTAAAGTAAAAGCCATAATCCGTGAGTTGTGTTCTCATCCAAAGGAATTAAGCACTACACACGGATAGAGACACATATTCTGCTTCCACGGTGGACAACATCGTACAGTCTTGTTTTCTTGATGACCAGATCACTAGCTTCTCGCCTAAGAATTGTGCTCCACCGGAAGTGCTTTTGAATGTAACATGACACCCTGCATGGCCGGCATCTGAAAAACCAGTGAGATAAAAACCAGAATCCTTCGTATACCAGAGACCCATGTTAATGGTTCCCTGGAGATAACGAAAGACCCTTTTAACCTCCTTGAGGTGCTTCTCGGTTGGCTTCGCCTGGTACCGAGCACATAAACAATTAGCATGCACAATGTCCGGTCTGCTTGAGGTTAAGTACATAAGGGACCCGATCATACTTCGGTATTTTGTAGCATCTACAAATGTCCCTTTCTTATCCAAATCAAGCTTGTGTTTAGTGTCCAATGGAGTACCGATAGGATCACAGTTGTCCATACCAAATTTCGTTAGAATCTCAAGCACATACTTGGACTGATTTATGAAAATACCACGGGGGGATTGGTGAACTTGGAGACCAAGAAAAAACGTCATTTCCCCCATCATGGACATTTCGAATCGACTTTTCATAAGGTCGGAAAATAATATGGAATATTTTGGGTTAGTAGAACCAAATATAATATCATCTACATAGACCTGAGCCACCAAGATGTCGTTGCCGTAGTGCTTGATAAACAACGTTGGATCAATGGTTCCTTTGCTGAAGTGATTTTATAGAATAAATGATGATAATTCGTCGTACCATGCCCTTGATGCTTGTTTCAAACCATAAATTGCCTTTTTCAACTTGTAGACATGGCTTGGATGATCGGTATTGATGAAACCTTCAGGTTGACATACATACACATCTTCTTTTAACGGCCCACGCAAGAAAGCCGTCTTCACGTCCATTTGATACACAGTGAATGATTTGTGTGCCGCGTATGCCAAGAAAATCCTAATAGCTTCCATTCGAGCAACCGGGGCGAAGGATTTTGCGAAATCAATTCCCTCCTGTTGTTTATAACCTCTCACGACTAACCGAGTATTGTTCCTAATGACCGTTTGCTCCTCATCCATCTTGTTTTTGAATAACCATTTCAGAGTAAGGGGATCGATATTGTCCGGTCGAGGTACTAACTCCCATACATCAAGCCGGATGAACTGATTGAGTTCTTCTTGCATAGACTCACCATGAAGCATCGGTCATGCTTCTTTCACACTTGCTGGTTCCATTGTGCTGACTGATAGTGGATAGATACACATATCACCGTCGGTACGCAACTGATTTCGTGTTGAGACTGGTCGTGAGAAATTGCCAATCACTTGAACCAAAGGATGATTCTTAGTCCATTTTGTTGGGAATAAATTAAGGCCAGATCACTTGAATGCTGACAAGAACAACTCAAGCATTGACAAGAGCAAAGTGAGCGCTGACAGCATAAGCGTTGACAAGTTAAAGTCAAGCGTTGACAGATTGAAGACAAGCACTGATGGAAGATGTGAGCTACACGTTTATTATATTCTAGAATACTTCTAGTAAAGATAAGCTCGACATTGTATTTTCTATTATTATCTTTACCTAGAATAGTTGATTCGTAGCTTATTGTACAAGACTTCTTGTTCTATAAAAGAAGATCTTTTAGGTTAATGTTTAATATAAGTTTTCATAAGTATTCGCAAGTTAAACCTCTTTCATTGTAATCAAGTTCGTTTATTCTAATACAAGTGAAAGTTTGTTTAACATCTTTGTGTTTTAGATCAAGTGTTAATTCCGCATAACACTTTGTTACTTTATTCATAAGCAAAGGTTTCTCTACGTGTAGTACTTGATCTAATCTCGTATACACAAAGCTTAATCGATCTAAGTTTGGGATCAACAAGTGGTATCAGAGCTTGTTGAGAAACTTTTGATCTTTAAGTAACGCAAGAACCCTAAAACACCAAAAACCCTAAAAACCCTAAAATTCTCAAAACCCTAAAAACATCATGTCTGGCACAGATCAACCTGCTTCTTTGCTACAAAACAACTCCTCAAACCCTAGTATCAAAATTCCCATGTTTGATGCCAGGAACTTTGAGCTTTGGAAGTCCAATTTTGAGCAATATATAGCTATTCATGACTACACTCTTTGGGAGATTGTCGAATATGGGAACACATTCGACAAAGCAGCAAAGATTGCTGCTGCAATTGCCACAAGGACAGCTGTTCCTAATTGTCCTGAAGCTGATAAGAAGGAAAAGCCTGGAGATGGGAGAGCTGTAGCTATTGAAGATATAGCCAAGAAGAGGGTGGACATGAAAATCTTGAACATCATGAAACACGCCCTAGGTCATGAGAATCAGCACAAGTACAAACGCTTTGAGTCTGCAAAAGAGCTTTGGGAAGCTCTTGAAGTAGCACATGGTGGCAATGTTGACACAAAAGAAGAAAAGAAGAAGCAACTCTTGCATGAGTATGCTGTCTTTAAAGCTCAACCCAATGAAAATCTCAGCAGTGTGAGAAGTAGACTTCTTGACATCACAAGTCAACTTTCCTTCATGGGAACACAGATTGATGACCCTGAATTGAATGCTACTTTTCTCAAAAGCCTTGGTGATGTATGGAAGATTGAGACAAAATCCATTCTTGTCAATAACACCCACAAGACCTCCAGGTTTGATGACATCTTCAACAAACTAAGACTGTTGGAGAATGAATGGCAGTTGGATAGTGATAATAAATCTTCCAGCAGCAACATGGCCTTCTTCTCACAAAGTGAAGGCCAATTTGATTCCATGAACTTCTATGGACATCCAGCCAATGGATCTCAATGTGTCAACGCTGGATCTCAGCCTGTCAGCGCTGGATCATATCCTGTCAACGCTTTATACTCAAGCGCTGACACACACAACTTTGGCGCTGATAGACTTAAACCTGCTGGTTTAGATCTAGATACTGTGTGTGCATTCATTGCTTCTTTGCCCAGTGATTCAAGGATTACATATGAAGATCTTGAGCAGATAAGTGATGAACAATTGGAAGAGATGGACATCAAGTGGACTATGGCTCTTGTAAGCTTAAGAGCAAACAGGTTTAATAAAAGGTTCAAGAAGAAGATGACCTTTAATGCTAAGGATGTTGCTGGGTTTGACAAGTCCAAGGTTGAGTGCTACAACTGTCATAGGATGGGGCACTTTATGAGGGAATGTAGATCTCCAAGAAGATCTGATGCTGGTAAGCCCTCAAGCCAAATGGTTAAGAGCCCAGATCCCAAGGCCATGGTTGCTGTTCAACAAATTGATGGAGTTGGAGAATGGGACTGGAGCTGGATGGCTAAGAATGAGGAAGAGGACAGAGCTTTGGTTGCTGAAGTTAAAGAAGAGCATGCTGAATATGCTCTCATGGCACACTCCTCCTCTTCATCAGATAATGAGGTATATGATGATGCTTTCTGTTCTAAGGGTTGTCGTTTAAATACTGAAAAATTAAATCAAGAGATAGTTAAATTATTAGATGAGGCAAGTACTGAAAGATACAAAGTATCTAATTATCAAATTGCTCTTACCCAAACAGAAAAGACAGTAGCTGAGTATAAGAAAATGGAGTTTGATTTAAAGGATCAAATAAATATCTTAAAACATGAGTTACATCAGAGTAAAGATGTTCAAGATATAGTAAATAGGGTTAATCTTGATTTGATAGCTCAGATAGAGGAGGCTAACAAAAATAAAGATAATGTGAGTCTTAAAATCCAGAGATTTGATAAGGCCACACAATCCCTAGGAGAGTGTGTTAGTAAACAGAGAGACTCTAAGGATAAGAGTGGGATTGGGATGAAGGATTATACTGGTGTTCCACCACCAGCTGGGGATTTCTATGGTGTCCAATCAAAGGACCTATCTTGGACTGGCTTGCCAGAATGCCAAGAGGAGGAATTCATTCCTCCACCTAGAGTGATTTCCCCAGTTGAGGAGTACAAGCAAAAACTGACTGACCTAGATGAGTGGAAGAAAGCTAACCACACCTTGTTTGTTAAGGGAGGGTTGTTGTGTGAAAGTCCAAATGAGCCCACACCAAACATGATACCAATTGTGGAGTCCAATGATCCTAAACCTATTAAGATCACACACCCTACCACTGGCAAAGCTGTTAACCTTGGCCCACAAACTGTTAGAAAACCTAGTGTTAAGTATGCAGAGATGTATAGGAATACTAGGTCACCAAAAAGCCAAGTTAGTAATCATGGAACAGGCTTCTTTGCTTCTAGACCTAAGACTATGTCTAGAAAAGCTTGTTACACATGTGGTAGCTTCTCACATTTGGCCTACAAATGTGTCAACGCTTCCAATGTCAACGCTGATAGGAACCATTTCAGCGCTGACAAAAGTCAACATAGGTCAAACACTGTCAGACCCAATACCTTTGTGAACAAAAGTTCACAAGTTGTTAGACCAGCCCCATTCTTTTCTAGAGGGTCTAACACACAAGGCCTAAGACCTTTTCAAAAGTCAAACACTTGGTCCAATAGGCAATGGGTTCTTGTAGCAAACCCTAGGTACAACGCTGATAAAGGCAATCGGGGCGCTGACAAGAGCAATTTCAGCGCTGACAGACACACTACCAAACCTAGGTATTTGCAACCACAGGGAAATAGGTCTAAAGCTTCTACTAGCTTAACATGGAGACCAAAACAAGACCAAAACCCTAATTCTACTGGTATTTCTATGACATGCAACAGGTTTCATTATATTTCAAAGGCATTGTCAACACCAATTGGGGTTAACTGGGAATTTCATTCAAACAGGGATGAAAATGGGGTTGTTATGAGAACCAAGTCTGTTCTTGTTGAACAACCAAATGAATCCAAGTCTTCCAAGGCTTGGGTTCCCAAAGAAAACTAATGTGTTTTCTTTATGTGCAGGGCATTCAGAAGAAGATCAATGATTATGGATATTGGGATAGTGGATGCTCAAGGCACATGACAGGGAAGGAAGACTATCTGACTAATTTCTCTCCTATTCAAGATGGTGATAAGGTATACTTTGGAGGGGGCTATGGAACTATCACAGGAAAAGGAACCCTTGTCACCAACAATCTATGTTTTGAGAATGTCTTCCTGGTAAAAGAACTGGATTATAATTTGTTTAGTGTATCACAAGTGTGTGATAACAAAAATAAGGTTCTTTTCACAGATACTGAGTGCTTGGTGTTAAGCAAAGATTATAAGCTCCCTGAGGAAAAATACATAGATTTTAGAACACCAAGGCATAAAGACATATATAATGTGAATCTTAATGGAATTAAGATAAATAATAAAATGTCATGTCTGTATGCTAAAGCCTCAGTAGATAAAAGTAATCTTTGGCACAAGAGATTAGGGCACATAAACTTTAAGAATATCAATAGACTTGTGAGGCTTGGTTTAGTTGATGGTTTGCCTGAAAAGGCTTTCCACAATGACCACACTTGTATTGCATGTCTTAAGGGCAAGCAGCACAAGGTCTCATTCAGGTCTAAACAGGTGCACTCTAGTTCTAAACCACTTCACTTATTGCATATGGACCTCTTTGGTCCAACTAATATAGAAAGTTTGAAGGGTAAATCATATTGTTTTGTTATCACTGATGATTATTCCAGGTTTACATGGACTTTCTTTTTAGCCAAGAAGAGTGAAACTGCCCAAAGTCTGATTAATTTCATTACCCAGATTGAAAAGAAGAATGGTAATGAGGTCAAAATTATTAGAAGTGACAATGGGGGTGAGTTTAGAAATCAGTTGTTAGATGATTTTTGTGCCAAGAAAGGGATTACTAGGCAGTTTAGCATAGCTAGAACCCCACAGCAAAATGGGGTTGCTGAAAGGAAGAATAGGACCCTTATTGAAGCAGCCAGAACCATGTTGGCTGATGCCCACTTTCCTATAGCCTTTTGGGCTGAAGCTGTTAACACAGCTTGTTATGTTCAAAATAGGGCATTGGTCAACAAAATACATAATAAGACACCTTATGAGTTACTTTGGGGAAGGAAGCCAAATATTGGTTTTCTAAAGCCTTTTGGTTGTCATGTAGTTGTTCTAGAAACTAGTGAGGCCCTAGGTAAATTTGATTCAAAAGGTGATGAAGGCTACTTCATGGGTTACTTAGTGCAGAGCAAAGGATATAGGGTTTACATTAAAAAGGAAAAACGTATACTTGAAAAAGTACATGTTAGGTTTTTAGAAAGTAAACCTAGTGATCCTGAGAGTGGTCCAAATTGGTTGTTTGACTTAGAACCTTTATCTAGAGCTTTGAATTATATGCCTGTTACTGATCCAGACATTATGAAGGTAACTTCAAGTGTTTTGGAAAAGAAAATTGGTAATGTTTCAGGTATACAGGTTGCTAAGGAGGATGGACCACCAGCAGTTGAGTCATCTCCCACAAAAGAATATGTTACACTTCCTATATGGACAGATGAATATTATGCTGCTGCTACTGCTGCTAGGAAAGATAATGGTGGTGTTCAAATACCACCAAATACAAACATGCATGGTTCTTCAGACGCTGACAAAGGGAAATCAAGCGCTGACAAGAGCAATTCAGACGCTGATGGATCAGACGCTGACAACAACAGTTCAAACGCTGTCAGCCCAAATGCTGACAAACAAGGTTCAGACTTTGGTGACACCTTTACACAGCTTTTCTCTTCCCATTTTGAACAAGGTGGACCTTAAAATGTTCATGAAGAGATTTCTGTTGATCAAGAAGAATCTGAGGAAGAAGATATTGGCAACATGGAGCGTGAAGTTGAGGACACTAGACTTTTTGAAGGAGGAGTTCTCACTTCCACGGCAAAGGATCACCCCACATCTCAGATCATTGGTGATGTTATGGCTCCAGTTCAGACAAGAAGATCCCATCAAAGTCTTGGTGGATTTATTGCCAATATACACAAGAAGGTTGATACCCCTCTTGTACAAGCATGTTTGTTTGCCTGTTTTCTGTCACAGGAAGAACCCAAGAAAATTTTTGATGCTCTCAAAGAACCAAGTTGGGTGGAAGCAATGCAGGATGAGCTTCACCAATTTGCTATACAAGATGTTTGGGAGCTGGTTGATTGTCCTAGATATGTGAGACCAATTGGGACAAGATGGGTTCTAAGAAACAAGAAAGATGAAAGAGGCATTGTGGTCAGAAACAAGGCACGTTTGGTAGCTCAGGGATATACACAAGAGGAAGGAATAGATTATGAGGAGGTATTTGCTCCTGTTGCAAGAATTGAAGCTATAAGAATTTTCTTAGCTTATGCCTCTTGTATGAATTTCACTGTTTATCAAATGGATGTGAAGAGTGCTTTCCTCTATGGAACAATTGTTGAGGAAGTATACGTCATGCAACCTCCTGGTTTTGAAGATCCTGAAAATCCAGACAAGGTTTATAGAGTGAAGAAAGCAATGTATGGACTTCATCAGGCCCCAAGAGCATGGTATGGTACCTTGTCTACATACTTGGTGGACAATGGATTCAAGAGGGGCACCATAGATCAGACACTATTTACAAAGAAGAAAGGAAAACATGTATTACTTGTGCAGGTCTATGTTGATGACATCATTTTTGGGTCTACTGATCCAAAAATGAGTGAGGACTTTTCAAAGCTCATGACAGATAAATTCAAGATGAGTGCAATGGGTGAGATGAACTTCTTTCTAGGATTGCAAGTTCAGCAGAAAGAAGATGGTATCTTCATCTCCCAAGACAAGTATGTAGCTGAAATCTTGAAGAAATATGGTTTTTCTCCACATGAAAAGGATGCTTCCACTCCTATGGATAGGGAACACCCTTGGGGAAAAATTGGAGCTGGAAAGGATGTGGATGTTAGGCACTATAGATCAATGATTGGATCATTGATGTATCTTACAGCTTCAAGACCTGACATCATGTTTGCTGTGTGTGCATGTGCACGCCATCAAGTGACTCCCAAAGAATGTCACCTTTTTGCTGTGAAGAGAATTTTTAGGTACCTAAGATGTTATCCAGATCTTGGCTTGTGGTACCCAAAAGATTCTCCATTGGATCTTATTGCATATTCAGACAGTGACTATGGTGGTGACAAGTTTGATAGAAAATCCACAACTGGTGGATGCCAATTTCTTGGGAGTAGATTGATATCTTGGCAATGCAAGAAACAAACAGTGGTGGCCAACTCTAAGACTGAAGCAGAATATGTTGCAGCAGCTGCTTGTTGTGGACAAGTCTTATGGATTCAGAACCAGCTGTTGGATTATGGGTATAATTTTATGCATACCAAGATTTTTGTAGACAATAACAGTACTTTATGCATCATTAAAAATCCTGTACATCATTCTAAAACCAAACACATAGAAATTAGACATCATTTTATAAGAGATTGCTTTGAGAAAGGTTTAATACAACCAGATAGGGTAGCCACAGAAGATAATGTGGCTGATTTATTAACTAAACCTTTTGATGCTGGAAGGTTTCAATATTTGGTAACAAATATTGGAATGGTTAATCTCACTTAATATGTGTTTTGGAACCTTTTTGTAAAAGTATGTACAGGATAATGCATTGTTATTGGTCTTTGTGATGATTTAGATTTTCCACATTATTTTTCTAACACTGACAAAGGTAAATGTAACGCTGTCAAGTGTTATTTTGCCGTTGTTAGAGATATTATTGTCTAACGCTGACAAGAGTTCCTTCAACGCTGATAAGTGTTGTCGGGGCGCTGTCAGCAACAAATGTTAGTTTTGTGGTTTTCATTCTAAATGTGTAGGTAGGTGGTAGCTTTATGCCATTGGATACAGAGTTGCTTATGGATCTTTGAAGAGCTATTTGGACATGTTTTTGTTTATGGATGATGGTTGGAATATTTATATTCCTATCTTGACATAAATTTTTAATGTTCAGTTATATATTTTGAGAACTCATGTATCATAGTTTGAGGGGAGGTTTTAGGAACCTTTAGGAGTTTTGGGTATCCATATGATACTCTTATCACAATTCTAGATTGTGTCCACAGGTGAGTATGGGTTAGTTTTACTAAACCATGAGGCACTGTAGTATGCATAGTATATCAACTTTGCATGCTGCCAAGACATTTTTGGCCTAGAATTGGTTGTGGTCTGATGGGAGACTTGGGAATAGTTTTGATATGGGTTTTACCTGGGAGTAACAAGGATTTTATAAGGTAACTTGGTTGTTAAGAATTTTGGTTAGCAAGGGACACTAGAGGACTGTTATGTCTATCTTGCTTATGCAAGTGTGCATAACTGGACAGTGCTTGCCGCCCTATGATAATTATCAGCTTTTGGTTATCTTCTCTAGGATAAATTACTTGTTAAGGTCATTTTTCACTTTTTAAAACAATTTTATTTTTGGACGCTGACAAGATTTTTCCAAGCGTTGTTGTGACCAAAATGGACGCTGACATGGCTTTAGGCGAACGTTGACAAGATTATAGCCGTTGGGCGTTGATGGGTTATATTTGACCGTTGACAATCAATGGGACCTACCCAGTTGTTACTTTTTGACATATTTTCAAGCCGTAATTTTAGGAGTTGTTACTTTCATTAAATGCATGAGATAACTTATAACTTTTTCAATCTTTTCATGATTAGTTTTTGAAAATCTTTGCCTATTTTTGGGCCAATCACATGCATTCATCCACTCCTATAAATTTGGCTCCTATTTTTAAACAGGGTATCTATAATTCTTGTCTAACACTTTTCTCTTATCAACCTTCATCTTTTATACTTCAAATTAACAGCTTTCATCAATGGCACCAAGATTTAACTCAGCAGAATTGGATTTGGGGTTCAAGTCTCAACACAACATGATTGCTTATCTTGTTGCTGATAATACTTTGTTCCCTCAATACACAGAGATGGTGGAGTATTTGAACGCATCCCCATTAAGGTATGCTCTTTCTCATGCACCACTCATTCCAGTCACACACATTAAAGTTTTGGAACACTGTCAGTTCCTCAACAGTTAATGGAGTGACCACATTAACTTCTATTGTTCATGGGAGATCTTGGGTGGTTACTGAGGCCTTGGTACGCCAGGCCTTGCATCTTAATGATGCTGATGGTGTAACCATTCTTCCCATATCTGAAATAGAACAAGGGCTTAGGGCTTTGGGATACCCTATTCCTGATGAAGGTACTCTTAATAAGTACCATAAGCAGGAATTTCCCCCAGCCTGGAAGTACCTCATTCACATTCTCCTTCAATGTTTGAGTCCCAAATGTACTGCACACAATGAGATCAATAGATCCATTGCCACTGCTATTGTGTGTATTGCAACAGGGCAAAAATATAACTGGTCTAAAATGATTTTTGAAGGAATGTGTAAAAACAAGGGGACAAAAATTACTTTAGCTTATCCCCGTTTTCTGCAAATGGTTTTTGAGGCTCAAAGATATTGTTCAAGGGATCACAATGATTTTTATAAAATCCCTGAACAAAAGAAGGCTATTTTTACCAAGATGAATTCACCACCTCATAGAGACCTACCTTTAACCCCAGCCATACTTGCTGTTATTGCAGCAGCACAACCCCAACAAGACCCCCAACCTCATATTGACCCTCACCCACAACTTGAACCTATCCCTGAACCTTTACCCTCACCTGACCAAATGCAAATAGACCAAAATCCCTTTGACGCTGACACATCTAATGTGGGCGTTGATATGCCTTTTTCCACCGCTGACACCCAACCATCACAATCCCAAACACCCCTTAACCAACCCACATCTACACCTTCTTCTACACCATCTTCCACACCACCTGAATATAGGTTGATTAAACGCCAAAGGACTGCTGGAGTGTTCTCCTCTGGTGGTCCTAGCCATGAAGCAGAGAGAACCACCACCACAAGTGTGGCTGGTGACCTGGATGAGGCTGGGACTATTGGTTCTGGCTTAGCAGCTGGCCAAGGCAGTCCCACCATAATTAAGTCCTCATCCATGCCCAATGAACCTGACTTGGGGGGTCAAATCCCCATTTTGGAAGAGGACAGACTGGAACCTATGACGCTTTTGGAATTGACGGCTGTCTGCATTAGCTTGCAAAAGCAGAATGCAGACTTAGTACAAATTGTCAGTAACCAACGCCTTGAACTCAAGGAATTGAGGGAGAGGCTGGTTGTTTTAGAGAGTGCTCATTCAAGGGGAGGTATGGAGGAGTCTTCCAAAGGGGAGGAAGATCAAAGAAATCTGAGTGATAAGAGCAGTCAAGATGGTCAATCATTGGATGTTGCTGAAGCTCTTACTACTTTGAAGGAACAAACAGGTTTTGATACGTCCTTGATCTCTCCAACCAATTTAAATTTGTCATTTACAGATATGTTGAGAGAGGTTACACAAGGCGCTGAGGGAAAATATTTGAGCGTTGACAAGACAAGTTTGGACGCTGAGAGAAGTATTTTGGGCGCTGATAGAGGAAATTTGGGCGTTGACAGATCTGCATATGGAGGTGATGTATTCCAGTCATCATCTATCATCAAAGATGTTCCTACTCAGGTATTATCATCTACCCTACCAACAATTGCACCAACAGATAAGGGTAAGGGTAAGTTGGTAGAAGAAATTGTTCCAAAGAATGCAGCTCAGGTTGAATTTGATGGAAGATTGGCTGAGCAAATGATGGAACAAGGTGAAAAGGAAAAGTCACCATTTGTTGTGACTTCTGAAGAAGAAAGTGATGGAGCTAGCTCAGATTCAAGTGTGATGATTGTTGAACCAGAAAGACTTGAGTATGGTGATGAGCTTGCTAGGGAAAAGCTGAGAGATTTAAAGTTGCAGATTGATTTTGATATGCCAGAGGTAGTTCAGATGTACAATTCTTGGGAAGAAAGCTGTATGGATAATCCAGACTTGACCATTTCAGATCAGATATGGGGTTTGGAAATTCTTCTTAGAGTTCAGAAGGATTGTAAGGTGATTTTGAAGCACAAGGCAAGCAACATTCTCTCTGAGTTGAAAAGGGATAGAAGGAAGCTCTACTTTATGTTGCTCAAATGTCATAGAGTTGGATGGACACATCAGAAGCTGAAGGCTTTGACGTTTGATGAGTTGGAACATAGGGCTTATCCTATTTGGGTGAAAGTGCAGGAAGAAAACACTTTCAGACTTCTTTCAGATGAAAGAAAGGAGCAACTTGCAGAAGAGATGGCAATCAAGAAAGCTATGATAGTTCCTAGACCAGTAAAGAAGGGATTTATTCTTGAGTTTCCAAAAGATATGAATCAACTATATCCAAGTGAAGCAGTTATTAGAAAGAGCCTCAAGCTCTCCCCATTAGAAGCTTCAGATATGGTGCATGTGTTACCACTAGATTCCAGGAATCCAATTGTAAGTTATGATGAAGATGAATGTGGATTCTGGAAAATTGGAAGATTTGGCAAGGAGGTACACACTTTTACCACTCTCATATCTTTATTTGCAAGTTGTGATAGAGAAGACTTGGTGGACCTTTGGAGGTTGCTAGAGACCAAGTATGAGGCTGAAGCACCAACTTCAGTCAATGGAATAAAACTTTGGACCACATTCAAAAGAATGTGTGGGACAAAAGAAGAAGATCCTGAAATATGGAAGGATCTTGAAGATGACCTCAGTGGTCTTCAATGGAGGTTATATTCAGCTGCTGGTGTATACCATTTGAGTTCTACAAAGTTTGCTGAGTATTTACTTGTAGATGCTCAGTATTTCATATCCAAGGCTGTTTTGGAAAAGATGAAGGACACCCAGTTGGAGATAGACCATACAAGTGACGTGGCAAAGAATTTAATCAGATTTATTTATTACCAATATGATAAGGTTTGTCAGACTCCTCCAAGTTCTTAGTGTTTATTCAGAAACTTGATCATAAGAGTGGATATCAAGTTTAGGGGAGGATTGTTGGGAATAAATTAAGGCCAGATCACTTGAACGCTGACAAGAACAACTCAAGCGTTGACAAGAGCAAAGTGAGCGCTGACAGCATAAGCGTTGACAAGTTAAAGTCAAGCGTTGACAGATTGAAGACAAGCACTGATGGAAGATGTGAGCTACACGTTTATTATATTCTAGAATACTTCTAGTAAAGATAAGCTCGACATTGTATTTTCTATTATTATCTTTACCTAGAATAGTTGATTCGTAGCTTATTGTACAAGACTTCTTGTTCTATAAAAGAAGATCTTTTAGGTTAATGTTTAATATAAGTTTTCATAAGTATTCGCAAGTTAAACCTCTTTCATTGTAATCAAGTTCGTTTATTCTAATAAAAGTGAAAGTTTGTTTAACATCTTTGTGTTTTAGATCAAGTGTTAATTCCGCATAACACTTTGTTACTTTATTCATAAGCAAAGGTTTCTCTACGTGTAGTACTTGATCTAATCTCGTATACACAAAGCTTAATCGATCTAAGTTTGGGATCAACAATTGGTATCAGAGCCTAAGGCTCTTGATATCTAGGTCCGACGAGGTGTTCGTGTATGGTGAAGAAGAAAAATTCGTATGGAGTTTTTCTGGACGTTTTTGTGTGCGCAGCAGTATTCAGAAGGTCATAACTTTTGATTGAACCGTTGGATCGTCACGAAATTTTAGATGTGTGTTCTACATACATAGATCTAAACATCCACCGGAGGGATTGTCGAGTTTTATCCCCAAGCAAAAGTTATTAAGCGTCGAAGTTGGCTGATGGAAGATTTTCAGTTTTCTGCTTTCACATGAAATCATGAACTAGGGTTTCTTCAAACCCTAGATCTACATAAAAAACAGAATTTTGTGAGATTGGTGGCTGTTAATTCAGGATCTATGGTTAATCTACAAACCCTAAGTTAGGGTTTCGATGCTCAAAGTTCCAAACCCTAGATCGCTGTTACAGACGTGAAGCTAGACGCTGACAAAGACTTGGTGCAACGCTGATAAGAATGGATGCTGACAGGATTTTAGGTTGGCGCTGACGTTTGTTATTTAGGCGCTGACAGGAAGGATTTCGACGCTGACAGAATAAGTCAACACTGATAGGTTGACAGTGTCGTCCGATATATGAGCTTCAACGCTGATACGTATTGTCAGATATTGGACAATACATCTAACCAAGATATTGGACAGAAGAGATATTGGACAACACAAAGTTTGCTGCTGTTTGAGAAAACTGGTACGTTTTAAGCACACAAAAAGGAGTTATTTACACACAAAGGTACATGGAATCTCCGTTTTATTCAGAATATCAAGTTGATATTTATGGCTCGGATATTTTTAAATGGATTAATGATTTTAATGTGAGTTAGCAACAATTCGTGAGGTAATTTATTGGATTTGATTATGTAATCGGGGTAGCCTTGTAAAAGAGTTATCCGTCTTATCTCTTTTACATATGATATGAAGATTAAGTTTCTTCATGAAGAGGTGTTAGCTTAAGGGGAAGAATTCTTATGGGAAGTTTGATGATTGAAGAAGATTTTCGCGAGTTTGTGTTCTATCATATCTTAAAGTCATGGACTTCCAGCCACTGACTTTAAAGGTAACTTGTTCGTGCTTACATAGTTGGTGACGAAGACTTGTCATAAACACTTGAAGGAGTTACATTATCGTGCTCAGTGTCTCACAAAGGATGAGAATATTGACAAGGGATCGAGGTCTACTTATATTTTTTCATGGTATAAGTTCTTCATCACATGGATAAACAAGACATGGAACATAAGTTTGGGTTATTTTACTTCTACATCAAGAATACTTTATTTATTTTTCTTCAGGATCATTACACAGAGCCTACTTTTGGAGAATCTTCAAGATTGCATACTTTCACATATTCCCTATTGATGTGTCAAAAAGGGGAAGAATATGTGCTATACTTAAGGGGAAGCTTCTTGGAGATCATGTACTACATACAAAGGATTCACGCTTAAGAGGAGTGTTTTGACATCATCAACTAGGGGAAGATTGTTGGGTCGAATTATTGAGTTGATAAGTCAAAACACAACAAAATAAGAAGACAAGGACTACTTTTGCCAAAGTTAAATACAAAAAGCCGTTGGAGTCTTTTTATTACTTTAGCTTTCTTTGTAAGCTATGTTTTCTAGTATATAAAGAAAACATAGGACGTAGGTTTCATATATTATTAATTCATTCACAATGTAAACCTAAAGTGTGTGTTGCACTAGACGTGGGATTCAATGTATACACGTCTAGTGATTGTTGATTATTAATATAATTAGCAATCCAATTGTGTTTTAATTCGTGTTCTTTGTGCCTAAACACCTTGTTATGATCATTGTTCTTTTCCGCTATGTTATCATATGAACGATGATCAACCTAGATATAATGGTTCATAACCATCGAGTCTAACGATTAATGGGAACCACACATTTGTGTTCATGTGGAAGTGTATGAGAAACTTGATGCGAGCTCGACGGATCCACATATGGTGTTGCAGGCTCAGTAGAACTTGTGGAAGCCGCAAATGGATTAACAAACTCGTGTTCGTTGAGCATCGCATTGTTTGCATTTTCAGCAACAATTTCATTCTGAAGATGAACATGAGTAGGAATTTGTTGAGAATGTTTTTGAGTTGCGTCGGCATTCGAAGAAGTGGTGGGAATGTTTGGAGTCAATATGGTTGAGGTTGACGTAGATGGTGCAAAAACGGATACCATTGGTGTAGATGCAATTGGTGGTTCTGGAACTACCGTAGCAGGTGCAGCCGGAGCATTTTGAGGAACACCGAATGACGAAGGACCCTCCATATATTCATCATAAATTGTCCCAAATAAAACTTCCAAGTCACGTTCCGAAGGTTGTAACGATGAGATTGCTGATGGTGCAATTTGAAGCGAGAGTCCAGAACTTACGTGTCCCGAAGTCTGACCTTGAAGCTCAGGATGTGAACTTCTATGTTGAGAGGCCATACCCAAGAGTTCATCAAAGGTAACATTCATAGTCTCCATTACCTTTCTTGTCCTTCGCTTATAAACCCTGTAAGCACAAGCAGTTGAAGAATAACCAATGAAAAAGCCAATATCACCTTTAGGTTCAAGTTTACCGATATCTTCACGATCATTCTTCGGATAACATAAAGCACCAAAGACATGTAAAAATGAAATATCTGGTTTTCTTTCATTAATGATCTCATAAGGTGTTTTGTTGAAGCGGGTGTGAATAATGGAGCGGTTTTGAGTATAACATGCAGTTGCTATAGCATCAGCCCAAAGTAATAACAGTGCATTAGAGGAGAGAAGCATCGTCCGAGCAGCTTCAACTAACGTATGATTCCTCCGTTCCACAACTCCATTCTGCTCTGGAGTTCTTAAAACCGAAGTTTGATGAGAAATCCCAACTTCGTCAAAATAAGCTTTCAGTTTCTAATTTGTGAATTCTGTACCGTTATCCGTTCTTACAATGATATCAGGGGCTTGAAGTAGCAATGATGTTTTCTTTAAGAAATTGATAATTACATCAAGGGCTTCATATTTCGAACCAAGAAAATGAACCCATGTGTAACGAGAATAATCATCCACAATCACAAGGACATACCGCTTTCCATTAATTCTTTTGATTCTCATTGGGCCACACAAATCCATATGAAGGAGATGCAACCTATTCGTCGAATTTGGAACAGGTTTGGGTTTGTGAGGCTTCTTCTTGCTTTTACCTTGCTCACATGATGGACAAAGATAGTCTTTAGTATATTTGAACTTTGGAAGACCGGTAACGAGATCATCTTTTGCAAGTTGGGTGATGGCATCAAAATTGAGATGAGATAACCTTTGATGCCATAACCATGACTTTGTTGAAGTGGCCTGGGCCATGAGAGAAATTGGAGATGCAGCAGACATTTGAAAAAGATCAATGGGGTAAAGGTTTGTGGTACGATTTCCTTTCAACATATCAGATCCTTCAAGATCCCTAACAAAGCATGTATGAGTTCTGAAGGCTACCTCTAAATCTGAATCATAGAATTGCCCAACCAAAAACAAATTGTGTCCCAAGCCATCAACAAAAGATACTCTGGTGATGATAGTATTTCCCCAGTGAAGATCACCATAGCCTAGAATTACAGCAACATGATCATTTCCAGATCGAACAGTTCCCATAAAACGCCATACAAAGTTCTTGAGAAGACTTCGATTCCCAGTAATATGTTTGGAACAACACGAGTCCACGCACCAGAGACAAATTTCAACAACCTGCCAATGATAAGAGAAGAGAAAATTTGGCAACCGAAGAAATAGGCTCCTGTATGGTTAGGTAATAATCAAGCCATATCACATACCAACATTTCACTGTCAGTATGAGATCTACTAGTATCAATAACATGACCGTTAGAGGCAAAATATCTTCAAGTAGGCAACCACTTAGAGGTAAATCTAGGACTTTTAGGAGTAGCAAGACTTTCAGTGGACCCTACCTACCTAGTTTTCTAATCATACACTTTAGCCTTAGGAGTGCTATGTGTTTCGCTGATAGTAAGCTTGTCAAGTCGTGTTTAACCACCATAGTTCAAACCATTCATAGTCAAACCACAAACATCATGACTAAAAGTAAAGAATCATTTATTACATTTAGCACAAATAACTTCAGATTTTTCATTCCGAATAGGAAGTTTAAAGTCATTACATTCAGAAGAATTAAGTTTCTGATTATGAATAAAAAACGGTAAATTACTACGGTGTTCTTCTACTTCCACATTATTAGCCTTGGGACGGCTACTTCTAGAGGCAAAAGGGACCCTATCATTCCTTGTATTGCTTGTAGGCTGTGGCCTTCTGCTCTTAGTGTAGTTGTTCATTCCTGTAGAAAAAGACACACGTTAGTTAGAATTAGCATTTTTTAAATCAATGACTTGTGGTTGTGCGATAGTGGTCGGTTTTGTCCTAACGCTTGCTTTACATTGGTTGCTAGGGACAGAGATATCGAACCTAGTTCGAGATGAAGGTCTAACACGAAACATTCATGGGGAAATAACAGTAGCTTTCATTCCAGTGGCCTTGGGAAACGGTGTTACAGCAATACGAGTGGGTCCCGAGTTTGCTGGTTTCTGGATCATCGTATCCACAATCGAGCTAGGCTCAGAAGTCTTATCTTTTAATAAGGCCTTTAATTTACAGTTCTCACAGATTTTATCAATAAGTTTCTGATAGACAGACTTGCTTTGGTCAACAACCCGCTTATATGAAACAACAACAGATTATAAATCTGCAATCTTAGCCTTAAGCTTCTGAACATTACCATCACTAGCACTCTCTAACCCTGAAGAGGCCAAATTCGTTTCCTTAACCCCTCCTAACTGAGCCTGTAATCATGCGATAGTTTTTTGCATTTCATTGTAAGCTTTTTCATATGAAATCTTGTCATATTTGCATTCATCACATTTTTTGACAAATTTATTCCAAAGATCGGTGAATTCTTTATCCTTTTTAATGACATAAGATTCCATTTTCTCTTTCATAAGATCAAGCTCAGTTTGAAGGTTTTCATTATGCGACACAGAGGTACTTAACTCAACAGAGCTACTATCAATACAATCACGTGCTTTAGAGAGGCGTTCAAGATCGTTTTCCAAAACTTTGATTTTATCAAGAGATTCATCAGCTTCCTTCGCCAAAGATTTAAAGTCTTCAACAAAGTTGGCAAATTCTTTTAGAAAAACGTTTTCCAAATTGCCTAACCGAGCATCAACTTGATTAATAATCGGATTAATATCGTTTTGAAGAATTTTCTGGACCTCAATCTAAACAGGTGATGTAAAATTTCCTCTAGTGATTTTGGAATTAACAACACGTTTAAGGATGACAAAGTTATCTTTAAGCTCGTTTAGAAATCAGCGTGTGATACTCGGTTTAGGAGGGTCATCAGACAATTCCTCACTTGGTAGCAAAAGCATTTTAGAACTCGTTTTAGACCGAACAAAAACAGTTGGAGGATTAACTTTCGGATAATAAACGGGTGTCACTTCTTTATCAAGATTTTTCATTTTTAAACGAGTCTCTACTGCAAGTTCAGTAGTTTCCTCGAAATCATGCACACTAGGAGGATCATGCTCATCAGACAAGAGCACACTACCATTATATAAGGTTTCATTAGTGGCCTGAACTTGCTTAAGATATCCGGGATTAGGAGGAAGAGGACAACCTAAAGCCAATTTGTCTCGAGTGTAATTTATCTCATTCACTTTTGGTGCGAGCATATTTATCGTCTGCATAGTTTGGCCATGTTTTACTAAAAGGTTGTCTAATTCTCTAATCCTATCCTAAGCTTTGCAAAACTCCTCAAGAAGCCCATCTTCTCGAATTTTGAAATCATGTTTCAGCTTTTTTCGTTCTTCTTTTAAATCTAAAATAATAGATTTTTCAGTTGAAAGCTGTTTATTAAGAGAAGTGATTTCATCATTTAATTCGCTTATCTTATTAGGACTACTTAAGTGTAAGGCATTTAATTTCATAGTTGTGCATTTTTCTTGATAAACCGATGTAGCATGAGCTTGTTCAAGTTCTTTAATTTTAGCCTGATGAATTTCAAAACATTTCTCCCGTTCCTTATATCCCGCAAGCTCAGTGGTCAATTTGTCATTAGTTTCTCTAAACTTATTATTAACCACCGTAGCATGATCTACATTCTTAGGTAGCTTATCAAATAGAGATTTATAATACGTGCGTGTCTCATCAGGAAGGGTTGTAGGCTGGGCAACTTGATCCACACTAAGGTCCACACTGGGATCATTCGAAATAATATTTCTATTATTCGTTTGGTCCCCGTGTGTCTCAATGTAGGGCTCAAGCATTTCAGTATACTCTTTCTCCTGATTATACATAGTATATATATCATTATCATCAAAACTTAGGTATACCTTAGAGGGACCGTCTGAATCATAGACGGGAGCTCTGTCATCATACATTCCCAAGGTTGATGCTTGCTGTAAGTTTGCCATCAAGATGTAGTTGGCATTCACCTCTTCTTCCTCGTCATATTCTGTAGCAGAAGCCATAAGATCAAATTCCTCAGCTTGAAGTGGAATCCCTGCCTCTTCTTTTTGTGCTATGAGAAGCTGAGTCTAAAGATAGCATCCCTCTTCTTTTTGGCTGTGCAATCTGGAGCATAATGACCAAATCCCCTGTAGTTGTAGCACTGAACCTGACGATTGTTGTTTCCATTTCCCGTACCAGTATTCTCAGCCCTTGCAGCCATAATGTTTCCCATCTGATTACCAACCGCTGGCACAACTATTAACCCATTCTGATTACCCACATTTGGAACATTCGTATTCTGACCACGGATTTATCCATACTGATTTCCTGCATTCCCAACATTCTGACCATATTGTGTCCCTGTGTTCCCAGCACCTACCAATTGGCGATCTTGATTCGCATTCATGAAAGGTTCAGCAATCTGCCTATTTCTAGTATTCGAGGAGATTCTCTAATTGTTGTTGGTGAGGTTAATGGTAAATTTGAATGCCTTTGCGAGAAGTGCAAGACCAGTATTAATCGCATGAGTAGGATCGGTGATGTCATCAAAACAGGCAATGGGTTGTTGTGAGTAGTTCACAGCAGCAGGAGGTTGATATCCATAAGGGGTGAGTTGTTGTTGTTGTTGTGGCATGAAGTTACTTGATGAGGGTTGATGGTAAGTTACCATGGGATATGACATAGATGATGGAGAGTTTGCTATAAAAGCCAATGGGTCTTGTGTCTTGGCACATCTTTCAGCCCTAACTTCGTTAGCTTCATCTTCATTCATCTTCAAATAATCATATACTTGAGTGTAGTCCACGACATGAAGATCCTTGGTTTGATTGACAAGAGTGACATATCGTGACCATTCAGAAGGAAGATTATCAAGAAATTTGATGTTTGCAGCAATTTGTGCAGGTTCATGTTTGTTTCTTCTAAGATGATTCATGAGGTTTGCAAACCGATGATAGTAAGGTTCAATTTGTTTCCCTTTAGTAGACGTAAATTTCTCCCATTCACGAAGTAACTTAGTTTCCTTTTCTTGTAAACCGATTTCACTCCCCTTCATCATTTTCTGAATCCTAAGCCACATCTCGTGTGCGGTTTCACAACTACCGACAACAGCATAAACATCTTCAGGAAGTCCCATGAGAATGACTTGAATTGCTTGATCATCCGCGTCGAGTTGTTTGGATTCAGCTTCAGTTAATTCTTCATCTGTTTGCTCATGACTAGAGTCAGCCACTGGGTTAGCATTCGTAGGGTCCCAAGGCACAAGAATTGTTATTCTAACATACGGACCTTTTTGAATCGAGTTGACAATCAATTTTCCCAAAGGTTTACATTTTCCATAACGAAGGAGAAGACTAGCCCATGTAGTGTAGTTCTCCTTGGTGAGCATGGGTTGACGATTCTCAGTACCCGCAGCATAAATATCTTGTTGAGACGTCATCGTATAAGTCATGTGAAGAACATGATCTCAATTCGAAGAAAGTAGAGTGTTGAAGTTAAAAATCCCCTAAAACTATGCACTCCAACCAAAAATTCCAAGGCCAAAAACACATTTTTTGAAAAAAATTTCGGAATATTTGGGGTTTTTCGGAATAATGACCCTTTTTCGGAAAATGGAGGATTTTCGGAGAATTGAGGATTTTCGGAATAGTAGGTTATTTTCGGATAAAAGATATATTTGGAATATATGGTTATTTTCGGAATAAGGGTAATTTCGGATAAATCTTCGGAATAAGGGTAATTTTTGGAATACGGATATTTTCGGAAAGATCAGAATATTCGGAAAAAAATACAATTTTCGGATAACCAGAGTTTTTCGGAAAAACTGAATTTTTTCGGAATATATACCCTTTTTCGGAATATGGCACTATTTCGGATAAATAGCACTTTTTCGGATTAATGAAAGTTTTTCGGAAAAAATGGGTTTTTTCGGAAAAATATTTTCGGATAAAAAGGGGTTTTTTCGGAAAAAATGGGAATTTTCGGAAAAATATTTTCGGAAAAATGACTGTTTTTCGGAATAAAGTTGGTTTTTTCGGAATAAAATGGAATTTTAGGATAAACAATCTCGGATAAAATGGTTTTTTCGGAATAGAAAACCCTTTTCCACAAAAAGCAATTCGGATAAACTTACCTGCACTTTAAGGAATAAGAGCACAATTTCGGAAAAAGAAACCCTTTTCCGAAGAAAGAAAAGTTTCCAGAAAAACCACAAAAACCAACTTCGAACCTTTACAAACACCAAAAACCCACGATTCAACCAAAAACCAATCAACGAATCAACCAAAAACTAATCCACGAATCTATATACCACCAATTCCAATCAATTCCACCAATTTAAACCAAGAATCACAAGATCGAAATCCAAAATCAACACCAAAGCTAACTACGAATCCCTAGGCGAATGATACCACTTGTAGGACTTAATCACACGACTAACCAAACACAAATAACATGATAATGATTAAACCAAAAAAGAAAGATTAGATTAAGATGAAGAAAAGAAAATACAAAGTTTGGTGATTTCCTAGTGAGAGAAACAAACACACCTTTCTCTCTCTAAAACTATGAAAATGGGAAAGCACACACACAAATGAGGCGTAGTAGGCCTTTTATACTAACTAGGAAATGTTTAGGAGGCCTTCCTCATTTGTGTGTTCGGGACTAAATCCCGTTAGATAAACAATAATAACTAAAAACTTTCCACATCATTAAATAACATTTTTCACGAGCTTCGCAACGGTATATTATATGACCATCACTTTAAGTACTTCTAACAGTTTTTAAGATTAATTAAAATAAGAACAAGAATTCAATAATGAATTAAAAAGAAAAGAAAGGGTTTTGATTTTACCGAACACGTACACACAAATCAACTAGCAAAATTCGTCCAGAACACACCTTTGGGTTGATGGTAGCCGGCGGCAGGGAAGAAAGGGAGGCAGGGTTTCTCTCAATTTTCTGTAACCTAAATTATGACAAAAATGTTTCATGTGTTTTTACTTAACATGGGTTTTTAATGGGTCATGGGCCAAAGACCCATCCCTTCCTTTCTTTCTTTATTAGCCCGCGGCCTAAAAGGAGCCCACGGGGAAACCCGTAGCTTTTCTAAGTTAAATATTATGTCATGTACGTTCATGTTTAATTTATCATGAATTTAATTATTGTGAACATAACACATTTATAATATACATATGTACATTCATGTTATTATTATCATGACACATGAATTATATTATAAATGGAAAGTTTTAATTTTATCGTATTTTCGTGTATTAACTATTCATGTGTACTGTTCATGGTATTTTAATGCGGGTTTTACATAAATCCTTCAATTTCATATTCTAGGTCTTCAATACGTTTAGGAGGCACTTCGCTAAAATAATGATCATATTTTCCATTTGTTCTACAAATGTATCTTGGGTTATTTGGGATATTATTGGATGCTTGGGATGAAGAAGTTTGATACTGCAGATTAGGTATATTATTTGGTTGAGGATTATTTTCCGGAGATAAAGGATTAGGGTAATTATTATTAGAAAGGGCTAGTACTAAAGGTTTAGGTAAATCCATAAGGTAAATATTTTCTGGATCCAAATCTGATATGACGATGGGATGAAAATAGGAAGACATATTTCTGAACACGTCGATAAAATAAATTATTTATTTCAGTATTTAGTATATTACTTACACATACTATCACATAATATTATCATTTAAGGAAATTCAAAATTAAAATTATTACTTACAATTTTTGTAGCAGCATGGTTTGATGCAGAGATTTTCACTTGGAATTTATTTAAGAAAAGCAGTTATAGTTAAGATTTTAATTTCTTGTTCTCTATAACTATATCTCTGATGTCACTTTGTAACACCCTCATTTTACCTTGGCACAACAGGAATAATATTTTTGGGGTATTACTTAAAGATATAAAAGCACAGTAATAGAAAAACAACTCAAAAGAGCATTTAACTAATCTTTATTAAAATTTTAAAATTTATCATTCAAAATCAGAGATTTTTAATAAAACAACTTGTACATACTTAGTACAATCACAGCTTCCCGATGTTAGCCTCAAAATATTGAGTCAAACAAGAATGTTCGGTCATAGGTTTTTATTGTAATATTTATTAGAACGTTATAATGGTTAGTAAAATAGTTGTGACATTACGGGCTTGATGGCTAGCTTAAAAGGCCTCTTTTAAGGTACTAAGCATTTTATTCAAGCCCGTCCCAGTAAACAAATATAGTCCATTAAGGCTACATGTAAGCCCGACTATATATACCTCTCCTAGCATGTTAGGAGAGGTTGGTGGTTTTTCATTTCTTAATCTAATATTCTCCTAGTTTTCTCCACCTTCTCTCTACTTTTGCTCTCTACTTTCTCTCTCTAAAAATCATCTTTTTTCTTCTTTATTTCAATTAATCAACCATGGTGAAGTGAATTAATATATGAACAACATTTGGTATCAATCACCACTGGGTAGATTAGTGATTGGTTGTTTGGTTTTGACTTGGTTCAATTGATTTCTTCAAAATCAACTCGGATCAAATTTGTTTTAGTATTTTTTGGGCTCTAAATCATGATATAAATCTCCTACATAGTTGTGGTAGGGATTTGGTTAAGTTTTTGTGGTTAAAATCGCAAGTTTTTGGGGGTGTTTGGATTGTTTTTGGGGTTCGGTTTGAAGAACAGTAGGTAAGTTGGCCAAACAAACTTATCCGAAAAGTGAGGTTTCGGAAAAGGTTTTTATATTCCGAAAGTGGAAGAAGTAATTTATCCGATCAACATTTGGATAAGGGTTTGGTTATTCCGAAGAAGTTCATTTATCCGAAACTTCATTTATCCGAAAATACATTTATCCGAAAATCCTCCTTTAATCCGAAAACCTGCTATTTTTCCGAGATCACTTTATCCGAAAACCATTTATCCGAAAACAGCAATTATCCGAAAACACCATTTATTCCGAAAAACATTCATTTATCCAAAAAACACCATTTATCCGAAAATCCACATTATTCCGAAAACAGTGCATTTATCTGAAAATCCTCATTATTCCGAAAATTGACAATTTATCCGAAAATTGAAGATTATCCGAAAGTTGAAGACTATTCCGAAAATTGAAGATTTATCCGAAACTTGTCACGTTATCCGAAAAGTGTCATTATTCCGAAAAGTGTCATTTTATCCGAAAAGAGCCATTATTCCGAAAATTGTCACTTTATCCGAAAAGTGTCATTTTTCCGAAGTGAAATCGGCAGTTTTTTGGTCTACGAATTTTTGGTTTCTTGTGAAGAAAACTTTTAGGGGATTTTAACATTTTTCTTCGACAACAACAATCACAACACATCTACTTAAGATCCATTTTCACTTCAACAATTTCAAGTTTCTCGAAATGGATTCTACTCAAGAGTATCGTGTCACAAAGAAAAACATTATGGTGGCTGGCAACAAAGAAAGACCACTAATGATTGTGTCCGGTCGATATGGACAATGGCAATCACGATTTCTTCGATATCTTGACACAAAACCTAATGGTGATGTTCTTCGCCATTGCATCACAGACGAACCCTATACTCCCACTACAATCACCATTCCTGCAACTCCAGCAACCGACTCGATGTTAGGTGCCGCTGAGCAGACTATTAAGAAAACATATGAGAATACTTCCAAAGAGAACCTTGCTTGGATTGATGCAGAGAAGGAAACAATCTATCTGATCCTAAGTGGGATTGGGGTTGATATTTACTCACCGGTTGATGCATGATCTACTGCTAAAGAGATGTGGTTTGCCATTGAACGTCTACAACAAGGAGAATCACTAAACCAACAAGATGTCAAAACAAACTTGTTTTGGAACTTTGGCAAGCTTACTTCATTGGATAGGGAATCAATTGATTCATATTACTCCAGATTCTCCAAAATAATGAATGATATGACAAGAATCAACTTGGAAGTCTCCACCATGCAAGTCAATGTGCAATTTCTACAACAACTTCAACCAGAGTGGACACGATTTATAAAATTGGTGAAACAACAAAATAAGTTGGACGAGGTCAACTATCACACGCTCTTTGACATTTTGAAACAATTTAAAAGTGAGGCAAATGAACTTCAAGCTGAACGGGTAGCAAAGACTGCTAATCCACTTGCTTTGGTGTCTACCACTCAACATGTCCAAGATCATCGCTCTCGTGCTCCAAAGTCATACTCCACTACATCCTCCTCACCAAGATACTCCACTACATCCTCCTCACCAAGATACTCCACTTCATCTAAGTCTTCAGATCCCACAAGATCACGAGGCAAAGAACCAAGAACACCATCACCATCATCTGAGCCATCATCTGAAGAGGACAGTGATGAAGAACTAGCTCAGAAGGATAGGGAGATGAAACAACAAATTACTTTCATTATGAAGACCTACAAGAAAATCTTTAGACCCACCAAAAACAATCTTCGAACATCATCTAATACAAGGAACCAATATGTTGAGAGTCCTCGAAGGTATGACACATGTCAACGTGATGAAAGTCCTCCTAGGTATGATCGACGTAATCTAACTCATGTTGAGGGTTCTGCAAGTTATGATCGACAAAATGCTAAGTATGATACTCAGAGGATTGCTACTATTACTGGGAATAGGGAAACTGTTGGCACTCAAGTGGTTCAGCAAAGTGGGATTCAGTGCTTTAATTGTTAAGGTTATGGGTATATGGCAAAGGAATGCAGAAAGCCGAAACGATTTAGGGACTTTGGTTATCATAAGGAAAAGATGTTGCTATGCAAGAAGATGGAAGCTTGGGCTAAATTGTCGGCTGAGCAAGGAGCAATGCTTGATGTTACTGATGATGAAGCCTTCGACCAAGAACTTGAAGCACATTACTCGTACATGGCAAAGGTTGAAGAAGTTCTCAACGTCACTAAAGATGACAATGGTCCTATCTTTGATACTGATCCAATCGATAAGGTACACACTGAAGAGGAATATAATGTGTTTGATAATATTCATGAGCATTGTGAGCTACCCAAAGCCATTAATGACACATGTATGATGGAAAAGGTTGATAGCAATACCACACCCGATTCATCAGACATGTGCAATAGTGAGTCTGGGGATGATCAACATGCATATGAGTATGATGATGATGAGGAGCGTATTGCGCTTGCTAACTTAATTGCTTCTCTACAAAAAGATGTCAAAGAAACTGGAAAAAGTCAAAAGCAATTAAAGAAGCCAAAAGCTACGCTCACTCAAAAATTTGAAGAAATCAAAGATGCAGTTATAAAATATATTGAGCTTCTTGCAAGCTGCAGAGCTGAGCTTATTCAAAAAGACAATGAGCTTGCAAGGTACAAAGGGGGTGTTGTTACTACTGTAAAGGATGTTTTTGAAACTAAATACAACTAAACTCTTAAGATTTTAGAACAAGAGAAACGTCATTATAACACCTCTTTAAGTACGGAACGACACAAAGTGTATCTTGCTACCACCAATGTGAACGAGTTAAGTCAAAAGATTGATTTTCTTCAAGAGGATAAAACTAAACTAGTCACTGCAAAAATGGAAGAGGTTGGAAACTTGAAAAAAAAAATTCAAAATTAAAAAAGCTAAAGACAATGACAAAGTTGTGGAACTTGAAGTGCAAATTGATTTTTATAAGAAAATTGTTTATAAAAGAAATAAATCTATTCAAATCATGCGAATGTTGGCACCTGGGTCGTTTTTCAAGGGTAACGCTAGTTTTGCTAGTCCTAAGTACCTCGAGCAAGCTCAATCTGAGAACCCGTGCCTATATATTCAGGAGTCCCAATGGACCGACGTTGATTGTTTAATTGCTAGGCCTTATAGTGATGAGTCATTAGTTTTTGAAGAAGAGAGTAGATCACCGGTGAATAAAGCCTTTGTGAAACCATATAATTATGCTTATGAAAATAGTCTTTATGAAATTTTCAAACCACAAAAACATAAGTCTCGTGAGAAAATATTTTACGAATGTGAACATATAAGAATTAATTGGAGACAAAAATTTTCCGCTAAGAAAACTAATGTTTCAAAATTTATTGAGTACTTGCCATATAAAGCTTTTGTAAGCAAGAGTAAGCAAACACTTAGTTTTCTTAAACAAAACATCAAAAATTTCAAAAAGGTTGTTGACAACGACTGGAAAGAACGTGAACGTTTGAAAGGCAACAAAGAAATTCCTCACGATATAACTTTGCTTGTGAAAAGTATTTTGTTTCCGCTTGCGGAAAGAACGCAAAAAACATTTTTAGAAAAATTTGAAACATTAATTAAGCAAGAAATGTTTGATGATTTGAAATATGTGGAATCTCTTGTACAAGAAGTAAACGACCATCAACTTGAAAGAGACGAATTTTCTATAGCATATGATCTACTCTTGCAAGAATGCCTCTCAAAAGATATTATGTGTGTATATGTTACATCTTGTGCTGATATTGATGAATATTCTGATGTTGCATGCAAATATCTTGATCAAGTCAAAGAGTGTGAACGTCTTGAATCTGAGCTTTCGAATAAAGTTGACCAAAAAGAGTTTTCGTTACTTCAACATAGATATGATTATCTTCAAAAACATTGTCATTCACTTGAACTTGCTTTTGCAAAACAAAGTTGGCAATTTTTCAAATGATACACCTTTGGAAGTAAAATTAAATGAGTCATGTCGATTACTAAACGAAACAAGTCTTGATATTTCGGATTAGAAAGATAAGTTACAAGAAAAATACATAGTAATAGCAGAGTTGAAGAAACTCGTTGCTAAGATGGGTGGGAAAGTTGTGGAACCTAGCGTTAAGAAACATGCGGTTAGACAACCCAATGCCTCTAAAGTGAATAGACCATCTATCTTGGGAAAACCATCCGCTTTCTCAATTTCCTCGTTTGCAAAACCTGTGTTTGCCCCCAAGATGGATGTAAAGGAAAGGTTACCACAAAATCAACCCATAAGGAATACTCTAGCACCAAGTGTTAGCTACAATAATATGATTAAACCAGGGATGTATAGAATGACCACTAAACCCACAAACAAAGTTAGTCAATCGCCTCAGACTTCTGGAAACACTAATACTCGTGTGTCCTCTACTACAAGAGTAGCTCCACTGCTAGTGTTAGCTGGCCTCAGCTTAAGCGCACTCAAGTGAATGATAAGGTTTGGAAACACAAGGGTCAAGGGAATATGAAGGAAGTAGAAGAAGACCCTAGCAATTTGAATGTTTCTAAGAATAAAACGTCTATAATCGCATATAATGACGATTTGAATGATTTGAATGCTTTGAATGTGAAATTTGTTTGTGCCAACTGTGCAAGATGTGCTAATGCTAATCATTCTATGTGTGCTATGAATAATGTCAAAGACGTAGATACTAGAACTAAGAAGCAAGTTTTGATCCCTATTAGTGCTAGTAAACCCAAATGCAAAGTGAACCATTCTGGTGCAACCCCCACTAAGAAAAGTATTGCATCAGACTCTACCACTAAGAACCCTAGAAGCATAAATAGGGAATTATATGAGTCTGCTAGCATGTCTTGGAATCCTCTAGGATATAAATGGATGCCAAAAGTTAGGACAGAAAATGTGACAACGAGTGTTAGTATGCCTTTAAATGTTGCTAAGGACACTAATGATTCTGAAATCACAACTAACATGGTCTCCAATTTAGCAAATGCTCCACCGTGTTCTAATTCTTCTGCAGGTAATACAAATAATTCTCTTCATACTGGACTCCGGATGCACGAAGCACATGACGGGTAATCTCAAGCTTCTAATTAACATCATGGAGAAGTTCCTGGGTACGGTCCGATTTGGAAATGATCAATTTGCACCAATCCTATGATATGGATATTTGGTTCAGGGGAATATCACGATCAAAAGGGTATACTACGTCGAAGGGCTCAATCACAATCTTTTCTCGGTTGGTCAATTTTGTGATGCAGATTTGGAGGTTGCATTTAGAAAGAAGACATGTTTTGTTCGTGATTATGATGGGAATGATTTACTCACTGGTTGACCAGGTACAAATCTTTACACAATCTCACTTCAAGACACAACTTCTACAATTCCAATTTGCTTCATGGCTAAAGCTTCAACGACTCAGGCATGGTTATGACATCAACGTTTATCTCATCTCAATTTTGATACCGTCAACTTGCTTTCCAAGAAAGGTATTGTGAGAGGCCTTCCAAGCTTAAAATTCATCAAAGATCATCTTTGCTCTTCTTGTGAGCTTTGTAAAGCTAAACGAAGTAGCTTCAAGACAAAGACTACACCAAGCTCTAAAGGACGGTTAGATCTTCTTCATATCGATCTTTGTGGTCCCATGCGTGATCAAAGTATCAATGGGAAGAAATACATTATGGTTATTGTAGATGATTACTCAAGGTACACATGGACTCACTTCTTAAGGTCCAAGGATGAAACACCTGAAGTTCTCATCAACTTCCTTAAACTGATACAACGTGGTCTTCAAGCTCAAGTAAAAGTGGTACATACTGACTGAGGAACATAATTTTTGAATTCAACTCTAAGGAACTATATTGAACATGAAACATCTATTGCTCGAACACCCGAATAAAATAGCGTTTTTGAAAGACGAAACCGTACTTTAGTTGAGGCTGCTCGAACATTATTATCCGCTTCAAAACTTCCACTATTCTTTTGGGCCAAAGCCGTGTAAACCGCATGCTACACACAAAACCGATCCTTAATTATCCCAAGACACGAAAAGACACCATATCACATAATTCATGATCAAAAACCTTCACTCAAACGCCTTCACATTTTTGGATGTAATTGTTACATTAAACGAGATGGTGAAAATTTGGATAAGATGAAAGAGAAAGGTGATGCTTGTATTCTAGTGGGATATACAAATTAGTCTAAGGGATATAGAGTTTACAACAAGAGAACAAAATTGATAGTCGAGACTATTCATATCAGATTTGATGAATTACAAGAAATGGCACTTGAACAAAACAGTTTAAGTCCCGATCCACAACGACAAACGACTTCCGTTCACAACCGAACGGAACTCGGAACTCAACAACACAGCAATGAACCGTCAATTTTAAAGCTGGTTTAAGGAAATATTCCAAGAGCATATATGACAGTCAACACGACAACTGAAGAGTTGGAAATGTTATATGGACCAATGTATGATGAATATTTCACGGGGGAGAAACATGTTGTATCGAAGTCTTCCGCTGTCACTCATGATAAGAATGATGATACCGATCATCTCAATAAAAGGATACAACTTTATCTACTTCAACACGGGTTGCTGCAGATTTATCTCCTCAGAATATCACATCAACAACCGCTCCTACAACATTAACAACTACTGTCATTGCTCTAGAAAACACAAATCAAGCAGACTATGCATTAAATGACGAAGACAAATTTATCAACCCATTCGGTACACCGGTACATTGGAGAGTCTTCTACTCGTGTAAAACTCGCATGCTTTTACCATGAATAGTACCCTTATGATCGTATGTACATGATTAGAACTTTCCTTTTATAGCACGTTATATTTCACGAATAGGAATTCCAAGTATTAGGTACGTGTTATTACACGATAAGTATTTAATACATATTAAGACACGATAATTATTATCAACAATAATTATAATCACGAACATGAAATCATAAACGTAATTAATCACGAACATATTATTATGTATTTATGTAGTTATGATTACGATTACGTATAAATATATTTTACGACACGAACGATTAATAAATAAATCACGTAAACACGACACAAGAACACGTAAATAAATAGAACACGGAAAAACAACGGGTTTCCCCTTGTGGGCCCCACATAGCCACGGCATAGACAAGAATGGGCCAAGCCCACCTTAAAATTTAACTAAAAAGGAAAAGAAGGAAATAGATTTTTCATAATACAGAATATTAGAAAAATCACAAAACCCTGCTCCTCTTTTCTCTCCTTTTGGTCGCCGCATATACAACACCAAGAAGGGATGTTTGGTTGATTTTGATAGATCCAATTCTTGCTAGATCGTTCGTGTTATTTATTTCCTTTGTGTTCACGAATCGGTAATTCCTTAAACCTTTTCTTTTTAATTATTTATTAGATCTAAGAACACGCGAATCATGGGTTTATTAAAACTATTAATTAAACATGTTAATTAATTAGATCTAATCATGGGGTATTAAAAATGTGGTTTTAAGGGGTGTTTCGTTCGGCCGATGGGTAGAACTGAGAGCCAAGCTCTTGGTGATTGTGTGATCACCACCAACCGAGACCACAATGTCTCGGTTTGGTTTGGGTGTCTCGGCCGCAAGAAACCAAGGGACCCCGTCGCATGTCGGGGTTGGCCTTGGTGGTCATGGGGGTCTCGGCTGAAAAACAAGAGCACCACCGACTTAAGCCGGTGGCGGTTTGCCACAATTAAGGGTTTATAGATCCGGTTCAAGGGGTTTCACGGACCGGTTCATGACATGTTTAGATTTAAAACACGGGTTCGGTTCATGATTTATTTTACAAGTTAATTATTTTTACAAGTTAATTAATTACAAGATTTAATAAAATTAATTTAACATGCTATGTAAATAATTTAATTTAGACATGACTTAGGTTAATTATTATTAATAATAATACATGACCAAAGGCCTCTTGGCCCAGCGGTATGTGAGTGGCCCTCTAACCTAAAGGTTATGGGTTCAAGTCTCGGTGGAGACATGTGAGATAGAATTGTGAGATAATTAGTGTGAGTTGTAAAAAAATTGCCGTTCTAAAAAAATAAAAAATAAAAAATAAAATAAAATAAAATAATACATGATTTTAACCTAAGTATTTTAGGATTTAATTTTAGACTAAAGTAATTAGTTAATTATTAAAACATGGCATATAATTAATTAATTTCCATGACTTAGGTTATATTAATAATAAATATTAATACATGTTTAACCTAAGTATTATTTACACTTTATTTAATTAAATCATGTTATATTTAATTAAATCTTATAACCTATAGTTTATTTACTCTACATGTAATAATTAATAAGCTATACTATATGTCACATGACTTAGAATATTAATCAGTAAAACTTAAGCTTATATTATTAGCTTAATAATCCAGCTTATTTCTAATTATGGAAACTTTCTATTTTTAAAAACTTATTTATTTAAGGCAGCTAATCTATTTATGGAAACTTTCTATTTTTAGAAACTTATTTATTTAAGGTAGCTATTCTATTTTTAGAAACTTTCTGTTTTTGGAAACTTTCTATTTTTAGAAACTTTCTATTTTTGGAAACTTTCTATTTTTAGAAACCTGCTATTTTTAGAAAGTTACTTATTATTACACAACAAGTATAATAATACAAGAAATACAAGTAATACTTAATCAGAATAGACAGAATACATGATAAACACAGCATAACGATAGAATCAGTAAAACATGACATGAACATATAAAACAAGCTAAGACATGATATAAAACCAGTTACGTACTTAGCAATCAGAATACTTATACACGTATATTATTTATGTAGCATTAGTGATATCAAAGTAGGACTCTCTTCCGTTCGTCTTCTTCGTTCCCTGGACACAAGGTACGGATTCTCCATCCTTTCAGTATGGACATTCTTTCCTTATTAGGATTCCTCGTATGCGGCCAACTGTTTTCCCAGTATATGTTTTATATGTTTTGATTGCTTATGTTTAAATAAATGCCTAAAGCCATATACATGCATGACCAGTTTCACCTAGTTATGGAGGTACCATAACCATAACACTGGAGGCACCAGTGTTATGACTTCACCACGGCGGAGTGATAGCTCGTGGCGTCCCTTCACAAAGAGCTGATCCCTCCTACCCAAAAACTTATATTAATTAGAGGCAGCCCCTCTAATTGCATGACGAGGTCACCCCTCCAAGTATTCATGCACGTTGATATTTTATGACCTATATTGGCTGATGGTAAACATGTTAAACAGTTTTTATAAGATAAACATAAGGCTTTTCAAACTATAAAACCAGTTTTATAAAGTTATACCAGGTTTTCCAGGACATAGACTTTTCCGCTGCTATTTGTTGTTTATGCTTATGTTACTAAATATGTGCTTGTATATCCGTGCACTGAGCTTTATGCTCAGCCGTTTTCTTTTCATTTTCCCAAAACAGCAGGTACTCAGGGACGCTCGTAGACTTTAAACATACGTGCATATGGAGTGGAAGCTTCCTAGCCTTCATTACTTTATGCATTTCTTCATACTTTGATACTCATTTCTATGGACATTGTTTAGTCCTTTACATTTACAGTACTTATGTTTGTGTGTGATGAGATTTACGTTGGGGTACCGATGTTTGTTTCCGGTATTTCCTTTATGGTCATGTGATGTTTAATAAATTTATCCTTGTATGCTTTGATGACACGCCATAATCACGCGTGACATTCCATTTACAAAAATGGGGTGTTACAATTATGGTATCAGAGACAAGGCTTCGACCTGTAGGCTCTCAAAACAAAACCTGTGATTAGTGGGTAGTCACTATGGCCTTCCTAAAACTGACAGTTGGTTTTCATGCATTCATTGTTTTCATGCATACATATATATGTCATTGTCGTAGGTTTATGACTAAGTAATGGTTGGTACATGACTGGCCCTATTTAGTCGCATGTGCTTTTATCGAAACTTTTAACTTTGGGACCGACCCATTGGCGTCCCCTCGCCATGTCTTTTGTTTTGAGTGAACTGACCATAGGCGTTCACTCTCACGCATATAAAAGTTTTCATAAAACTACATCACGCATTCATGTACTAGTTTTTCTTGAATAAAATTGTTCTCATGATTTATTGGTATGAAGTTTTTTCATGTATATATTTTATGTTTTGATCAGTTTAATCGTGTATTTTATGTTATACTGTCAGATGGTTCTCACACGCGAGCAGGAATAACTCAATGCAGCAGTTGAAGCTGCAATGCAAGCTATGCTTCCTCAGCTGAGGAACGAAATCAGGGCTGAGGTGTAGGCTGCCAACAATTAGCAGTAGCACCCAGTACCTCCTCCTCCAGCAACATTAGTCACATGGCTGGAGAGATTCAACAAGCTACACCCTCGATCCTTCGAGAAAATAGATAGCCTCAGTAAAGCTGAAAGCTGGTTGGCTCACATTGAGAAGATCTTCGATACCATGGGTTGTGACCCGTCTTCAAGTCGAGGTTGGCCTGTTACCGGTTCGAAGGTGATGTGCTATCATGGTGGAAGGCACTAAAGCAGTCTGAGGGAGGTGATAATTGGGTGGCTGGTTTGACTTGGGCTCAGTTCAGGGATTTGGTGATGGGACAGTTCTTTCCCAAGGTTGAGCAAGAAAAGCTAAAGAGAGAGTACCATGGAATCAGACAGAGAGCTGGAGAGAACAGCAACGAGTTCATGCAGCGTTTTCTTCGTTTGGCTGGTTTTCTTGGTGCAGCAGCAGGTACTCCCCAAAGAGCAAGCATACCACTTTTGGTGGGCTCTTCGTACATCGGTCGCAAACAACTTGGTGTGTTCTACGTTCAACACTGTGGCACAAGTGGCCGATGCAGCACGTAAGCTGGAGATGCTACAAGAAAGAGAAGAGTTCGGGGATGCAGAGAGACCCGATAAGAGGTAAACATTCGTTGTTCAGCGGTGACCAAACCGTATTCTTTCAGCATATTACAATATTACATCTCTTTTAAACTGTATCTTCCAGGCAAAAGACTGGGGACCGATCTCAGCCGGCTACTCAGCAATAGCCTACTCAGCACAAGGGAAACGGTCAGACTCACGACCGTTCTGCTACAAATAGGCGTGGCGGTAATGATAATTACCGTAACAACGCTCGAAACTCCAACTGCAGTAGGTCCTTATACTTGCTCATTTTCTTATGATTACATGCAATAGTTTATAATTCTGACACATTAGAGAATCTTCTACCAGGAATCATGATAACGGGAGGGACCAGAACCAGAGAGATTCACAGCTGAACCGTCCAGCTATCAATGGTATTCCATCTTACGAATTTTCCGCATTGTCCTTTGTACCTATTATCATGTCTCATGCATACTGTTCTTATCACTCATCCTCTTTGCACTACCTGCAACGGTAGGCACCCAAGGCCATTTTCGCCGTGACTACGACGCATGCTTCAAGTGTGGTATTCCTAGCCATCGCATGAAGGACTGCCACAAGGGCGAGATGGAGGGCACATTAGGACATGTTGATACCAAGCCGCCTCCTAGTAGTGGACGCGTTTACACGACATCTCGCAGTCAGTCCAACAAGTCTACAGGTACCATCACTGGAATCTTGTATATGTATGGTCAAGCTGCATGTGTTCTATTTGACACGAGTGCTACTCACTCGGTTATTTCTACTGCTTATGCTAAAAATGTTAGGATACTCCCCATGCTACTAGAGAATATACTGAATATTTCCACGCCTTTAAGAGACTCATTACGCATAACCCATGTGTACAAGAGCCTTCCCCTAGAGTTTGATGACAAGATTCGTCCTGTTGACGCACTTCCACTTGACATGAATGATTTTGACATGATATTAGGCATGGATTGGCTATCCAAGCATCATGCTACCATAGACTGCCATTCATATCGAGTCATCTTCGGTGATGTTAATGCACTAGAGTACATTCACAACGGGTTCGTACCCGAAAGGTCTATACAAATCATATCAACCATATAAGCATGTGCATTACATTCATATGGTTGCGAGGGCTATCTAGCTACTGTTCATGACATGGATGCTGAATCTCCGTCAATTCAGAATCAACCGATAGTGTCAGAAATTCCAGATGTATTTCCAGAAGAACTTCTGGGCATACCACCTTCACGTGAAGTAGAGTTTAATATCGAGCTCATCCCAGGAGCTGAGCCGATTTCCAAGGCTCCGTATCGCATGGCTCCCACAGAGTTGAAGGAGCTGAAGGATCAATTGCAAGAACTTCTAGAACGAGGCTTCATTCGACCGAGCATATCTTCATGGGGCGCACCGGTCTTATTTGTGAAGAAGAAGGACGACAGTATGCATAGACTATCGCGAGCTCAACAAGATCACTATCAGGAATGGATATCCTCTACCACGCATTGATGATCTGTTTGACAAACTCCAAGGGGCCAAACATTTCTCCAAGATTGATGAGGTCGGGCTATCATCAGCTACGGGTTAAAGAGCAGGACATCGCTAAGACTGATTTCCGTACACGCTATGGGCACTACGATTTTGTAGTCATGCCATTTGGCCTTACCAATGCTCCAATAGTGTTCATGGATTTGATGAACAAAATCTTCCATGAATTTCTGGACAAGTTCGTCATTGTCTTCATTGACGACATCCTGATATTCTCTAAGTCCAAGGAGGAACACGGAGACCATCTTCGTACAGTGTTACAGATTCTTCGCCAGAAGCAGTTGTATGCTAAATTCTCCAATTGTGAGTTCTGGTTAGACAAGGTGGCATTCTTAGGTCACATTGTATCAGTAGAAGGAATCACTATGGATCCAACAAAGGTTGAGGCTATTACCAAGTGGCGAAGACCGACATCAGCGACTAAGGTTCGCAGTTTCCTAGCCTTAGCTGGTTACTACCGTAGGTTCGTGGAGAACTTTTCCTGTTTAGCACTACCATTGACCAAACTGATGCGGAAAGGGGATAAATTCATCTGGACTGAGGAAAGAGAGAAGATATTTGAAGACCTAAAGCCGAAGTTAGTATTTGCAATGATTCTTACTCTCCCATATGGTACAGGTGGATTTTAGATCTACAGTGATGCATCAGGGAAGAGACTTTGATGTGTTCTCATGCAACATGGGAAAGTGATCGCGTACGCTTCACGGAAGCTTAAGCCTTATGAGGAAAATTACCCTACGCATGACTTGGAACTTGCAGCAGTCGTGTTTGCATTGAAGATATGGAGGCACTACTTGTATGGAGAATCATGTGACATTTTCACGGACCATAAGAGCTTGAAGTACATTTTCACTCAACATGAATTGAACATGAGACAGAGGAGATGGTTAGAACTGTTGAAGGATTATGACATTAATCTGCAGTATCATCCCGGCAAGGCGAATGTAATGGAAGATGCACTTAGCAGAAAGTCCGGAATGATAAACGGCATTAAGATCGAGGAGGAAATTATTAGAGACTTGGAGCGACTAGACAATGAGATCATGGTAAGTGGACAACACGGTTACTGGGCTAATCTTAGAGTGGAACCCGAGTTACTCTCTAGGATCAAGGAAGCTCAGAAAGATGATGGTGAAATCTGGGCGATAATTCAGAATTTGGAGAAGCAGACATAATTTTGAGTAGACGCAGACAGTATCTTATGGCAGGGCACGAGAGTTTGTGTTCTTGATGATCAAGAACTCCGAGAAGCATTTTTAGCTGAGGCTCATAGCTCCCCATTCTCTATTCATCTTGGTTTGACCAAGATGTACCATGATATCAAGCAATACTTTTGGTGGAGTGGTATGAAAAAGGATGTTGCGACTTACGTCTTCAAATGTCTTACCTGCCAGCAGGTTAAGATCGAGCATCGGCGATCTGGTGGTCTTCTACAACCGTTAGATATTCTAGAGTGGAAGTGGGACAAGATCACCATGGATTTTGTTACCGGTCTTCCACAGACAAAGAGGAAGCACGATGAGATTTGGGTTATCGTTGATCGACTAACTAAGTCAACTCATTTCTTACCGATCCGCAAGGAAGATTCGTCAGTAAACTCGCCGATACTTACAAGAAGGAGATCATGAGACTTCATGGTGCTCCATCCAGCATCGTCTCAGACAGAGATCCTCGTTTCACTTCGTGATTTTGGAGAAGTCTGCAGAAAGCTTGGGGGTACAAAACTTAAGCTTAGCACGGCTTTTCATCCTCAAACAGACGGGCAATCAGAGCGAACGATTCAGACATAAGAATACATGTTGAGGTCATGTGCATTGGAATGGACGGGAGATTGGGACGATTACATCTGTTTGGTAGAGTTTGCATACAACAATAGTTGGCACGCAAGTATCAAGTGTGCTCCATTCGGGATGTTGTATGGCAGAAAGTGTCGCGCCCCAATCTGCTGGGATCAGGTTGGTGAGCGAACACTTTAAGGACCAGAAATGATTGAGTTGACCAACGAGAAGGTCACAGTAGCTAAGTAGAAATTGCAAGAAGCACAGTCACGTCAGAAAAGTTATGCCGACAAGCATCGTAGGGACTTACATTTTAATATAGGAGATCACGTTTTCCTTAAGGTATCGCCGCAGTGGTGTTAGACGTTTTGGAATTAAAGGGAAACTCAGTCCTCGATTTATCGGACCATTTGACGTCATTGAGCGATTCGGTGAAGTATCTTATCGTTTGGCGTTACCTCTACAGCTTTCTCATGTTCACGATGTTTTCCATGTGTCTTTACTTAGAGGGTACAAGTATCATCCCCTTCACATGGTTTAGTATCCACTGGAACAGATTCTTGAAGATCTCACTTTCATAGAAGAACCCGAACGAGTTCTTGACAGACAAGAACGAGTCATGAGGAGGAACACGATTCCATTCGTCAAAATCCTTTGGAGGGATCATACCGAGCAGGAAGCCACTTGGGAAACAGAGGAGTCTATCCGGGCTTCTTACCTTCATTTCATATTTTGAATTCGGGTATGTTCTACTTTTCCAGTTTATGTTATCTATAATTCGGGGACGAATTATTTTTTTTAGGGGGAAAGAGTTGTAAAACCCGCATGCTTTTACCATGAATAGTACCCTTATGATCGTACGCACATGATTAGAACTTTCCTTTTATAGCACGTTATGTTTCACGAATAGGAATTCCAAGTATTACGTACGTGTTATTACACGATAAGTATTTAATACGTATTAAGACACGATAATTATTATCAACAATAATTATAATCACGAACATGAAATCATGAACGTAATTAATCACGAACATATTATTATGTATTTCTGTAGTTATGATTACGATTACGTATAAATATATTTTATGACACGAACGATTAATAAATAAATCACGTAAACACGACACGAGAACACGTAAATAAATAGAACACGGAAAAACAACGGGTTTCTCCTTGTGGGCCCCACATAGCCGCGACATAGACAAGAATGGGCCAAGCCCACCTTAAAATTTAACTAAAAAGGAAAAGAAGGAAATAGATTTTTCATAATACAGAATATTAGAAAAATCACAAAACCCTGCTCCTCTTTTCTCTCCTTTTGGCCGCCGCATATACAACACCAAGAAGGGATGTTTGGTTGATTTTGGTAGATCCAATTCTTGCTAGATCGTTCGTGTTATTTATTTCCTTTGTGTTCACGAATCATTAATTCCTTAAACCTTTTCTTTTTAATTATTTATTAGATGTAAGAACACGCGAATCATGGGTTTATTAAAACTATTTATTAAACATGTTAATTAATTAGATCTAATCATGGGGTATTAAAAATATGTGGTTTTAAGGGGTGTTTGGTTTGGCCGATGGGTAGAACTGAGAGCAAAGCTCTCGGTGATTGTGTGATCACCACCAACCGAGACCACAAGGTCTCGGTTTGGTTTGGGTGTCTCCGCCGCAAGAAACCAAGGGACCCCGACGCATGTCGGGGTTGGCCTTGGTTGACATGGGGGTCACGGCTGAAAAACAAGGGCACCACCGGCTTAAGCCGGTGGCGTTTTGCCACAATTAAGGGTTTATAGATCCGGTTCAAGGGGTTTCACGGACCGATTCATGACATGTTTAGATTTAAAACACGGGTTCGGTTCATGATTTATTTTACAAGTTAATTATTTTTACAAGTTAAATAATTACAAGATTTAATTAAATTAATTTAACATGCTATGTAATTAATTTAATTTAGACATGATTTAGGTTATTTATTATTAATAATAATACATGTTTTTAACCGAAGTATTTTATGATTTAATTTTAGACTAAAGTAATTAGTTAATTATTAAAACATGGCATATAATTAATTAATTTCCATGGCTTAGGTTATATTAATAATAAATATTAATACATGTTTAACCTAAGTATTATATACACTTTATTTAATTAAATCATGTTATATTTAATTAAATCTTATAACCTATAGTTTATTTAATCTACATGTAATAATTAATAAACTATATTATATATCACATGACTTAGAATATTAATCAGTAAAACTTAAGCTTATATTATTAGCTTAATAATCCAGCTTATTTCTAATTATGGAAACTTTCTATTTTTAGAAACTTATTTATTTAAGGCAGCTAATCTATTTATGGAAACTTTCTATTTTTAGAAACTTATTTATTTAAGGCAGTTATTCTGTTTTTAGAAACTTTCTATTTTTGGAAACTTTCTAGTTTTGGAAACTTTCTTTTTTTGGAAACTTTCTATTTTTGGAAACATTTTATTTTTGGAAACATTCTATTTTTGGAAACTTTCTATTTTTGAAACTTTCTATTTTTGGAAACTTTCTACTTTTGAAAACCTACTATTTTTAGAAAGTTACTTATTATTACACAACAAGTATAATAATACAAGAAATACAAGTAATACTTAATCAGAATAGACATAATACATGATAAACACAACATAACAATAGAATCAATAAAACATGACATGAACATATAAAACAAGCTAAGACATGATATAAAACCAGTTACGTACTCAGTAATCAGAATACTTATACACGAATATTATTTATGTAGCATTAGTGATATCGAAGTAGGACTCTCTTTCGTTCGTCTTCTTCGTTCACTGGACACAAGGTACGGATTCTCCGTCCTTTTAGTATGGATATTCTTTCCTTATTAGGATTCCTCGTATGAAGTAAACTGTTTTCCCAGTATATGTTTTATATGTTTTGATTGCTTATGTTTAATTAAATGCCTAAAGCCATATACATGCATCACCAGTTTCACCTAGTTATGGAGGTACCATAACAATAACACTTGAGGCACCAGTGTTATGACTTAACCACGGCGGAGTGATAGCTCGTGGTGTCCCTTTAGCTTTTGGCCGTATTATTATTATCATGTTGGGCGTATAGGTGCATCCTAGGTTACATGTTTTTACAGATTATTCAGGTGGATGTGGTGTGTGCCTTGCATCCTTCACAATGAGCTGATCCCTCCTACCCAAAAACTTTTATTAATTAGAGGCAGCCCCTCTAATTGCATGACGAGGTCACCCCTCCAAGTATTCATGCACATTGATATTTCATGACCTATATTGGCTAATGGTAAACGTGTTAAACAGTTTTTATAAGATAAACATAAGGCTTTTCAAACTATAAAACCAGTTTTATTAAGTTATACCAGGTTTTCTAGGACTTAGACTTTTCCGCTGCTATATGTTGTTTATGCTTATGTTATTCATTCTATGCTTGTATATCTGTGCACTGAGCGTTATGCTCAGCCGTTTTCCTTTCATGTTCCCAAAACGGCAGGTACTTAGGGACGCTCGAAGACTTTAAGCGTACGTGCATATTTAGTGGAAGCTTCCTAGCCTTCATTACTTTATGCATTTCTTCATACTTTAATACTCATTTCTATGGACATTGTTTAGTCTACATTTACAGTACCTATGTTTGTGTGTGATGAGCTTTACTTTGGGGTACCGATGTTTGTTTCTGGTATTTCCTTTATGGTCATGTGATGTTTAATACATTTATCCTTGTATGCTTTGATGACACGCCATAATCACGCGTGACATTCCATTTACCAAAATGGGGTGTTACAACTCGCTATGTTGATCCGTTAAATATGCATACGTTCTATCAACGACATCCTTCAACACATCATTGGACCCGAGATCATCCTTTGGTTCAAGTAATCGGAAACCCTTCACAGCTCGTTCGTACAAGACGACAACTTGAAACCGATGGTGATGTTTGTATGTTCGCACTCGCCGTGAGTACAGCTTAACCAACAAATATCAAAGAAGCCTTGGCAGGTCACACTTGGATTGAATCGATGACGGATGAACTTCAACAATTTGAAAGACTTAAAGTCTGGGAACTTGTTGACAGACCATACGATGTAATACCATTAAATATTCGATGGATATGGAAAAACAAGATAGATGAAGAAAAAACGATCATCAAGAATAAATCTAGGCTAGTGGCTAAAGGGTATGGCCAGAAAGTGGGTATTGATTTTGAAGAATGATTTGCACCAGTAGCTCGTATGTAAGCGGTCTGGGTTTTCTTTGCTTATGTTGGACATAAGGGATTCATTGTTTATCAAATGGACGTAAAGACAACGTTTCTTAACGATCCTTTGAAGGAAGAAGTATATGTCACACAGCCGGAAGGATTTATCAATCCTCATTACCCTGACAAGGTGTATCGTCTCCATAAAGAACTTTATGGACTCAAGCAAGCTCTTAGAGCGTGGTATGACGAGCTCTCAAAATTTTTGGTATCCAAAGGTTTCTCAAAAGGTTCCATTGATCTAACTTTGTTCACTTATAAATATGGAGATGACATTTTGCGTGTGTAGATTTATGTTGATGACATTATTTTCGGGTCTCAAACCTAAAATTTTCAAAATGGTTTGAAAAAGTAATGCACAACAAATTTGAAATGTCAATGATGGGCGAACTAAAATTCTTTTTCGAAATTCAAGTTCACCAATCCCCAAGTGGTATCTTTATTAACCAAGCTAAGTATTGTCAAGAAATAATCAAAATGCATGGTATGACCTCATGTGACCCCGTTGGGACACCATTATCAACCACATCCCTAGATGTTGATTTGGAGGGAGATGCCATAGATCAAACGAGATATCGTTCCATGATCGGCTCCCTCATGTACTTCACAGCAATCTGACCAGATATATCACTTGTTACGTGTTATTGTGCACGATATCAAGCACGAACCACTAAAAAGCACCTCAAGGAGGTTCAACGGATCTTTCGGTACCTTAAGAATACCATTCAAATGGGTCTCTGGTATCCGAGTGAAACCGGTTTCTTTCTAACGGCCTATTCAGATTCTGATCATGGAAGGTGTCTTGATACACGAAAAAGTACTTCTGGTGGTGCACAATTTCTAGGTCAAGATAAGCTCGTGGGATGGTCTTCCAAGAAGCAGGATTACACGTCACTATCATCAGCCGAAGCAGAGTATGTGTCTCTATCTGCGTGTTTTGCTCAAATTCTTTGGATGAGAACACAACTCATGGATTATGGTTTCCACTTTGATAAATTCCTATGTACTGTGACTCAAAGTCCGCCATAGCCATCTCCTGAAATCCAATACAACATTCCCACATGAAGCACATTGATGTCAGATATCACTTCATTAAGGAACAATTTGAAAGGGGTATCGTTGAACTATACTTTGTTGGAACTGATTACCAATTAGCTGAATTGTTAAAAAAAGCTCTTTCGAAAAAGTGGTTTGCGTATCGAGTTAGGCAAATTGGTATGAGATGTTTGACTCCAACATAACTGGAGATTCTGGCAAAGAAGCCCGCTTGATTCGTCTATCAAACATCTACATGTAAATATTAATGAAAAAGCAAAACACAAAATTAAAAAATCTTTGAAAATCCTAAAATATTCTTCTCGACATGTCTTTCAGTATCGATAATATGGACGTACCTAGAAATGTCGCTCAATAAAGACACGGATGTGTACATAAAGCTCGAATGGAAGTTGTAAATATTTTTCAAAACATGTCATTTCAATTTTTTATAAAGGAAAATGTCTATTTTGGACAAGTTTTCCACACAACGGGGAGAGCAATCTATCTTGGGTTGAGCTTTTCACAAAACATTCAACGTTTTGAGCTCAACACAATGGCTTGTAATCACTTTCAGATTGCAACCCGGATCTGTATTCACGGGGGAGTGTACGCTTTAGTGCCCTTACCCTCAGCAAAAGAAGAGGAATCTTCTTACACTTGAGTGGATTCGTCAAGACATTCAAAGTCTATGAACACACGTTTATGCTTTTAAAAATCCATTCTTTTCAAAAAATTTGTAATTTTGAGATTTTTCAAATAGCTTTGAACACAAATTTTTTTCAAGAATTTCTCAATGATTATTCAAAATCTTTCAAAAATTGTGTGTTCAACTACTCCTATCCTCAAAAGTTTAATGTGGATCATATCCTCGTAATGACAATTCAATTGGATCAATTTTTTAGGGGGAGCGTTCCAAATTCGTGCTAAGTTTTACACATTTTTCTCCCGAAAGTTTTTCAAGACTATTTTTCACAATATATTTTAATCAAATTTGGTATCTCTAATATCAAACGATTTTATATATTAGAGATAGGGGAAAAAATGTGATTAAAATGTGATCTAAAGACTCAAGCACTCATGGTTACGATCAAATACCCACAACATCTTTAATTCACGACGTTATTGGTGTCAAAAGGGTGGTTAGGTTTAAGTCCTATGATCCAACCAGTACCAGAGGGATCTTCCTAGGGACAATCCAATAGATTATTAGAAGTCCTTACAAAAGATGGAGTAGAAAGTGAACAAAGCTTAATACCGACTAAGTACTGATGCTAGCACTGGAACAATCACAACAAGGTGCTAGTAATGATGTCTTGGTAAGCATTGAAGGGGTTGAAGAATGAATAAGAAATGTAAAGATAAAGGGTGTAAAGAAATTATCCCTCCATACAACTTAGGTAGAAACTGGGTCAACACATCATGAAGACAACGCATCATGGACCCAGTGATGTAATGCAAAACCCCTCCCCAACTGACTCAGGCTTCTCGCAAAATAAGTTTGTTTTATTGTCACGGAGATCAACACGACTTCTATTGACTTTCTCATTCCAAGATAGTTGATATCGAATAGGCGGCGTCTGCTCCAGCCTCCGACCATTAAAAGTGCACAAATCGAGTCTAGAGCCAAGAGATCAATCAAATCTCGTTAGGACACACGGATGACGATCAAGAGAGTCCTATGCTATATCCGTGTGATATTGCTAGAACACTCAGAGTGATACTACCTAGTATTCACAATGATAAGTGGAAATTCTTCCACTGTTAACATCAAACAGCACTGCGGTAGGTCACATGTAAGATTCTTTATGAATTGAACATATGTAAAACTGAAAAGCAATAGTGGTTTGTTTCTTTATCGATTCAAACTCGTTTCATGTTTCTACGCAATATCTTTATGGTCTTGCCAGAAAATTCGGAGTGATATTTATTAATATTCACAGTGACGAATGGAAATCCTTCTAGCGTCAACATTAAACAACGCTACGGTAGGTAACTTGCGAGATTCTTATGAATCAAGCTTGTGTCTACTGGAAAGCAACAATGGTAAGATTCTTAATGAATCAAACTTGTTCCATGAATTTGAATTGACGACTTTAATCAAGCGGATGTCAATCCAATTGATTCACTCTTTATGTTCGCACTCTTGCTTTGAGACGGTCGAGTAAAGAGAATGGCTAGTACAGCCGTGAAACCCTGTCAAGGAGGTTCTTAACTGAATCTACCTAATCACAGGTACGATATTTAATATCGTGTAACGGTCTTCACCGACCGGAGGTAAAACACTACCGATTTAGGACGAATGTCAAAGCCATTCAGTCCGTGTCTAAGTTTTGTCTCGAGAAGGTGTCGTTACGGTGTACTCAGCAAAGTCAAAGATTCAAAACCACATACTCATGCCCAAAGACATTTAACAATCACGAAAGCTAAAGACTTCCGCAACTCTGATGATCAAAATCTTCCTTAACAATTAATGTAGAGGAATGACTTCTATTCAAAGGAGATTGTTAGCAAGCTTTCAAGATAGTGCAAAGTATGAGCATGTGGATAAAGACACAAGATCGCAAGATGGCAAAGACAAGTCAAGAATAATTTGAAGATCTCAAGTTTAAAGAAAAAGTCGAAAGACAACGACAAAGGCTCAAAGATCACAGCATGAAGAAACAAGACTACTATTACACGTTCAAGATTCATTTATGACGAAATTCGTAATCTCCATTGAACTCCAAATATCGAAGAGGAATGACCTCACATTGGGGGAGATTGTTAGCCTTAAAATATTGAGTCAAACAAGAATGTTTGGTCATAGGTTTTTATTGTAATATTTATTAGAGCGTTGTAATAGTTAGTTAATATAGTCGTAACATTACCTGCTTGATGTAACACCCCAAAAATGTGATATATGGAAGCGGTGAAGCTCGGGGGCTTTTACGTCATGTATCATAGTTCAAGGTACAAGAGAACGACTCTAAATGAGACGTTTTATAAAAATACCTCGTTGAATTTAATTAAAAGCATCAAAGTACAAAAGGTCTCAGTTTCAAAAGATAGCGTAGCGGAATGTAAAAGTTTTAAACATCAACGAGATAACAGTTCAAAATCATAAGTAAATAAATGTCCGAAGATAGCCAAGAAATGCATGCGGACTCCAAGTACTTCACACAGCAAATACAAATTATCATCAGTTACCTGAGATAAATGCTAAACTGGGTCAACATAAAGTTTGTGAGAATATAGGTTTCAAGTAAAAATTCATAGTAATTCAATTTCAGATTTCATTTCATGTACACATGCAACTATAGGAGGTATAGTGCCAAGTGTAGGATAAATTGGGTGTTCACAATATTTATGATAGCTAAGCTTGTGACATCGAAACTAGTGATCCAGTACATGCAATAGATTGCACATATAAATTGCCCCAATAGAGTACCTAGCCAAGATAACTCAGTTCATACAAATGGTACACACTCGTCCGCCGTCAGAATGCCCGAGTGGAGGTTGTCAACCCTCAATAGATCTATCCGTAACATAAGAGCTTACTCCAGCAGAGTAACTAACGATTCACGATAGTGGGGACTGTGGCTAAAGCAACTTAAGCTATCTCATAAACAGTGTTCATAAAGCGAGAAAAATAGCTTTACTTGCGTCCAGAAGAAAGCATCAAAGCATTTATCACATCCCAAAACATTAAAAATAGAAAGCAGTTTAATAGGGATCTATAAACTCACCTCAAGCAACGATTCAAACCGCACAAATGTGATCAAATACTAGCGAGCAACTCTAGCAACAACCTAAATATAATACTATAGTTTAGGCGCTAGCAAATAAGTCACAATAGTTCGTCACGTACGTTACTCATCAATCATATATATATTTTTTTGTTAAAATCGTGACTTGTAAATATCATATCGTTATAAACATTATAGTATATATATACTTAGGCAAAAATATTTATTTTTTACTCGACGAAATTTCGACAGCCTTTCGGCGTAAATTTTAATTTACCCAAATTTATCTTAATAAATTTTTCAACACGATTTCTAACGAAAATTCGGCAGCCTTTCGGCGTCACATAAAAATTTTCCATTTTTAGTAAGTACCCAAATCTCGTCCTAAAACCCCTAATTTAAACACTTTCTCAATCGCCAATGTTTCAACAAGTCATTTTCCCCGCAATAGTACCAATTTTCATTTTCAACGCTCAAACTTTTAACGATACACTAAGTATTCACATTTCGCGCATATATCTCTTTACAAAATGAGTCCAACGTTTATACATACCATTTAGTACCCAATTCGACACTTAAAACAACTCCGTTTAACTCGAAAACGTCGTTTCGACCACTTTAAAAATCTAGACAGCAAGCTCATTATAGTGTTTTTCACAAAAATTAAGTTTTCCAACAACGAAATTTAAACGACCATATCTTACTCATTTAGCTCCGTTTTTAGCCCATAATATATCAAAACGAAGGTATTAACTTATATTTTCATATATCGTAGTAAACTAGAGTCAAAGCAATTTTTACGACCCTCCATGCCTCTTATAAAAATCAGACAGATTATACATTTTTCATAAAAACTCGTTTTCGACCATTTTCAAGCGTACCCACTAGTAGTAACACTACTAGTTCCCTCCATTTATTCATAAACATACTCAAAATCAAAGATTTATCTTCAAGTCCACACATCTAAAAATCTACATTTTTATATTTTACAAATCTTTCAATTAAATCATTTTCATGCATGGATCTAATAGATCCACATATAATTTTCATGGATCTAAAATATTTCATGACCAAAAATATTTTTTATCATTTTATTTCAAGAAAATAGTTGATGAGTAACATGCATGCATAGATCTTCAAAGATTATGCATGAAAGATGAACAATATGAAAAAGGTTTAAGAAATAACCTTGAGTAACGACTCTACGTAACCACGACAACCGATCTACGCTCTAACCAACAAATAATCAACAAGAACCCAACTTCTAATAACTACAATCAAAACTTCTCAAATCTACAAACCAAGAAAACCCATTCTTCTATACGCTTGTACAAACCCCAGGATGTTTTTTTTGTGTCAAATCTTCTTAAAATAAAGCTTCAAGAAAATCAACAATGGTGGAAATGTAGTTTGTGTTTGTGTCGTGTGTTTTAGAGAGAGAGAAGGGAGAGTTGTGTGTTTTTTTTGAGTGAAGTGTATGTGTAAATAATGTGAAGTGATTTTGAGGTTAAATGGTTAATAAGTTAAAATGTGTAGGAAAGTGTAAGTTAAGCTCAAAATGGCAAGTGAAGAAAATTTTGTGTATCTTGCATGTGGGTGAGTTGTTTGGCCGGTTATGGGGGGGTCCCACAAGGTAAATAATTCAAAAATTTTACTATGGTAACTAGTTAGAAGGTTTAAGGTAAAAAGGTTAGTTAGTTTTAGGTAAATGTCGAAAAGTATATAGTTAAGTTTAAATTTACGTAAAACTTAAAAATTTGACGACGTATATTAAATTTACGATTCTTCGACGAAAACTGATATTTAATGATTTATAAAGTATTTTATGCATGCTAACGACGGTTAAACGTAAAAACGACGTAAAATACGAAAACACGATACGTTAATTAAATATTCACAGAAAGTACGACTTATTACTATAAATAGCAAAAATACTAAAATACAGGCATATATAAACATATACAGAAATATTTAAATACGCTGCTCATGAAAATAGGATCACGCTGTTATACTAAACAGTTAAGCACATAATTCACAGATAACGAATAATCTCATGGATTATCGTCAATTCATTGACTGTCTCAACACTTTGGTCAGGTTCACAGAAAGTATTCAGAATAATGACTGAGCACAGTGTCAAGTCATTACTCGTCATCAAACAGTTTTTCAGAAAACGCGGGATAACTTCCCGGTTCCAACACAGTTAAATCACATAGTTGACTATATAAAAAGTCAAAGGGTAAAATAGTCATTTTACAAAGTAGGGAAAATTACCAGGTGTTACATCATCCCCTTGATAAAGAAGCTTTGTCCTCAAAGCTTAGGAGTGTCACAGGTTCTAGAGTTGTCAAAGAGTTGCGGATATTTCTTGCGAAATTGATCCTCACGCTCCCAAGTGAATTCAGGTCCACGTTTAGAATTCCACCTCACCTTGATGATCGGAATACGACTCTGCTTCAATCGTTTGACCTCACGGTCCATGATTTCAACAGGTTCTTCGACAAATTGCATCTTGTCGTTGATTCGGAGTTCCTCCAATGGTATAACGAGTGTCTCATCAGAAAGGCACTTCTTCAAGTTCGACACATGAAAAGTACTGTGCACACGGCTCAACGCTTGCGGTAATTCGATACGATAGGCTACGGTTCCAACCTTTGCCAGAATTTTGAAAGGTCCAATATAACGGGGGTTTAGCTTTCCTTGCTTGCCAAAACGTACCACGCCTTTCCAAGGCGATACTTTTAGCATAACTTCGTCCCCCAATTGAAATTCGAGAGGCTTACGTCAAACGTCGGCGTAACTCTTTTGATTATCACGGGCTGATTGAATTCGGCTCTTAATTTGAACAATCTTTTCAGTTGTTTCACGGATGAGTTTAGGGCCAGTGAGTTGACTATCCCCAACCTCACTCCAACACACAGGCGAGCGACATTTACGACCATACAACGCTTCAAACGGTACAGCCTTAATACTGGTATGATAACTATTGTTGTAAGAGAATTGCACTAGAGGCAAATGTCTGTCCCATTGCTTCCCAAAGTCAAGCACGCAAGCACGCAACATGTCCTACAGTGTTTGAATAGTTCTCTCAGTCTGTCCGTCAGTCTGCGGGTGATAAGCAGTACTCATGTCCAATTGCGTACCCACTCTTTCTGAAGTGATCTCCAGAACTCTAAAGTAAATCTACCGTCTCTATCGAAAATTATCGAGATCGGTATCCCATGTTTTGCGACTACTTCTTTCAGATAAAGTCTCGTAAGCTTATCCATTGAATCATCTTCCTTCATAGCCAAAAAGTGTGCAGATTTCGTAAGTCGATCCACAATTACCCAAATTGTGTCATATCCGTTTGTCGTTTTAGGTAGCTTAGTTATGAAATTCATGGTTATGTTTTCCCACTTCCACATAGGAATTATAGGTTGAACCAACAATCCCGATGGTTTTTGGTGTTCTATTTTCACTCTAGCGCAAGTCAGACACTTCCCTACATATGTAGCGATTTCAGCTTTCATGTTTGGCCACCAATATAGTTTCTTCATATCCTGATACATTTTGTCAGATCCTGGGTGAATCGAATACTTAGATTTATGCGACTCGTGCATAATCACGTCCCTTAGTCCTCCAAACCGTGGTAACCAACTTCTACCATTCAGACATAGTGTTCCATTAGTGCTAGTCTCCAATTTCTTAGTGACCATTCCTCCTAATTTCTCAGCTTCAACATGTTCAGGCTTAAGGGCTTCGGTTTGTGCTTCACGAATATGCATATGTAAGTTCGGATTGATAACCATAGCTAACGATCTAACTCTACGTATCATCAATTGTTCCTTTCTACTTAGCGCATCCGCCACTACATTGGCCTTCCCAGGGTGGTAGCGGATTTCACAGTCATAATCGCTGAGCAACTCGATCCACCGACGTTATCTCATGTTCAGTTCCTTCTGGTCATGAATATGTTGTAAACTCTTGTTATCGGTATAGACGACACACTTGGTTCCATACAAGTAGTGTCTCTATAATTTCAAGGCAAATACCACCGCTCCTAGATCCAAGTCGTGCGTAGTGTAGTTTTTCTCATGTGTTTTCAATTGTCGTGACGCGTAGGCGATAACTTTCTTCCTCTGCATCAACACAGCTCCCAATCCTTTTGCTAATGCATCACAGTAGACCACAAAGTCTTCCGATCCTTCTGGTAACGATAGAATAGGCGCACTACACAACATTTGTTTCGAATTCTGGAATGATAATTCCTCTTTATCTCCCCATTCGTATTTCACCTTCTTTTGAGTCAACTTCGTCAATGTTTTCGTGATCTTCGAGAATCCCTCGATGAACCTTCGGTAGTATCCGGCGAGTCCTAAGAATTGGCGAATTTCAGTCGGTGTCGTAGGAGCAGTCCACTCCCTAATTGATTCAATCTTGGCAGGATCAACATAAATCCCCTTGCTATCAATAACATGACCTAGAAATTGTACTCTTGGCAACCAAAAATCACACTTCGAGAACTTAGCGTACAATTCCTCCTTCTTAAGCAATTCCAATATTATCTTAAGATGTTCCTCATGTTCTTTCTCATTCCTTGAGTAAATCAGTATGTCATCGATGAACACAATGAAAAACTTGTCCAAATACAGTTTACACACCCGATTCATGAGGTCCATAAACACAGCAGGTGCGCTTATCAAACCGAATGGCATCACTTGGAACTCATAGTGTCCATACCTAGTCCTAAAAGCAGTCTTTGCAACATCTTCCTCACGGACTCTCAATTGGTGATAACCAGACATAAGGTCAATCTTCGAGTAAACGCTCGATCCTTGCAACTGATTAAACAGATCATCGATCCTAGGTAACGGGTAACGGTTCTTGATGGTAAGTTTGTTCAACTCACGATAGTCGATAAACATCCGAAAACTCCCATTCTTCTTTACAAATAAGACTGGAGCTCCCCAGGGTGAAGAACTCGGTCTTATGAATCCTTTATCAGTCAACTCTTGTAGTTGCGTCGCTAGTTCTTGCAATTCTGACGATGCTAAACGGTAAGGCGCTCGAGCAACAGGTGCAGCTCCCGATATTAAATCGATCTGGAATTCAACTTGTCTGGCCGACGGTAATCCAGGCAAATCTTTAGGAAAGACTTCCGGAAAATCCCGTACGATAGGTATATCTTCCAACCATTTTTCTTCCGTCTGCTTTTCAGTAACACAGGCTAAAAATACGTGGCAACCTTCCGATAACAACTTCTGAGCCTTGACACGCGAGATAATGTTCAGTCGTGACTTCCCTTTTCCGTTACTTGTATCCCCTTGTACCTCCAAAACTTCATCACCAAATGGTAAGCGAACGATCTGCTCGTCGCATACAATCGTAGCATGATATCTCAACAACCAATCCATTCCGACAATCACGTCAAAACTCCCTAACTCAACAGGCATAAGGTCTATTACAAAAGGATGACCTAGAAGATATAAAGTGCATCTACGAAGTATAGTGTCGGCTTCTATCGACTTCCCATTAGCTAACTCGATAGTGTACTTAGTGTCTAAGGGCGAAGGGGTCACATCAAGTAAAATACTAAAAACAGTCGACACAAAACTCCTATCAGCTCCAGTATCAAATAAAATAGAAGCATAACGACCATTGAGAAGAAACGTACCCGTCACGACGTCGAGGTTTTGTTGCGCTTTTCCTCCTCCTATCACATAGACCCTTCCAAGAGCTTCCCCAGCTTTAGCAATCTTTCCTTGGTCCTTATTCTTCTTCTTTGGTCACTCATTGATGTAGTGTCCCTTTTGCTGACATTCAAAACAAGTGAGTTGGCTTTCTGGTTGGGTGGTGACTTACAGTCTCAAGCAATGTGTCCAGTTTTCTTGTAGTTGTGACATTGTACATTGCATTGTCCATTATGGTGACGCTTGCATCGATTGCAAAAAGGTAACGTCCCATTGTACACTCCCTTTTCCCCAGTACCAGTAGTGTACGCCTTCACAGTTTCTTGCCTCTTATTCGGATAGTTCCCATGGTTGTTCCTCTGGTTATACCCAATTTTCTCTTGTTGTCTGCGGCATTCCTAGCATTTGCTCGAACAACTTGGTCCATCAAACTGTGAGCCATCCTTATAGCATCACTAACTTTTTTCGGTCCAGACGATGTCACATTCCCTTGAACTCTACCAGGTAAACCCTAAATGTAGCGCTCAACCTTCTTTTCTTCTTCTGGAACCATTCCAGGACATAGCAAACACAACTCTTGGAACCTCCTAGTGTACGTACCAATGTCATTGTTCTTCACAGTCAGGTTCCACAGTTCAATTTCCATTTTATGAATCTCATTACGAGGACAATATTCCTTAGTCAACAACCTCTTAAGTTCCTCCCAACTCATTCCATACGCCTCCTCGGCTCCAACCGTCTGCACATGGGTATTCCACCATGTCAACGCTCCAACAGCTAAAGTACAAGTAGAATAAGTCACTTGGTTTTCAACAGTACATCCACTAAAACGGAACACAGATTCCATCTTTTCAACCCAACGAGCTAATCTGACAGCTCCTTCAGTACCATTAAATTTCAAAGGGTCACAACTCCTCAAGTCCTTGTAAGTACACGGCTTAGGCGTTCGATTGTCAACATCGTTCGGCGGTGCTTCGTTCACGTTGTTGTTAGCTTGAATGTTTGCCATTGCAGCGGTCACTCGTTGGGTAATTAGTTCTTCCAATTGTTCGTCAGTCATTCCGTTACGTGTGTTCACCATTGTTTCTCTGCGTTAAGACAACAATGCAAATAAGGTTCAAGCACGAATATACACGTTATATAACTCTTATGCTAAAATAAAATGTAGAATTTAACAGTACAACAAACATAGAAAGGATAGTCATTGGTTAAAGTCATAAGTTAAATTCCCATTCATAATCAAATAATCGAGTACATGTCATAAAATAAGAGTTTGATTACATCTTGTCTACTCTAACTAACCGAGTACTACTCTAGTTTAGTGGATATAATACCCAAAAGATAAAGATGTCAATCTATTCTAGAATTAAGCACAATAACGATGAATCCCTAAGTGCGACGACGGTGATCACACTCAGCACATCTCGGTGAGTCACTCCTCGGGTCTCCATCTGCAGCTCGGTCTCCTCCACAAACTGACTCCAACTCACGCCTCAACCTAGAAACCTCCTCAACTGTGGTATCCAATAAGTCGCGGGTATCCTCGTTATCCTCTAACAATCGAAAAACCGCATCCTCAAGTCTACGAAAACGAACAGCATTTGAATCTCTAGCAGATCCTATCATAACAACACATGACCTAGGTCTAGAGGGCTATCCAACATGATGAGTAGGTGGTGTAGAAACAGTAGTGGCAGCTCGACTCCCATGAGTAGGCGATGCCTCAGGTATAGTGTGTGAATCAGACATACGAATCTTCTTCCGTTGGCATGACGAATCAGAATCGGACAAAGCTCGAGATCTAACACCGGATGGTCCAGCTCCATCAGCAGGTGGTACAGTATCATTAGAATCAGTATAAACCTTAGCTGGTGGTGTACCCCATAAAGCTTCCCTCTCCTCTCTAAACCGCTGACATGGAACAGTAGGCTTCTTCCTCAAGTTGGACGTCTTCCTAATCTCACTCCTCCTACTGGGCTCAACTCTCTCAAGTACAACAGTCAAAGCATCAACCCTACTATCATCATAAGCCTTAGCATCCTCGCTATCACTACTAGCCACAAACATCCTAACGTCAGTATCACTCTCAATCCCATCATCCATGTCCTCATCATCCTCACGATCTACCTTATATCCATCCATATCATCATCACCCTCGTGATCTAACTCAATACCATCCGCGTCATCCTCATCATCCTCATCATCCTCATCGTCCTCACTACCACTAACCCACTCGATCAAAGTACGATGCACAACAGGTGGCATCCCATCAACAACATCGGAAGTATCAGCCAACACATCAGGCTCACCCTCATCATCCTCCTCCAGATCCTCGTCAGGGTCATACTCCGCACCTTCCTCCTCAGGATCAGCCTCCTTAGGAGCATCCTCCGGGTCATTCTCCGGCTCGACATGATCTGGTATCATCTCAATCTCGTCTTCCCACTCTTCATCAGAAGAGTCAGGCTGGTAAGTAATAGTAGATGACGACATAACCTACAACAACCAAAATGCGTATTAAAGCAGTTGTAGGGTATGCATGAAATAATCATGTATAGAAATTAAAGTATGCAAATCAGCGAGATTAATAAGTGTAAAAACACTTATCCTTTTACCACTTATTTCAATAATAACAAGACCAAAACGTGTATTTTATGTCGTTAAAGTCGGAATTATGCGTGGTTTGTGTTTTTATTATGTTTTAGGACCAAAAGATGCAAAAGGAAGAAAACATGGGCTATCATAGGCTTTTATCGAAGAAAAAGACTAAAGACGAAGTCGAAAGATCGAGAATGCAAAAAAGAACGGAAGTCCAAGGCCAATTCTGAAGATTTATCGAAGAAAAAGTCTAAAGAAGGAAGTTTAATGAAGTCGAAGAACTCAGGTCTAATTATAGAAGAAAATTAAAAGACAAGTTCAACTTATATCGACAAATCCCGAGATGACGACGAGAAAGACAAAGAAATTAAGTCGAGTCGAGACGAGAAGAAAGAAATAAGATAGCTTAAGCATGTAATCTCCCCACCTGCTATAAATACCCTCCTAATATGTCATTAGGAGAGGGTGGTTAGGTGGTTAATTTTTAGTTGTGGTTTATTTTTAGTTTTCAAGTTTTTCTTAAGTTTTCTTCTCTCTAGTTTTCCAAGTTTATCAACTTTAATCTTGTAATCATTTGATTTTAATCTTTAATCAATCAAGCTTATTTCCTTAATTCTCATTCTACCTTTCTTAATCTTTTACTTAATCTTGATAATCATGTAGTTTTATCTTAGTCTTTTGATGATTTGATTGTGTAGTTATTTGGTTGTGCTTATTAAATTGGTGATTTTATAAAGTTTTTAGATCATAGTGCTTATTCTCTTAATTTTTATGATTAATAGTTCTTAAAAATTAGTAGCTTTTGATAAGTTTAAGTTTTTATAAAAAGTGCTTTTTGATTTCTAGCTTATTTTATGTTCAAAAGTTTTTAAATTTTAGCTTATTCTCCTTTTTCTAAAAATAATTTGGTTTAACTTTTGGTAAAGTGCTTATTGATTTTTGGCTTAATTTTGCTTATTGCTAAGTTCTTGTTCCGAAATCTGTCAAAACCCTCTTTTTCCACTTTGTCACTTTGTAATTATTCCGGATAAGGGTTATAACCCCTTTATTCCGAACAAGAAACCTTCCCTCTTTTTCCGGATAAGGGTCTTTAATCCCTTATTCTGGATAAGCCACGTTCCTCAGTTATTCCGAATATAAGCTTCTTCAATTTGTTCAGGATAAGAACCAGAATTTTATTCCGGATAAGCAACAGATACGTTATTCCGGATAAGTGATATTCCGGATAACTATCCGGAATATATTCAGGATAAGTCGCACCTTCATTTACTCCGGATAAGCCACCATTGGTTTATTCCGGATAAGCAACAGTTGAACATTCCAGATAAGTATCATTTCTTCATATTCCGGATAAGTTCCAAGTCGATTTGGATTCCGGATAAGTACCCCGAGAAGATTCCGGATAAATCTTCCAAGTTTATTCCGGATAAGGCTTTAGAATTTATTCCGGATAAGCTCTTGAAGCCAAGATTCCTGATAAGCTGCCCAACAACATTATTCTGGATAAGACTCACTTCTTCATTCCGGACAACATTCCAGATAGGATTCCGGATAAGGGTTTGTGCTTTCAGTTTTTAAATTTTTAATTTTCCCGCCTTTTTACTTAGAATTATTTTAACTTGTCTTGCTTTAATTCACTCTTTAAATTTACATTTTTATAAGTTTTAATCATTTACTTTTCAATTCTAAAGTCTTAATTTTTAGTTTAAATTTTCAAGCTTTCATTTTTATTTATTTACTCAAAGACATTTTCATTTTTAGATTAAAATAGATAATCAAACTTTTTTTTCTTTTCCACCAAGAACAATTGAGTCGCACTTTCAACCAATAATCAATTCGAAGAGATCGGAAACAACGAACTTTCATACGAGCTTAAAAAACCGTGTATTAGAGATGCATATGTATATAATACATATTACGTATTACATAATATATATTACATATTACTTATAGTGTTATCCTACGTAGTACATTACGTAGTACACATATGTATACAGAGTAACAAGTAGCCACATCGGTTATAGTCTAGGCCTAAGATGCAAACCTAGTTCTCTATAACCAAGGCTCTGATTACCAAATCTGTAACACCCCAAAATGTGATATGCGGAAGCGGTGAAGCTCGGGGGCTGTTACGTCATTGTATCATAGTTCAAGGTACAAGAGAACGACTCTAAATGAGACGTTTTATAAAAATACCTCGTTGAATTTAAATAAAAGCATCAAAGTACAAAAGGTCTCATTTTCAAAAGATAGCGTAGCGGAATGTAAATGTTTTAAACATCAACGAGATAACACTTCAAAAGCATAAGTAAATAAATGTCCGAAGATAGCCAAGAAATGCATGCGGACTCCAAGTACTTCACACAGAAGATACAAATCATCATCAATTACCTGAGATAAATGCTAAATCGGGTCAACATAAAGTTGGTGAGAATATAGGTTTCAAGTAAAAATTCATAGTAATTCAATTTCAGATTTCAGTTCATGTACACATGCAACTATAGGATGTATAGTGCCAAGTGTAGGATAAATTGGGTGTTCACAATATTTATGATAGCTAAGCTCGTGACATCGAAACTAGTGATCCAGTACATGCAATAGATTGCACATATAACTTGCCCCAATAGAGTACCTAGCCAAGATAACTCAGTTCATACAAATGGTACACACTCGTCCGGCGTCAGAATGCCCGAGTGGAGGTTGTCAACCCTCAATAGATCTATCTGTAACATAAGAGCTTACTCCAGCAGAGTAACTAACGATTCACGATAGTGGGAACTATGGCTAAAGCAACTTAAGCTATCTCATAAACAGTGTTCACAAAGCGTTCACAGAAAAATAGTTTTACTTGCGTCCAGAAGCAAGCATCAAAGAATTTACCACATCCCAAAACATTAAACATAGAAAGCAGTTTAATAGGGATCTATAAACTCACCTCAAGCAACGATTCAAACCGCACAAGTATGATCAAATAGTAGCGAGCAACTTTAGCAACAACCTAAATATAATACTATAGTTTAGACACTAGCAAATAAGTCACAATAGTTCGTCACGTACGTTACTCATCAATCATATATATATTTTGTTGTTAAAATCGTGACTTGTAAATATCATATCGTTAAACATTATAGTATATACATACTTAGGCAAAAATATTTATTTTTTACTCGACGAAATTTCGACAGCCTTTCGGCGTAAATTTTAATTTACCCAAATTTATCTTAATAAATTTTCCAACACGATTTCTAACGAAAATTTGGCAGCCTTTCGGCGTCACATAAAAATTTGCCATTTTTAGTAAGTAACCAAATCTCGTCCTAAAACCCCTAATTTCAACACTTTCTCAATCGCCAATGTTTCAACAAGTCATTTTCCCCGCAATAGTACCAATTTTCACTTTCAACGCTTAAACTTTTAACGATACACTAAGTATTCACATTTCGCGCATATATCTCTTTACAAAATGAGTCCAACGTTTATACATACCATTTAGTACCCAATTCGACACTTAAAACAACTCCATTTAACTCGAAAACGTCGTTTCGACCACTTAAAAATCTAGACAGCAAGCTCATTATAGTGTTTTTCACAAAAATTAAGTTTTCCGACAACGAAATTTAAACGACCATATCTTATTCATTCTAGCTCCGTTTTTAACCCATAATATATCGAAACGAAGGTATTAACTTATATTTTCATATATCGTAGTAAACTAGTGTCAAAACAATTTTTACGACCCTCTTTGCCTCTTATAAAAATCGGACAGATTTATACATTTTCGTAAAAACTCGTTTTCGACCATTTTCAAGCGTACCCACTAGTAGTAACACTACTAGTTCCCTCTAATTATTCATAAACACACTCAAAATCAAAGATTAATCTTCAAGTCCACAAATCTAAAAATATACATTTTTATATTTTACAAATCTTTCAATTAAATCATTTTCATGCATGGATCTAATAGATCCACACATAGTTTTCATGGATCTGAAATATTTCATGACCAAAAATAACTTTTATCATTTTATTTCAAGAAAATAGTTGATGAGTAACATGCATGCATAGATCTTCAAAGATTATGCATGAAAGATGAAAAAGATGAAAAAGGTTTAAGAAATAACCTTGAGTAACGAATCTACGTAACCACGACAACCCGATCTACGCTCTAACCAACAAATAATCAACAAGAACCCAACTTCTAATAACTACAATCAAAACTTCTCAAATCTACAAACCAAGAAAACCCATTCTTCTATAAGCTTGTACAAACCCTAGGATGTTTTTATTTTGAGTCAAATCTTCTTAAAATGAAGCTTCAAGAAAATCAACAATGGTGGAAATGGAGTTTGTGTTTGTGCCGTATGTTTTAGAGAGAGAGAAGGGAGAGTTGTGTGTTTTTTCAGTGAAGTGTATGTGTAAATAATGTGAAGTGATTTTGAGGTTAAATGGTTAATAAGTTAAAATGTGTAGGAAAGTGTAAGTTAAGCTCAAAATGGCAAGTGAAGAAAATTTGGTGTATCTTGCATGTGGGTGAGTTGTTTGGCCGGTTATGGGGGGGGGGGGTCCCACAAGGTAAATAATTCAAAAATTTTACTATGGTAACTAGTTAGAAGGTTTAAGGTAAAAAGGTTAGTTAGTTTTAGGTAAATGTCAAAAAGTATATAGTTATGTTTAAAATTACGTAAAACTTAAAAATTGGACGAAATATATTAAATTTACGATTCTTCGACAAAAACTGATATTTTATGATTTATTAATTATTTTATGCATGCTAACGACGGTTAAACGTAAAAACGACGTAAAATACGAAAACGCGATACGTTAATTAAATATTCACAGAAAGTACGACTTATTACTATAAATAGCAAAAATACTAAAATACAGACATATATAAACATATACAGAAATATTTAAATACGCTGCTCATGAAAATATGATCACGCTGTTAAAAGCTAAACAGTTAAGCACATAATTCACAGATAACGAATAATCTCATGGATTATCGTCAATTCATTGACCGTCTTAGCACTTTGGTCAGGTTCACAGAAAGTGTTCAGAATAATGACTGAGCACAGTGTCAAGTCATTACTCGTCATCAAACAGTTTTTTAGAAAACGCGAGATAACTTCCCGGTTCCAACACAGTTAAATCACATAGTTGACTAAATAAAAAGTCAAAGGGTAAAATAGTCATTTTACAAAGTAGGGGAAATTACCAGGTGTTACACTTGATGGCTAGCTTAAAAGGCATCTTTTAAGGTACTAAGCATTTTATTCAAGCCCGACCAATTAAACAAATATATTCCATTAAGGCTACATGTAAGCCCGACTATATATACATTTCCTAGCATGTTAGGAGACGTTGGTGGTTTTTCATTTCTTAATCTAATATTTTCCTAGTGTTCTCCACCTTCTCTCTACTTTCTCTCTCTAGAAATCATCTCTTTTCTTCTTTATTTAAATTAATCAACCATGGTGACGTGAATTAATATGGGAACAACACCCGAGATCTAGAAAATAGGTTTGAATGACAAATATTCCCAAGTCTATATCTCTCCACATCATAATTATGCTTCTCCATGGTATCAATTATCAGAACCTGAAATATACTCTTAAAGTCAACATAAAGGTTGAGTAAATTCATAGGTTTAAAAATAATTTGAATACAAGATCCTTTTTCCTGAGCTACGGTATTATTCGCCCGTAAATTCAATTAATCAATGCACTAAGCTTATGATACCGCGACTAGACATATCAAAACCCACAATTTCCCTTATGAGGAAGTCTGCCAAACTTTTCTTCTTAGCAAAATAAAGTATGCATGTTTGACCACTAAGGTGCTAGCAAGTGCGACTTGCCCAGACAGAGGATGTCAGTCCCCAAATAGTACTATTTACAATACTAGCGCTCATTTTCGGGAAAATGATTAACGGTTTATAATTAAAAAGGGACTTTTAAGGCAGCAGTAAACATAGTGTCAATAACTATTTCTGAGAAGCATACCAAAAATACTTGTATTCTGTTTTAACGTATATTCCCCTCACGGGTTTTCAAATCATTTAAAAGTAGTATCCTTTAGTGAGGCTATGAACTCACCTTAGGTCCAGTAAATCTTGTCAGGCTTATACACAAAATAACTTGAGCTAACAAACAAGAACTTGATCTTACACCAACCTGTTTTAATATATTTGGTATAGTATTAAGTCTATGATTTTTGGAGTTCAATATTCTTGTTATATTGTTTATGTATTCTTGTAATTGTGATAATATTGTATCATTGTTCGGGCCATTATACTCATAAGTCATTCTATAAACGTTTGAGGAGCGAGGACACTTTAAATCATAAACCCAACCACTCAGTCAGAAAGTAATATCGAGATGGAACATCTTTGTACAAAGTTCCATACTAACATGATACATAGTAATATATTATCTAGAAATTTCTTCAAAAGTTGGTATATATTTATATCTTTTATCTTTTAGTTTTATAATTGGAAAAAATAGTCCTTATACTTTATAATAATTTAGAAGATATATTTTATCATATAGTTTTCATTCATATAGTTTTATAAATTACCAAAATGATCCTTTAATTTTATAATGTAAGAATAATTACCTTTTTAACACTTAATTTCATAAGTTTTGGCATATTTACACTTTTAACCCCTTAAGTGTATAGTTTTATTATTTACAATTTCAACCCTTAATATTTAACCTTAGGGCCTCAAACTTTCCAACGTTTATTATTATAGATTTAACTTTCATAAAATGACACTTTTGGCCCAAAATATTAAATATTTTTAAAAATGATAGTTTTAGTCCCTATCCTTGTAAAAATCATATAACAACCTCAAAACTAGACCAAATGATCTAGAATTTTAAAATAAAGTTTCAAAACATGTTTATAATCATCATAATAACATTTCTTCAGAATTATAGCTTTTGAAATGGGTTTTTAATTATTGTTTCATGTAAATTACAAAACTAGGGTTTTAAGACTCTTTAACTTATAACTTTCATTTAAATTGATGAAATGACTTATTTTCTTTTATATTATATTTCTAACATAATTTTGGCATTATAAAAAGTCTAAGAATTCATTATAACAAGATCAAAGCATGGATAGGATAGAAATTACGAAGGTAGCTCCAAATGGCTTCTTATGAACACTACTTGCTATCAAAGCTTCAAAAGCTTTTATGGCTTCCTTCTAGACCTGGTTTCTGGTCTTGGGGGATGTCTTAGGATGTTTATATAAGTGAATATGAAGAATGGGTAGGAGATACTAAGAAAACGGGGTACAATTTTCAAATAGAGTCCATACGGCTCTCTATTTATAGTTTTCCAACACTTAGGCTCCATGTCTTGCTATGAAACGTGTAACTCAGCTAGGGGTATGACTAAGGATAGATAGTGAAGCTCTACACAAGTTCTTAGAGTCTATCTTCATTCCAATCTTGTCTTGTAGCTAAAAATGTCTCACGGCTAGATATGGATGAGAAAGGTGATGTGTATCACCCTAGTAGGTGATGCACCTACTTGTCACCACTTATAAAATATCTTACATGTAAAAATCTGGTTTTTAAACTTGGAATGGAGGGAAATGGTTTAAAAATGAGTTTTGGATGGAAAATACAAAACTGGGTAGAAAAATTAGGGCTTGTAACTTATGGTTTGTGTTTTTTGTGACTAAGGACTTAGGAAAGTGATTAGTGAATGAATAAGACTTAATTAGGGTTTATACGTTCTATTTAATAGATATGGGTCCTTGGCTTGAAGTTTAATAAAGGTTTGATGTGAAAATAGGTAGTATACTTTTGTAGATTAGGGTTTTCGAATGATCTAGGGTTTTGTCTTAGTAAATGTAATTATCCTCGTCTTAGATACTGATGTAAGCTTAATTTAGGTTCTACAAATTGTGTCTTAAGTTTCCAAAGAGTTGTTACACTTGTTTTAAGGGTTTAGTTTAGGTAAACATGTCTAAAGAGTGAAAATACCTATTTTGACCTAATTATAAGTCATGCATTGAAATCTTGTACCTTGTGAATTAGGGTACTTGTACATTGTCTTATTATAATCTTATAATCTTAATTAAGTCCTATGAGTGTTTTTAGACTAGTCCTAAAAGACTAGGTTATGATTCCATGTAGATTTCTTAATATAAGGGTTTCTATATCATTAAGCCTAGTGACTTTCTATTTTGGGTAAATAGGGTTCATATCTTAATGTATGCTTATTCTAAGTCTTATATAGTATTTATATGGCTTTTATGGGTTCTATATTATTAGTTTAAGGGTTTACATAGGTTGATCATATTCTAGGATTATTTATGCGAGCTTAAGATTCTATGCTTTGAAAACTTGTACTTTATGCTCTACTAATTTGTAACTTAACTTGATACAAATGTATTACCTTAATATTATGCTTAGTTGAGTTTTATAATTATTTGTAAAAGATTAGAGTCTAATTCATTGTAGAATGGATTTTACATGCTAATCTTGGTTTTAGGTCATTTTCTTGTAATTAGCTTGTGATTAGTGAATAATAGTACTTTGCGATTGCTTAACTTCTCTTTATATAGTAGATTAGAATTAGTATATTGTATTGATTACAGATTCATAGTTCTTGTATAATTAAGTCGCTTAAAATATTGTTTATAAAGGTTTTTAGGTGATGGTCTAGACTATTATGTAAATTTATTTGTAGTTTAGCTTTGTATAGTTTATACTTACTCTTTATATAACTTTATATGGTTGTATAATCCTTGTTCTTATTCCTTATTTTCTTGTTCATATGTATTATGTATTCATACTTTTGTTATCTTTGAGTTCTTTATTTATTTATAGGGATTCTAGAGTTTCTAAGGGAATTTAGGGTATCATTATATTTCTTGAAATATTCTTATTTTAAGTATACTTGTTAAATTACTCATGAACTTATACTTGTTATGTTTAAAACATATAGGAACATGTTGATATGGTAGTTCAGGTTGGGAAAAATAGTTCATCTTACCAAGTAATGCGTAAAAAGCAAAAAATTTCTAATGGATTTTCCATTTCCATGAAAACATAATATATAACATACTTGTAAAATTTATCGGTTGTCATAAGACATCAAATTTTCTTTCTAATGGGCCTGCTAGAAAGAGTGTTCAAAAAACTTAGAATACTAACAATGGTAATTTTAGACCCAATTATGGTAACAATGGAAACGTTAGACCTAGCTCTAGCACCACTGGATTTAGACCTAACACACCAAACAATAATGTCTTTAGACTTTATGGTAATTCTAATGCTGAAATTGTTTGTGAAAACTGTGGTTATAATGGTCATACTATTGATAGATGTTTTAAAATCATTGGGTACCCTAATGACTTTGGGAAGAAAAAAGGGGGGCAAAACTTTAAAGGAAAAAGTATTTCCAACAATTTTGTTGGGACATCTTCTTCATCTGGATTTACAAATGAACAACTGACCACTTTGCTCTCTCTTATAAAGGATAATAAGGGTACTAATAGTGATTATAGAAAAGGGGTTCATGCCAATATGACAGGCATTTACTTTAATAATAGAAAGATTTTTAATGACAATTTTGGAAAGTTTTTTTGTTCTAACACCAACATCAAATCAAAACTTGGGTATAATGGGAAGGTTGTTGATTCTGGGGCAAATCAACATATGACCAATAATGATACTAAATTGGATAATGTTTGATATTTCCACCTTAATATAAGAGTGGCTCATCCTAATAGGACTGAGGCCATCATTTCTACAATTGGCAACCTTAAACTTTTAGATGGATTAGTTTTGTTTGATGTTCTTGTTATTCCTAATTATTGTGTTACCTTGAAATCTGTTCACAAACTTGCTAAGGATAATAAAACCTTGGTTATTTTTTTATGAGAATATATATTTTTTGTGAATCAGGATTTGAATCTCAAAAATGTTTTAGGGACTGGTAGGAAATGTGGTGGTCTTTACTATTTAGATGCAGAAGTATTAAATATGTGAATCATTCTAATGTGCTTACTTGCTCTCTATCTAAACATGATTGGCATTTAAGATTAGGTCACCCAGCTGGCCCTGCTCTAAATGTTCTTAAGATACATTTAAACATTGCTAATTCTAATCAAACTGATTTTTGTGAAATATGTCAAAGGGCTAAGCAAACTAGAGAACCATTTCCTTTAAGTGAACATAAGACAAAAATGCTTGGTGATGTTTTCCATTTAGATTTGTGGGGTCCTTATAGGGTGACCAGTCACACTGGTCATAGACATTTTCTAACTGTTGTGGATGATTTCACAAGAGCTGTTTGGGTGTACTTAATCAAAAGAAAATATGAAGTTGGTTCTTCTATTGAGATTTTCTACAATCTTTTAAAAAATCAATTCAAAAGGAATGTTAAAGTTTTCAGAAATGACAATAGAACTGAGTTTATAAATCATAATTTCCAAAAATTTTGTCATGAAAATGGGATTGTACACCAGATCTCTTGTGCATATACCCCACAACAAATTGGGGTGGTTGAAAGGAAACATAGGCATCTTCTAAATGTTGTTAGATGCCATATGTTTCAGGGGGGAATACCTTTGAGATTTAGACTAAATGCATTCTAACTGCTACTTATCTTATCAACAGATTACCCTCTTCTGTGCTAAATGGTAGATCTCCTTATGAGATGATTTATAATTCATCCCCTAATCTCTGTCATATTAGAAATTTTGGGTGTCTTTGTTTTTCCACTATTTTAAATAGTCATGATAAATTCACCAATAGGTCTAAAAATGTGTTATGATGGGTTTTTCGAATTCTCAAAAGGGTTATAAACTTTATAGTCTTGATAGGCATTAGTTTTTTGTTTCTATAGATGTTAAATTTTTTGAATCTGTATTTCCTTTTAAAGATGTTGTTTTGAATAAGAAAAATAATAACAAAGAGTTTGATGTTTTTCAAAGTGATAAATTTTAACCTTTTTTTACTTGGATAACCCTGAGCTTCCTGATGATGATGAGAGAGTAGCAACGAAACATAATTGTGACTTTGAGTCACCAAGTGCTAGCAGCCCACCCTATAGTTTAGGTGACTATGGAAACATTGCCTCAAACAATGATACCATTGATGGCAGCTTAAATGGGATTGAGGATGCCACACTTGATGATAATGAAATGCATGAGGGAACTTAAGAATTAAATCCAAGTCTTTCCTTCCATGGACAGAACATGGGAGAGGACTTGGGTGATACTTCTAATACTATTGATCAAGAGGACCAAGCCTTGAGAAGGTCTTCTAGACCTTCTGTTTTTCCTAAAAACTACAATGACTTTGTTGTTAACTCAAAATTTAAATATGGGATTGAAAAACATGTTGGGTATTCTAAGCTCAAAGGGGATGTTTTGTGTTTTTTCACTCAATTAAATAGAAGTAGTGAAGCTAGGAACTTCTTTGAAGCATCTCAAAGCCCATATTGAGTTGATGCTATGAATTTGGAATTTGCTGCCTTGCTTGAGAATGACACTTGGGACTTAGTTGAGTTACCTACTGGTAGAACTGCATTAAATTCTAAATGGGTTTGGAAACTTAAGTTTAAGTCTAGTGGTGAAATAGAAAGGTACAAAGCTAGACTTGTTGCTATGGGTTGTGGCCAAAAGAAGGGTATTGATTATGAAGAGACTTTTTCCCCAGTTGTGAAAATGGTGACTGTTAGATGCTTGATTAATTTAGCTAGTTAACTAGTCTTGGCCTTTTTATCAACTTGACATTAACAATGCCTTCTTATATGGTGAATTAGATGAAACTGTCTATATGAAACCACCCTAGGGTTTATATAACAGAAACAAGAACCTTGTTTATAGGTTGAAGAAATCCATTTATGGTCTTAAGCAGTCTCCTAAACAATGGAACTCTAAACTTGTAACACCCCATTTTGACAAATGGAATATCACATGATAATTACGGCGTGTCATCAAAGCATGCAAGGTAAATGTCTAAAACATTAAATGACCATAAAAGGAAATACCAGAGTCAAACATCTGTAGCCCAACATAAGCTCACACACATGAATATAAGTACTGAAAGGAAAGGACTAAAAAATGTCTAAAAGAAATCAAGTAATGTAATGTATGGAAATGCATAAATTAATGAAGGCTAAATAGCTTCCAATATGCACATACTCTCAAAGTCCTACGTACGTCCCTGAGTACCTACTGTTTGGGAACATGAAAAGGAAAACGACTGAGCAAAACGTCCAGTGAATAGATATACAATCATAGTATGAAATGACATAAGCATAATAAGACTAATAGCAGCGGAAATGTATAAGTCTTAGATAACCTGGAACATGTTTATAAGTTGGTTTTATACTTTGAAAAGACTTATGTTTTTATAAGAAAATTGTATTTTAATGAGCCAATAGCCCATATAGGTCACGAGGTTCACCGTTCATGAATACATAGAGGGGTAACTCATCATGCAATTAGAGGGGATGCCTCTAATTAAATTAGTCTGGGTATGAGGGATCAACTCCTTGTGAAGGATGGAAGGCACACACAACATTCACCATGAAAATCCTATAAAAACATGTAACTAGGATGCACCCATACGCCTCGCATGATAATATAAATAAATGGCAAAAACATTAAAGGGGCGCCACGAGCAATCACTCCGTCGTGGGGAAGTCATAACACTGGTGCCTCTATTGTTATGGTTATGGTACCTCTATAACTAGATGACATGGTATGCATGTATATGGCTTAGGCATTTAAAAACTAAACATAAGCAATCAAAACATATAAAACAATACTTGGGGAATACAGTTGGCTGCAAACGGGGAATCCTAATAAGGAAAAGAATGTCTATACTGAAGGACGGAATATTCGTACCTTATGTCCAGTGAACGAGGAAAGATGAAAGGATGAAAAGTCCTACTCCGACCTCACTAGTGCTACATAAATAAGGGACATGTATGAGTTTTCTGATTACAGAGTATGCCACTGGTTCTGTACGTCCTTAGTTCATTTTATATGTTCTTGCTATGTTTTACTGTTTTAAATGTTATCTGGTATTTAATCATGTCTTACATGTATTCTGATTATGTATTTTCATGTATTCTTGTACTATTCTATTTGTAATGTAATAATAAGTAACTTTCCAAAAATAGTAGGTTTCCAAAAATAGAAAGTTTCTAAAAACAGAAATAAGCTAAATTAATAAGTCTAAAAATATAAGCTAGTGCTTATGAATCTAATGTTATAAGTCATGATAAATTATTAATAAAGTTTATTAAATAATACTATAGGTTAAAGTGATTATTAATTATTAATGAAATGCATGGTTTAATAATTAATAATATGTCATGATATATTAATAAATTTTACCTTATAATGTTTAATCAAATTATCATGTTTAATTTAATTAAGTCTAATAAAATACTTAGGTTATAAATGTTTTATTAATTTAATAAAAATAACCTAAGTCATGTATTAATTAATTAATTACTAGTTAACGTATCCTAAGTAAAATAATTAATTAATTTACACAATTGTCTAAATAAAAATACTCAGGTTAACATGTATTATTAATCTAAATAATATAACCTAAGTTCATGGTTTTAATTAAATTAAATAGTTAGTCATGTAATTTAATTTAATTAACTTATAAAATAATTTAACAAAATTATCCCGAGCCCGAAACCCGAAACACAAAAACCCGAACACCAACCACCACCAACAGCCGCGGTGTTAGAAATACGTTTTTACGTATATTAGAAGTATCGGTCACTCCACAATATTATTTATGTTGTAATAGCTCGTAGTTAGTGTTACTTATTAAGTTAAGTAAGAAACCAGCCCATGGGCTTGTCATGGGCCGGCCCAAGTCCAAATAAGGCCTTGGATATAAATACCCCTTTCTACCATGGAAAGGTGTTGGTTGTTGTTCATTTCTTGTTTTCACTTGAATAAAAAGACACATAGTTTCTCTCACTTTCTCTCTCTAGTTTCTCTCTCTAGAAAACATCAATCCACTTCATAGATTCATAGGTTATCAAGATTCTACATTTGGTATCAGAGCTATGGGGTGATTTAAGGTAATGATTTGTGTGGTTTTTTAGTTTTTGATTGTATTAGTGTTCTTTAAGAAGATCCATCTTGATTCTTGGAGTTTTTGGTGTTTTTGTGATTGGGATTAGTAGATAAGTATTAGTTTTTACTTATTATTGTAGAAATCACAAAACTTTTTGGGTTATTTGGTAAAAATCTGGGTTTAATCTTCACTTTTTGATCGACTGTTCATCACGAAACAAGTTTCTGTTTACCCAGTAAAGTTCCTAACCAAAAACATCCGGATCAAAAAGTTCCGGATCAACAAAAGTTCCGGACCAAAAAGTTCCGAACCAAAAGTTCCGGATCAAGGAAAGTTCCAGATCAAGGAAAGTTCCGAACCAAAAGTTCCGGATCAAGGAAAGTTCCGGATCAAGGTAAAGTTCTGGATCAAGGAAAGTTCCGGATCAAGGTAAAAGTTCCGGATCAAGGAAAAAGTTCCGGATCAAGGAAAGTTCCGGATCAAGGAAAAAGTTCCGGATCAAGGGAAAGTTCCGGATCAAAGGAAAGTTCCGGATCAAGGGAAAAGTTCCGGATCAAGGGAAAGTTCCGGATCAAATCTTCCGAACCAAAAGTTCCGAATCAAGGTATTCCAAGCCAAAATCTTCCGAATCAACACTTCCGAATCAACAAAAGTTCCGAATCAAGGGATATTTTACTTGTTTTTTCGACGATTTTTTAGAGGATTTAATCTTGGTTTCTTACAACAAAAACTCAACACAATTCACAAGCTTTACTTCACTGCTCGATCAACCGATAATCTTTGTCTCTTTGAAGTGAACAAAATGAATCCGAATTCAGTAATGCCTCAGATGACATCCCTTACGGATATTTCCGTCATTACGGGAACGGATAATCGCCCTCCAATGCTCATCAAAGATGTTTTTGAAGCATGGCAAGGCCGGATGATGTCTTACCTTAAGGGAAAACCGGTATATGAGAGGCTTATGGTTAAGTCAATTTTAAATGGTCCACTTGACTATGGTACCATCGTGGTTAACAATGTGACTCGACCAAGAGAGTTTGAAGAACTTACACCAGCTCAACAACTTGTTGCCGATGCAGACGAAAAGGCTCTTCAAACCATTCTACAAGCTCTTCCACATGACATCTATCGAATGGTAAGTCAGTATACGGTGGCAAAGGATTTATGGGAACGTCTAAAGGTGTTGCTACAAGGTACGTCTCTTACCAAACAGGAAAGGGAATGTCAGTTGTATGATCTGTTTGATAGATTCACGTACAACCCAGGGGAAACGCTTCACGACTATTACTTCAGATTCACTACTCTCATGAATGATCTGAATGTATACAATCTCGTGATTGCTCCATTCCAGGTTAACACCAAGTTTCTGAATACTTTACCTCAAGCTGAATGGGGTGAGTATATTACCGATGTTAAGTTAACCAGGGATTTGCATAAGTGCAATTTGGATCAACTCTATGCTTTTCTTCAGCAGCATGAGAAACATGTGATCATGCACCATTCGCCTCGAGGTATGTACCCTGATTCCTTAGCTTTGATGGCGAATCAACCAAGTTTGTCACACAACAACACTCCTTATATCTTGGGACACCAAGCCTATCATCCATCACCTTACATGACACCAACCTTTCCCCAATATTCGATTCTACCACAACCACCCACCTCACATCAGCAACAATATCGGTTTAATGCACCTTCATCACAATATGCTTCACAACCTCACCCAGCAAGCATTGCACCGTATGCTCAGTCTTTATATTCTTCTTATCAAGAGAATGCAACATATCCAACAAGCTACCCTGACCACATGAGTATTCCTTCTAGTGATTATGCAGCTCAACAAGACCAAGCAATGTATTGTGATGATGATGAAGTCCCTATTCCTGTGTTCAAACAAGGAACTGACCCAGTTGAAGTGTTAACCACTATGTCTGCTTATCTCACAAGGACATTAAGCAAACGAGGATTTAGAGGACCAGCTCCTACTAACAATCAGCTAAGGAATTCATCCAATTCTCGCCAACAAGCTACTATTGAGAATGGCAGGGTAATGGTTCAACCTATTCAACCTTATCAGGGGAGACCTACTACATCAACTACCAATGCTCGCACGGTCAATCCTGCTCCAATGGTCAACACTCCTCCACGGGCTAATTCCACAGGCAAGTTGAGAATGATTACATGCTACAACTGCAAGGAAGAAGGTCACATGTCCAGGGATTGTAAGAAACCCAAGAGGAGAAGGGATGGTCAATGGTTTGCAGAAAAGATTTATCTGGTGAATGCTCTGGCACAAGGAAGGGAACTTGATGAAGAGGAGCTTGCATTTCTTGTTGATCCAGGGATTGCTGAACAAGACGTTGTCATCACACAGAATGCATCATACCAAGCAGATGATCTTGATGCGTATGACTCAGACTGTGATGAACTTCAATCTGCACAGGCAGCTCTTATGGCAACTATCTCCAGCTTAGGGCCAGAAAAGAGATCTGAGGTACTTATTAATACCACTGATAATACCACTGATGCTAGTATTCAACCACATCAAGTTGTGCAAGAGCGTGCTGATTCGAATGAATCTTCGGTGAGTCTTTTAAATGAGGAGACAATCAATGATAGTAATATCAATGTGAGTCCCCAGACTTTGAGTGAATCACAACCGGGATCCATTTCGCATACGCATACTCCTGCTCAACAAGATTTGGTCATGGTTCCTGCTACATTACTTAGCCAAATGAATGATGCACTCTTAGAAACCCTAGCTAAGAATAAGAATTTGTCTGATGAGCTTGCCTTAAGCAACGAGAACGTTCAAACTTTGGAATTAGTGCCTTTGTCTAGTGTTCTAACAAATCCCGAATATGATAACTTTCGAAACAAACAAATGGGTCACTTGCAAGAAATTGAAACCTTAAGAGCAGATCTTTCTAATGAACTTAAAGAAAAAGAGTTAGTGGTCACTAATTTTCAAAAACTTCAAACGGATTTTGAATTACTCGAGTCTAAGAAGAATGAAATGGAAATTAATGCGGCTAATAAGATTAGAAGTCTAGATTATTTGCTTTTAAGACAATACGCTGCTTCTCAACTAGTGCACTTATTTGATGCTTCTTTTAGAGAATTTAACTTATCACGTCAAAAAGGCCTTCCCCCTAACCCACGGTATGCAAAACAAGCTTTAAGCCATAATCCAAGACTCTATAATGCAACCCAATTAGGATTGGTCTTAGACCCGATTGTTATTTTCGATGATCGCACCAATAAGGTTCTAGTTGATGAGAATCGGTCATACAATTTTGCAAAATATCCCGATTGTTATTATTTTAAAATGAATCAGGAGCTTGCTAAAACGGATTTTAGAATTCGCTTCCATATGGACAAAGATCTCATTATAGCACCAACCTACATGTTGAATGAAGAAAACCCTAGTACACTTCCTACACTTGTCAAAATGGAAGGTCCTAAGGAAATTCCAAAGGATCTTCCACCTGTTAGCACTGTATGGTTAAACTTGCAAGAGATTAATCAATACTTTACTAATTTTGACAAGGTCATTTTGGAATGTACGACTTCAAATGGCCTAAACGCCGGAGAATGGGCTTTCGAACACATGAACGAGGTGTTTAAGAATGAGATCAATCCATTTGTCGAAAGTCTAAAAGGAAGTTTTGCATCTCTTAAGGAAAATGTTGAGTTTGAAATTTGAGAGAAGTTCAAAAAGTGTTTTATGAAATGGAAACCGCTTACGAACTACAACTAATTGAAAAGGAAAAGATTTTATCCGAATATGACCGATTCTTGTCCCAAGTAATCTCGTGTGATGTGCTTACTACTGTAAATGTTAATTATTCGAATGAGCTTACATCCGCTATGATTAAATGTGATGCTGTGAATATATGTGATGATGTGTGTGATCTCTCTGTAAATGTTGCTGATACTGTAAATAAGGTAGATAATCATTCTTGTCACGAATCTAACGCTGAGTTTTTAAAGCTACAAGATTCTTACAATTTACTTTCAAAACGCTTTAATCAACTAGAACAACATTGTATATCTTTAGAATTAAAACAACAAACTCCAAATGAAGATCATTTGATAACAAATAGTTGTGAAAACGGTGTTGAGACGAGTGACAAGATGATTGCAATAGTTAAGGCATTAGAGGAAGAGATTATGATATTGAAGAGAGATGTGTCATCAAATGAAACACTAAAATTGGAACTAGAGGCTGCAGAGTCTAAAAACCAGTACTTAGAAATTAGACTTTCGTCTATTCTAGGGGAGATGGATCGTGCAAGACAGGGAATGTCCAAACTTTATGGTTCACTAGAAGAACGCTTCGCTTTTAATGCGGCACAACAACAATCTTATGTTGAACAATTGAACCAAAAATGTGAGGAAATCTCTGACTTAAACATCCTGCTCATTGACAAAAACATGGTTTTGGCCGATTTAAAGGAGACACTTCTTCTCACCCGACAAGAAGCTGTTAATAACTTAGCTACCAACTCTGCACCGTCCTCTAGTGCTCCAACAACCAAGTCAGTAGTGCTTTATAAGAACCCGCTTCATAAGAGAAACCCGGTTACCTACGATGATTATATGAGGAATGCCATTAAGCATGTAGATCTTGTTAGGGATATTTTAGATGATCTTTATGCCTTAGATCCCTCAAGTAGCTACTTTTATTCGGCTCATGAATATATTAAGCGAGTTCAATATTGCTTAGCATATTTGCAATACCTAGGTAAACCAGGTTATGCACTACTCACTAATAGACCCATTGCTGTAACTCCATTCAATAAGACCCCAGGAGCAAAACCGTCATTGGCACCATCAAGTAAGGCACCTTTAAAATCTGTTGCTAATGTTCCCACTTTGCCTTCGACAGGAGTAAAAGAGTCTACTAAGGCTAAAGGATCGCCACTCAAGAAAGATAAGATCAAGCCCTCCACTAGTAGTACCAACAAGAAGAAAGTAGAAGCTCACCATAGGAATGTTAGTTCAGTTTTAAATAAAAAGAATCATGTTAAGACTAAAAGCTCTGCGCCTGTGCAGAAGCTTAAACCATTCGTGAATTCTAATTTGAATTGTTGGAATTGTAATGAATGTATGTTTTCCCAACGTCATGATTTATGTCTTATTGATCATGTGAATGAAATGAATGCCATTAGGAATAATCTTGAATGGAAGCCAACTGGTAGAACTCGTGCACAAGTTGGCTGGCAATGGCGTCCCACTGGTAGGACCTTTACATTAGATGGAACAATGTGCCCTTTAACTAGGAATGCATCCATTGAGGTTAGGTCTGAGCGTCCTTTAGTTAGGCACACTAGCACTAAAGTATGGAAACAGCGCCCTTTAATTAGGTTAGCCCCCACTATAGTGCCTATCAGTGAAGAAATACCTCAGGATTTAAGCCAACTAGAATCTACACCACCAACTAGGAAGAAGAAGGCTAGGAAATCTAAGAAACCTAAAGTTAGCAAATCTAAGATTATTAAATCTGTACCTGCTAATAACAAGGAACATTCAGATTCCGATACCTCTACATTGTCTTCGTGTGGTGATATTTTCAGGTGGTCCAAATCATCCTCTGGTATTTGGACTCCGGTTGTTCAAAGCATATGACCGGAGATCGCTCGATGCTCCGAAATTTCGTCAGCAAGTTTCTTGGTACGGTTAAATTCGGTAATGATCATATTGCAAAGATAATGGGGTATGGTGAATATCAGATTGGAAACGTTACGATTTCAAGGGTATACTAGGTAGAAGGTCTTGGTCATAATTTATTCTCAGTAGGACAGTTTTGTGATTCCAACCTAGAGGTTGCTTTTCGACAACACACTTGTTTCATCCGCAACTTGGAAGGAAAAGATTTGTTGAAGGGATCTCGTGGTGCAAATCTTTATACCTTGTCCTTACAAGACATGATGGCCGCCTCTCCAGTATGTCTTCTCTCTAAAGCATCTAAGACCAAGTCATGGTTATGGCATCGCAGATTATCTCATCTCAACTTTGATGCTATTAATCATCTGGCTAAAAACGAATTAGTTCGTGGTCTTCCAAAGCTCAAATTTCACAAGGACCATTTATGTTCCACGTGTTCAAGGGGGAAAAGTACCAAGAAATCATACAAGCCCAAAGCTGAAGACACCAATCAAGAAAAACTTCATCTTTTGCATATGGATCTTTGTGGGCCAATGAGAACTGAAAGTGTGAGCGGTAAGAAATTCATTCTTGTCATTGTGGATGATTTCTCCAGGTTTACGTGGGTTAGATTTCTACGTACAAAGGATGAAGCACCGAAGGCTATCATCACTTTTCTGAAATTCATTCAGGTACGTTTGAATACTACTGTCCGCCGTATTCGTACAGACAATGGAACAGAGTTCGTCAACCAGACTCTTCGTGATTACTATGAAGGAGTTGGTATCTCTCATGAAACATCTGCGGCACGTACTCCACAACAAAACGGTGTCGTTGAAAGACGGAATCGTACGCTTATGGAAGCTGCTAGGACTATGCTGATTTATGCGAACGCTCCATGGTTCTTGTGGGCAGAAGCTATATCTACTGCATGTTTCACCCAAAACCGTTCTATCATTCGGAAACGCCATGGAAAAACACCTTACGGGCTTCTACATGACCGTAAACCCGATGTTTCATTTTTTCATGTGTTTGGTGCTCTTTGTTATCCAAACATTAATAGTGAGAACTTGGGCAAGCTTCAACAGAAAGCCGATATAGGTATTTTCATTGGTTACTCACCCTCCAAGAAAGCCTATCGATTTTACAACCGTCGTCTTGGTAAGATTGTAGAAACTATGGACGCAGATTTCGATGAGCTGACTGTGGAAACCTTGGTTTCCGGATCTTTTAAGCTACTAGGAATGATCATTGTTCATATGATTAAACAATCAAAGCGGAATTAGAACAACAATCATTAACAAGGTGTTTAGGCACAAAACATGAATTAAAACACATGGATTGTTCATTATATTAATAACAAACAATCACTAGACGTGTATACATTGAATCCCACGTCTAGTCGACACACACTTTTAGGTTTACATTGTGAATGAATTGAATGAATAAAACCTATGACCCTTGGTTCCTTTTATAGTGTAAGGATTAGGGTTTACAAGAGATAAGGATGAATAAACAAGTAAATCTTCTATTTAAATAAACTTATGCAGAATATCTTTTGCATGTTTATCTAAATAGAAGCTTCCATAAGCTTCTTTTGTCTACGTTTTGTTAATGCTTGAATTGCATGTGACAATGCTTGAATTGCTCTTGACAATGCTTGATTCCATCAACGCCTAATTAACTCTTGTCAACGCTTGATTAACTCTTGACAACGCTTAGACAATAACTTCACGTTTTCTTCATTTTTGAGTTTCTGCCACATCAACTTTTTGACCCAACAATCTTCCCCTAGTTGATAGTGGCAAAACTCTATGTGTATCTCTTATAAGTTGTACATGATCTTCAAATTGCTTCCCCTCAAGTGTAGCACGTATTTCTTCCCCTTTTTGTCACATCAACAAGGAATTAAACAATGTATGCAATGTTGAAGATTCTCCAGAAGTAGGCTCTATGTAATGATCTTGAAGAAAAATAAATAAAGTATTCTTGATGTAGAAGTAGAATAACCCAACCTTGTGTTCTATGTCTTGTTTTATCCATGTGACTAAGAACTTATACTAGGCAATGTATAAGCAGACCTCAATCCCTTGTCAATATTCTCATCCTATGTGAGACACTGAGCACGATAATGTAACTCCTTCAAGTGTTATGACAAGTCTTCATCACCAACCATGTAAAGCACGAACAAGTTACCTTTAAAGTCTAGGCACTTTAAGATATGATAGAACACAAACCCGCGAAAATCTTCTTCAATCATCAAACTTACCATAAGAATTCTTCCCCTTAAGCTAACACCTCTTCATGACAAGTCAATATCTTCATATGTAAAAGCTGTAAACGGATAACTCTTTCACAAGGCTATCCCGATTACATAATCCAATAAAATTCTTCATGAATTGTTGCTAACTTACTTAAAAATCATTAATCCCTTTCAAAAATATCCGAGCCATAAATATCATCATGATATTCTAAATTATAACGGAGATTCCATGTACCTTTGTGTGTATTTTCCTCCTTTTTGTGTGCTTAAAACGTACCAGTTTTCTCAAACAGCAGCAAACTTTGTGTTGTCCAATATCTCTTCTGTCCAATATCTTGGTCAGATGTATTGTCCGATATCTGACAATACCTATCAGCGTTGAAGCTCATATATCGGACGACACTGTCAACCTATCAGCGTTGACTTATTCTGTCAGCGTCAATTTCACTCCTGTCAGCGTCTATATCAACCTTGTCAGCGTCATGATTTTGTCAACGTCAAACCATACTCTTGTCAGCGTTGCATTCTTTCTTGTCAACGTTGAATATCAACGTTACCCTTTCAACCTTAAACAAGTGATAAAGCTTCTTTGATCCTGTACCCGCACGCCCATAGTAACCATGTGAACATAGATCGTGTGAATACAGTTTCCACATGAAGCTTTTGAAGACGCATCTCCCTCACGTAACAGCATGTAGATCTTGCTCCTTTAAAGACGCATCTTCCTCACGTAACAGCATGTAGATCTTGTGTAATAAGAGCACCAATAAGATTCCTTCAACCGTGTGAACACAATTGAAGTTTTATATCACTGCATACATGCGTATATCCTTGGCCGTGTGAACATAACAATTTCCACCAATCATATCTGTCAAATCGTGTGAACACATAAACTCCTTTGACCAATCACCGTGTGAATACTCCATCAAGAACCAATCAGAATCGAATGACTTAGCCCCATGTGAGTTATCGTAGACTAGCATGTATAGGATTCTAATTAAAAACAGTAACACGAATCTGCATTAACCTTCACGTCTGCAACATTAAAACATAGCCAAAACACAGTGATCTAGGGTTTGGAATTTTGAGCATCGAAACCCTAATTAGGGTTTGTGAATAACCTTAGATCGTGTATCTTCACATGTCTTAACAGCCACGAACATCATAACATTCTGCTTTCTAGGTAGATCTAGGGTTTGAGAAACCCTAGGTCATGATTTTATGTAAAAGCAGAAAAACTGAAAATCTACCATCAGCCAACTTCGACGCTTAATAACTTTTGCCTGGGGATAAAAATCGACAATCCCTCCGGTGGATGTTTAGATCTATGAATGTAGAACACACATATAAAATTTCGTGACGATCCAACGGTTCAATCAAAAGTTATGACCTTCTGAATACTGCTGCGCACACAAAATCGCCCAGAAAAACCCTAGACGGATTTTTCTTTTCTTCACCATACACGAACACCTTGTTGGTCCTAGCATCACGAGCCACGAGGCTCTGATACCAATTGTGGAAAACCTTGGTTTCCGGATCTTTTAAGCTACTAGGAATGATCATTGTTCATATGATTAAACAATCAAAGCGGAATTAGAACAACAATCATTAACAAGGTGTTTAGGCACAAAACATGAATTAAAACACATGGATTGTTCATTATATTATTAACAAACAATCACTAGACGTGTATATATTGAATCCCACGTCTAGTCGACACACACTTTTAGGTTTACATTGTGAATGAATTGAATGAATAAAACCTATGACCCTTGGTTCCTTTTATAGTGTAAGGATTAGGGTTTACAAGAGATAAGGATGAATAAACAAGTAAATCTTCTATTTAAATAAACTTATGCAGAATATCTTTTGCATCTTTATCTAAATAGAAGCTTCCATAAGCTTCTTTTGTCTACGTTTTGTCAATGCTTGAATTGCATGTGACAATGCTTGAATTGCTCTTGACAATGCTTGATTCCATCAACGCCTAATTAACTCTTGTCAACGCTTGATTAACTCTTGACAACGCTTAGACAATAACTTCACGTTTTCTTCATTTTTGAGTTTCTGCCACATCAACTTTTTTGACCCCAACACTGACAGCGATGGCTTCTGAGCAACGCAGCTCTGAACCCGCGCTTCATGAGATGGGAACCGGTGCTATTAGTTCCGGATTAGTTCCCAATAATCCTACTTCTACATCATTTTTTACCACCTACAATGCCCGAGTGGGATAAACTGTTTCAACCATGTTTGATGAATTCCTTTGATCCCCCAAATGATGAAGTTCCCAGCACCTATAGTGATAGCTCCAATCCCTGAAGTTGTTGCTCAAGCTAATGAAGCTTTATCTAATGCATCTTCAATTAACATTGAACTGGATGCACCTTTACCAAGTGATTCTCCAAACTACACCTGAATCATCACCCTTACTTGTGCCTAATGATGTGGAAGAGGATTCTATTGATCACGATTTGGAATACGCTCACCTACAAGAGCTTCCTTTCTTTGGTGTAGCGATACCTGAAAACCCTTCAGCCGCGTCTACCTCAGAAGAAGCTCCTTCTATTGTTCACTCCAGACCACCTAGGATTGAAAATCATAGCACCAAATGGACAAAAGATCACCCAATTAGGAATGTCATTGGAGATCTAGATCGACTAGTCTCTACACGCCATCAATTACAAGAGAGTGCACTCTATTGCTACTTTGATGCATTTCTCTCTGAAGTTGAACCTAAAAATTGGCAGCAGGCTATGACTCAATCATCTTGGATTGAAGCCATACAGGAGGAACTAAATGAATTCCAAAGACTTGAAGTATGGGAATTTGTTCCTCTCCCTGACAAGGTTAACATCCTTACTTCGTTGTGGGTTTATAAGGTTAAACTTGATGAGATGGGTGCAGTATTGAAGAATAAGGCTAGATTGGTCGCTAGAGGATATAAACAAGTCTTGGGTATAGACTTTGAAGAATCTTTTGCTCCTGTTGCAAGATTGGAGGCTATTAGACTATTCCTTACGTATGCTGCTCATATGAACATGATCGTCTATCAAATGGATGTGAAGACGGCATTTCTGAATGGTGAACTAAGGGAAGAAGTCTATGTTAGTCAGCCGGATGGGTTCGTTAGCACGGAGTTTCCTAATCATGTATACAAGCTTAAGAAGGCTCTCTATGGGTTGAAACAAGCTCCACGTGCGTGGTATGATCTCCTTTCAACATATCTCATCTGGGAAGGCTTATCCAAAGGCAAAGTGGACCCCACTCTATTCACTCTCAAGGAGGACAACGACATGCTTCTGGTACAAATTTATGTTGATGATATAATATTTGCTGCCTCTAACATAGAATTGTCCAAAACGCTTTGAGAAGATAATGTCCACACGCTTTCAGATGTCAATGATGGGAAAATTTTCATTTTTCTTAGGATTACAAATTTCGCAGAATCCCAGAGGCATCTTTATTAATCAATCTAAATATTCTCTAGAATCTTTAAAGAAATATAACTTTGATAATTGTGACCCAGTGGACACTCCAATGGTGGAGAAATCTAAGTTAGATGAAGATAGGAATGGGACTATTGTCTATCCAAAACTTTACCGTGGGATGATCGGCACCCTTCTCTATCTGACTGCTAGCAGGCCTGATTTGCAATTTGATGTATGCATGTGTGCCCGGTATCAGGCTCGGCCTACCGAAAAGCACCTACATGTTGTTAAAAGGATCTTTCGGTATCTAAAAGGAACACTTCATCGTGGTCTATGGTATCCGAAAGATTCCTCTATTGCTTTAATATCATACGCAGATGCCGATCATGTTGGATGTCAAGACACGAGGTGTAGCACTTCTGGATCTGTACAACTCCTTGGAGACAGATTGATCAGTTGGTCTTCAAAAAGGCAAAAAAGCGCTGCAATTTCTAGCACGGAGGCTGAATACATCGCCATGTCCGGTTGTTGTGCTCAAGTCCTTTGGATGAGATCACAATTAACTGACTACGGTTTGGGTTTCAACAAAATCCCGATGTATTGTGACAACAAGAGCGCCATTGCCCTTTGCTGCAACTATGTTCAACACTCCCGGGCCAAGCACATAGACATTCGCTACCATTTCATTAAAGAGCAGGTGGAGAACGGAGTGATCGAGCTGTATTTTGTCACTACTGAGTACCAGCTGGCAGATATGTTCACCAAAGCCTTAGATCGAGGACGAATCGAGTTTTTGATCGACAAGCTTGGCATGAAATCATTCACTCCAGCGACTCTCAAAGAATTGGCAGAAGAATCAGCTGAATAGTAGTGGTAAACTATTCAGGCGTATCCTTTGTTCGTGATCATGTATATTATCGTATATATTTAAAACCCAAAAAGAAAAATACAAAAATATAAAACCAAGAAAAACCATAAAAAATATAAAACCAAGAAAAACCATAAAAAATATAAAACCTACAAAAACCATAAAAATTATAAAATCAAGAAAAACCAAAAATATTTTTCGTTTTTTAAATCGGGCATGTCTTTTAGTACGGTAATATTTACGGCCTTAGAAATGTCGATCAATATTGACACGGTGCCATAAATAGAGTCCGTATAAAAGTTGTACATTTTTAAAACATGCCCATTATGGCTTGTAGTTATTTCAGACTGCAACCCGGTTTTCATATTAAAGTCACGTATTTCCTTGGAAAACGTTGGCTCACAACGGGAATTAATTTTCTCAGGCATGATTTACAAGCCAAGTCATGCAAAGGGATCAAGTTTACTTTATAACTTGGTCTAACACGAGTTAGTGTACGTCTCAGTGCATTAATTTGTCAAAATAAGAGAAATCTTATTGCCACCACAAATCAATCTTTTTCAAAACATTAATTGGAAAAGTTTTCATCAATATTTGACTCTTTAAACAATGACTACAGCTCTTTAAATAGAAAACGGGTCATCGTTTAAGGGGGAGAAAATATTAAATCATCTTCGTCATCAAAACGATTTTCAAAAGTGTTTGTGGAAAATTAATTGGATAAATGGTTTATGAGTGGTCTTGCTTTAGAAATACGACTTGAGCTTGTTCAATGTGATAGGAATTGCTTTAAGATCTTGGAGATATGCTAATAGGTTGCGATGCTTAAAGTTGTATGAAGGTTAAATTGGCAAAATTTAACAATGGATAGGAAAAATGAAAAGATAAGTTATAAACCAAAAAGGAAAAGAATAGGAAAATATAGGGACTTAAGGTGAAAATTGTGGAAGTTGTAAAATTATTGACTTAGTCAAATCCAACCCCCCCCCCCTCCCCCCCCCCCCCCCCCCCCCGTCCCTTAGTTATCTTCTTCACTGTTTGCCGCCATTAAACACACACTTAAGCTCTCTCACACACGAGTTTTAATCTGTCAATCCAATCCAATCCGTTTCATTCGATTTAAAAGGTAAAAACATCAATCTTTAACTTATAAATCATCTAATTCATCATTAAATCTTGTTAATTGATTCGGGAAATCAACCTTATCAGATTTAGGGTTTGTTTGCCTATTTAGGATTAATTGATTAGGGTTTTTTTGGTGGGTTTTATGCGGAATATCATTAGAAAGATGTTAAGTTGCCTTAGATTACATTAAAACTCCCAAATCGCGCTTAGAATAATCTTTCATAGGTGCGTTTGTGAAGTTCCGGATGAACATAGCTTGCAATCTTCCGAATGAAGGAAGTTCTGAACAAACTTCCGAATGAAGGAAGTTCCGAACGAACTTCCGAATGAAGGAAGTTCCGGATGAACTTCCGAATGAAGGAAGTTCCGGATGAACTTCCGAATGAAGGAAGTTCCGGATGAACTTCCGAATGAAGGAAGTTCTGGATGAACTTCCGAATGAAGAAGTTCCGGATGAACTTCCGAATGAAGAAGTTCCGGATGAACGTCCGAATGAAGAAGTTCCGAATGAACTTCCGAATGAAGAAGTTCTGAATGAACTTCCGAATGAAGAAGTTCCGAATGAACTTCCGCATGAAGAAGTTCCGAATGAACTTCTGAATGAAGAAGTTCCGAGTGAACTTCCGAATGAAGAAGTTCCGAGTGAACTTCCGAATGAAGAAGTTCCGGATGAACTTCTGAATGAAGAAGTTCCGGATGAACTTCCGAAAGAAGAAGTTCCGAGTGAACTTCCGAACGAAGAAGTTCCGAGTGAACTTCCGACTGAAGAAGTTCCGAGTGAACTTCCGAATGAAGAAGTTCCGAGTGAACTTCCGAATGAAGAAGTTCCGGATGAACTTCCGAATGAAGGACTTCCGAATGAAGGAATTCCGAATGAAGAGTTCCGAATGAAGAGTTCCGAATGAAGAGTTCCGAATGAAGAGTTCCGAATGAAGAGTTCCGAATGAAGAGTTCCGGATGAAGGATTATTTGATTGATAGTATTTGCCTGTTATAAGTACTTGTTGAATTATGTTATGAAATGTGTTATGATTAGAAGTAATAATGATACATATCTATATATTTTTGTGCATCAACCTTTCATGTCTTATCTTAAGCAGATACGATGACTAATCCAACAGTACAAGCAATCCAAGACTCTAGAGCAGCAGCAATTGCCGAAGCACGAACACTCAAGTTCATACCAAACAATTACCGGCTGAAGCAAGTCTCAAAATCCACTCACCATGGATTTAAAGTAGCCATAGCAATCCTTGATCACTCTCATTTCAAGAATGCTTTTACAGTGATGGGACTCTCCTCTACGTCAGAGGAAAATTGGAGCATCTTAATTCGGGTGGGTCTTTACCAGAGATGACCGAGGATTGGCATCAGGGTTATCGGCAAATGGCGAAGTATGTGATCAAGAAGATTGATCAAAAGCTCCGTGAACGTAGATTGATGAGGAGCTTAGAAAGATTCGTTGGTGGTAGACCATATGGAGTGCACCACAAGTTACTGCAACGATCCATCTAATGGGTCGTACATTTCAGGTCCACTTTATATTGGTTTTTAATTGTGAATATGTAAATTTGTGAATATTGTGCTTTTATGGCTTGATGTAGTGTTAAGGTATGATGATTTTTCAAGAATTTCTCACGAGATTCTAAATCTTTCAAAATATATCATACTAAAGCACTACAACTATCCCTTATTAATTTAAGGGGGAGCATTAACATGTTCTATGGCCAAACATCGATTTCATTTTTACCCAAAGACCGGTTAATCCATTCAATATCCCAAATATTAATGGTTAACATTTTGGATAAGGGGAGAAAAATGGGATTAAGGAGACTTAAATGATACTTGGCTAAAAGATGAAAAAGACTTAACGATAATCCAACTTAATATGTGTACAACACGTGTTAAGGGGGAGCGTTTTTGATGAACAAAACACATAAGGTACAAAACTTTTGATTTCAATATCACAAGTACCTTAGGTGATTTTCAAGGATTTTTCATGGTGGCTATACTTTCCCAAAACACGCTTATTTCACGACGAATGTGGTGACAAAAGGGTGGTAGGAATAGGTTTAGTCCAATGATTCATCAGAGCCGATGGAATCTTCCCAAGGACAATTCCCTAGATAGAATTAGAAGTCCTAGGAAAGTTGGAGAAAGATTGTGAACGTAGCTGAATGCCGACCAAGTACTTAAGCTAGCACTGGAACAATCACAACAAGGTGCTAGTGATGACGTATTGGTAAGCATTGAAGGGGTTGAAGAATGAAAAAGAATTGTAAAGATAAAGGGTGTAAAGAAAGAAGCCCTCCTTACAACTTTAGGCAGAAACCGGGTCAATACATATGCTATTGAGATCATTTTTGTTAATGATTCTCGATATTGAAGAAAGACGTCATGGACCCAGTGATGCAATGCACAACCCTTCCCAGCTAACTCAAATATCTCTCAAAAGGTATTTGTTTTAATCACACGGAGATCAACACGTTATCTATTGGTTTATTCACTTCGAATAGACTGATATTGAAAAGGTGGCACTCCTCTCCAGCCATCGCTCACTAAATCAAAACGCACTATCGAGTCTAGAGCCACGAGATCATCAAAAGTGTCATTAGGACACTTTTCATTTATTCCTTGCTTTCTCACACACTGTGAAAAGTAAGAGATTTTCATGAGTCCTACGCAGTATTCCTGTAATATTGCCAGAACATCCGAGTAATACGTAAGTATTACAATGAAGATGGAAATCCTGCTTGAGCCAACATCAAACAAGCTCATGGTAGGTTACACATGCGGTTCTTTTAGAACCAATCTTGTGAAAAACTGGAAAGAAACAGTGGTTTAATTCTTAATTGAACTTAAACTCGTTCCAGGCCTCTACATATTATCATATGATCTTGCCAGAACACTCAGAGTGACTCTTTATTGATCACAGTGACGAGTGGAAATCCTTCTAGTGTTAACATCAAACAGCACTTGGTAGGTGACGTGCAAGATTCTTTATGAATTGAGCTCGTGATAACTGGAAAGCAACGATGGTGAAATTCTTAATTGAAATTCACTTGTTCTAGGTTTCATGAATTGACGGCTTCAAATCACAAGGATAATTTATCCAAGTGATTCACTCTTTATGTTCGCAGTCAGCTTTGGACGGTCGAATAAAGAGAACGGGTTTACCCGCGAAATCCTGTCAGGAAGTTACTTAATTGAAACTATCCGTCACGGGTACGATATCTAATATCGTCCAACGGTCTTCACCGGCCGGAGGTAAAATGCTACCGAATTAGAATAAAATGTCAAAGCCATTTTATTCGTGTCGTTGCTGTGTACCTGTTAAAGACGGTGGCGTTGCTGTGTACCTGTTGAAGACGGTGGCGTTGCTGTGTACCTGTTGAAGAAGGTGGCGTTGCTGTGTACCAGTTGAAGACGGTGGCGTTGCGGTGTACCTGTAGAAGTCGTTCCCACATGCTTATGTTTTTCTGCATCAAAGTTCAGCAAAATTCAAGAAAGTACAAAATGAAGTCTTCCGCTGTACCAAACTCTGAAGCTTTCGAGAATTCAACAAAAAAAAAACATAAGTGTGTGGAACATGGAGTCACGAGGAGGCAAGTTTCACAAGAAGGCAAAGATCGCACGTGAAAGGCCAAAAGAACAATGCTCTCAAGCCAAAGCCTAAAAGATCAAATCAAAATATTCATAACAAAAAGAAAGAAGAAAAGACTACGAGCTGAAGAACGAAGACTTAGTATAGCATGCTAGGTTTAGAAATTTGTAACATGGAGTGACCTCCCTTAGGGGGAGATTGTTAGAAATACGTTTTTACGTATATTAGAAGTATCGGTCACTCCACAATATTATTTATGTTGTAATAGCTCGTAGTTAGTGTTACTTATTAAGTTAAGTAAGAAACCGGCCCATGGGCTTGTCATGGGCCGGCCCAAGTCCAAATAAGGCCTTGGATATAAATACCCCTTTCCACCATGGAAAGGGGTTGGTTGTTGTTCATTTCTTGTTTTCACTTGAATAAAAAGACACATAGTTTCTCTCAGTTTCTCTCTCTAGTTTCTCTCTCTAGAAAACATCAACCCACTTTATAGCCAACGACGGCAGATGTTTTCTATGAATCTATATATATATATAGATATATATATATATATACATATATATATATATATATATATATATATATATATATATATATATATATATATATATCAATCAATATATATATATATATATATATATATATATATATATATATATATATATATATATATATATATATATATATATATATATATATATATATATATATATATATATATATATATATATATATATATATCAATATATATATATATATATATATATATATTTAAATATATCAATATATATATATATATATATATATATATATATATATATATATATATATATATATATATATATATATATATATATATGTATATATATATGTATATATATATATGTATATATATATGTATATATATATATATATATATATATATATATATATATATATATATATATATATATATATATATATATATATATATATATATATATATATATATATATATATATATATATATATATATATATATATATATATATATATATATATATATATATATATATATATATATATATATATATATATATATATATATATTCCAATGGTTGTAGTAGGCCACTAGATCGTTGATGCTCGATCTTAACTTTAAGTTTATGGACTTATATTTAATAGTCGTGTGATAGGATCGAACTCGAGATTATAGGATTGCACACAATACGTAAAGAGTTAATTTATTTAATAAATATATTTATTGTATTTATTAATTTATTTAATAAAAATTATTTTATGTGTTTACTAAATTAAAACGAGGCATAACTTTAATGATCGTTAAATAATTAAGAGTTAAGTATTAACAAACGTTGTGGAATAAGTAGAAAGTGAAATAAATAGAAAGAAGAATGGAAGGTTCTGGAACACCCCTTAGGGGTGTTTGGGCCATCGACTACACCAAAGGGGAAGGGGGTTGGATACTTGCCTTATATTCGTTTCCTTGGGCTATGATGAGACTGCTTTTATACAAAGTCTCATCGTCCAAACGGGCTTAAAACGATGAAAATATCATAAAAAGTGCCATATATATATGCTTGTCTTTGTTCAACGTGTATTTTAGGTACGGATATCGAGAAAATGACAAAACATCACAAGAATCAATGCAAAAACAAACACGGGAAACGAAACCGCACAATGAACCGGACCCTAATGTTAATTTTCCAAGAAAAGTCCTTGAAGAATTGAAGATGTAAAAGAAAGGTCCTTCATCATTGAAGAAATGACACTTTATACCCTTGTGTATTCATAATTTCATAATTACAAGTTTGGTCCCTAAAGTTTGTCAAAGTTACAAAAATGACCCTCAACTTTGAAGAATTGGCAAGAATGGTTCCTACAAAATGAAGACTTGTCACTTTTAGTCCACCGCAAAGTCAATCATACAAGTGAAGACCTTAAAGTTTCCAACATAGTCCTTTAAAGCCATTCAAGAATCAAGAAAGGGCAAAATATACCCTTGGAAATACTTTGCAAAAGTATATGTGGCCAAAGTATGAATTTTGAAACTTTTTTATAAAGGGAAATTCAGTTTAAACTGCCAAAGATGTGTATGCAAACAACTTGGAAATAGAGGGACTAAAGCTGGCCGACCACCAAACTAACCTAGACCAACCAGAGCTTGACACCTCACCCCACTACCTCCATCTACCAATCACATCTCACCAATTTTGGCCACCTCACAATCCCACTCAGCCGATTATTAATACTAAATTCAAAAAAGTATTATTAAACCCAAATGGCGCCTAACACCCCCACTAATCCCCAAATCAGATTAAACACTACACTATTTATAACATAAACCCTAATCCAAAACTTGTTCAAAACAAAGGGGTTTTTGTCAATCCTTTCCAGTCTAGTGATTAACCATTTTCTAAACCAAACCCCATCCCAAGATTCCCTATTACTAAGCCCATGTGGTCACATGGACCCTCCCCTGCACCCTTTTGAGACGAAGACAAAACCTGCCAGGCATTTGGACGACTGTGATTGTCTTGCTTGTTCTCCAAAGCAAAAAGAAGCGCCAAGATCGTTTTTCACTACTACAAGATCACATGTTGGCCTCCAAGACAAAATTCAAACAAGCATATTCGAATTTCCACAAGGGCATTTTTGGAAGATTACAACATTAGGGTTTATTGTTTTTCAGCTTTCTAGAATCACTTGTAGCCTATATAAGGCATTAGGGTTTTTACATTTACTCTTGTTCTTGGTTTTTTGGAATTAGGTCATGACATTGTAAATCTTCTGTTCTATGAATGAGAAATTGAGTATTGTTTGTTGACAAAGAAAATTCCAAGTTCATTTCCTGTTATTGTTCTTAGTTAATTGCTTTTAACTTCGTTTCCAAAGTTGTTCTTAAGTTTTATGCATTTCTATTTCAAAAAATTTATGCAATCTTTGATTTTTCCAATATTCCTTGTTCAAGCATTTGGGTGTTTTTGAACCATAGATTGATCATCTCACCCTGATAAGAAGATTATCAAGGTGAAGTGAAGTCATTGGATTGGGAAGATTGAAAGTGTGGGGACTAAAAGTATTTGGAAAATCTTTTTACTTGTTTTACTTATTTGCTTAAACTGCTATTGGTACTAACCCCCTTGTTCTTTGTGACCATCCATTCATCACCTCACAAAAGCTGGTAGTTTTTGGTGTTGGTTCACTAAGGAAAAGGATTGTTTGCTCTCTTGTGTGTTCAAAATAGCTCTATCAAACCAAGTGCCCAACCTTGACTGCAGTAGTCTTGGTTGCCACTTCATTCCATTCAAGACTCCTTGGTTTGAGCTTAGTGTCTGGCCAAATCCAAGGAAGCTTTGCTGGCCTTGCTTGGATGCAAAGCAAGGCAGGTTCACCACCCCCTTCCTTCTTTTACTTTCTTAATGAAAAATATTCCTGCTATATGAATTTTTGCTCATTATTGTTATCTAGTTGTTTTTGGTGATTGAAATATGGTTCTTAGTTCATAGTAGTGTTATTGTGATGCTTGTTTAAGTTTGTCTAGGATTAAAACACATTTTGGCTTTGTTAAAATCTGATTTAAGTTTTTAAAAGGGTGTTTGGGATTGCATGTTTTGAAATCTTTGGTAAAAATTGAGTAGGAGTTAAGAGTCTGTTTGGATCTGATTTTAACTGGTTTAGCTCTAAAACCTGCATATCATGTGGACTTAAACACTAAAATTGAATCATTTCCTTAAACCAGTTAGTTTTAGGTGTCTGAGAACTCAAACTTGGTCATCTAGTAGCTAGGGTGTAGGACTAGGGCTGTGAATGGTAAAATCTTAGTTTGTGCAACTTGTTAACTAGTTTTGGTGATTGAAAGTTCATAATTTGGTTAACTGCATCAGCTAAGTGCTTTTTCTATTTACCAATTGCATCAGTAAGTCATATAGGGCTTATACTAGTTCTAAGCTTGTGAATCAATGCATGAAATTTGTGTATTTGTAGTTAATTGTTGCTGTTGTATGCATTTGGTAGAGTTTCATTAGCTTATTCTTGCTTAAACAGTTTCTTATCCCATCAGACCTAGCTTATTCCATGTCTGAGCATATTTTGAATTAACTGTATTAATTGGCTGAGTGATTCTTGTTTATTTTGCTTGTTCTTGACTCCCTACAACTCACTGGTTGTAGGGGTGCCTTGTTTGTCCAAAGAAACCAAGTAAAACAAGCTCAAATCAACATTTTCATTTCAAGCAGTGGGAACTCCTTTCCCACTGCTGCTTGCCACTAATAGAGTAAATTTTTAGTCAACTTATTGATAAGCTATTTTGGCTTATTTCTTTGTGCAACAACTTATTGATAAGCTATTTTGGCTTATTATCTGGTAGTTTACAGCTTTTAATTTTAAGGTTTTACAAGAAAACAAACTCTTTTGTCTTTTTTCCAAAGTGTTTATTCATTATTCCAGCTTATTTGTCTAGATTAAGTAATTTAAAACATTTTTCAAGTTGAATCAGCTCTTGAATCAGCTTAGAACTCAAAAACGACTATTTTGTCGTTTTTTGTAGAGAGCTTTGGCTTATTTGAGGATTATTTATTGAGATTTTTCAAAGTTTCTTTTTACAAACAACTTTAGAATCACAAGAGAAGGATGTGTGTCAATTTTCAGCTTATGGCATTAGGTTATGGCTTAATGGGCTTATTGGCCCATTAAGAATAAGCTGGGTATTTATTAAGCTGTGATAAGCTCACTTTCAGCTTTTGGGCCTTTAAAGTTTTTTGTTTAAAATCAAATTTTAAGCTAGACTGGAACTTTTGGGCTTATTTGGTTGACTTTTGTCTTATTGAGCCAAAAAGCCCACTAACTTGGACTGTTTTTTATTTTGGCCCATTTAAGGGCCCAATAGGGGTATTTAGGTCATTTCAGTTTCATTTTATGTTTAGTTAAGTAAAAATGAACTAGTTTGCAAATTTTTAGAATTTTTTAAAAATTTTGAATTTTTAATATTATTTTAATACTTAGTTTTAGTTTTTAAATATTTTTAATAGAAATAATAGGTTTTAAAATTTGGAAAAATACTTTTTAGATTAGTTAAAATGTTTTCGAGGTTTACAACGTGAAAAATCTTTGTTTGGGCTTTTTGTTAATTTATTTGATTTTTAGGGCTTTAATTAGCATTTAAAAATTAAATAATAATTAATTTAAAAAGTTTCAAGAAGTTTTGTTCATTTTTAAACCTTAGTTATATTTTTAGGAATTTTTTTGTGATTTTCTGGGAAATTTTAGGATAATTTTTATTTTTACCTCGTTTAGCGTGAATCCGTGTTTTTCGTCTTAGTGTAATATTTAACCATAACCGTCATTGGTTTTTTTTTCTTTTTCCCTTTATTTCATCAATATTAATCTCAAATACCATCAAGTTTAACAAACACATTAATCCTCCTCGAGAACTCACTCAAAAAAGGGTCATGAGTGTTTACGTTTTCCTAAACGTACGCTTAATACTTACCGCTTTACGCTTGTTTTCCTAAACAAGTGTGATTTTACTACTATCATTTTGGCGCCGCTACCAGGGAGGCGTGTTGTGTTAAGTTTGTACGATTTCGTTTTTGATATTATCCATAAATAGTATTTGTGTTGTTAGCACTCTAATCATACGTATTATTCGTTTTCGTTGTTTTTGTGAATATTATTACTATAGTGTACACGTATCACAATAAATCCACAATATCTCCAACAGCGTGAAAATGCAACCTTAATTGGGATTTCATCACTCAATTATTGTATTCAAATCTAAAGCAAAAGAAAAAGGCAAAATAGATAATTACTTTCGAGAAGCTTAATTTTGATTAACACAAACTATAAGGTGGGTATAAGGCGGTTGTATTTCACAACCTAAGGGAAAAAAGGATCTTAAGTGCTTAGCGCCGCCTCGTTTCCCCCACTTGCTTGTGCGTGTTGAGAGAAAAAGGGCTAATCGAGGGTTTGCCGCCGAAGTATTGTCTACGTATCATATATATTTGCTTGGTTTCAAAGACTAAAACCTCTTGAACGTTTTGGTGTTCCACCAACGTTCTAAAGTCATAGAAGGCGTTCACTCAACGTGATCGTTTTCATTCCTTGAGGCTCCTTTAATCGATAAATAGATTAGAGGGGAGATTTGTAGATTTGTGTCTACGTAATTCACAAGAAAAATCCAAAAAAGTTAAAAACAAGCAAAAGCACAAAAAAAATTGAAAAACGTAAAAACACCAAAAAGAATAATCTTTGCTCACCCCACGTTGTACGTTACGTTTATGCAAACTCGCTCTAAAGCAAAACGTGCACGTAAACGTCGTCAAAAGGAAGGAAACCAAACACCTTCTAGTGAAGAATCTCCCATTGTAGAACAAGAAGCTTCCATGGCAATCGTACTATGATGGAGTTGCTTCAAGCACCCACCGAGGGTTATGGAGAAGCGATTGTGATTCCCGCTCTCCTTGTGGAGAACTTTGAGTTTAAGACGGGTTTATTGTCCATGATCCAAGCTAACAAGTTTCATGGTGACGAAAAGGACAACCCTCATAACCACATTCGCCATTTCAATCGTCTTACGTCGACTTGCATGTTTAAGGACGTCTCAAATGACGTGATTAAGATGATGCTTTTTCCGTATTCCTTAGTGGGGCCCGCTAAAATTTTGTTAGAGAAAGAGCCTCCGAATTCTATATTGACGTGGAAAGATCTCGTTTCAAAGTTCGTGAACCAATTTTTTCCGCCCTCTAAGACTACACATTTGAAAACGAGATTTCAAAGTTTTCACAACAATATAATAAGAGTTTTTCAACGGCTTGGAATAGGTTTAAGGAAATGTTGCATGAATGTCCTCATCACGGTTTTTCCGACTTACATCAAATCGACACGTTTTACAATGGTTTGAATGATCATGAACGAGATTATCTTAATGTCGCCGCGGCTGGTAATTTTTTGTGTAAAACGGTCGAGGAAGCATTGACAATCATTGAAAATCGGTCCAAAGTTTATAGCCCTCGTAACACACCGAGTGTTAACAAGGCTTCGTCTTCGCCTTCATTGTCATCTACCATCGATGCTCAACAAATTGAGGCTAATTTGGAAAACAAGATTTTTGATAAGCTTAAGGGATTTTTGATAGAGTTTAAAGTTGGAGAACAACCTACTCTCGCTACGGCTAAATCGGTTGAGGTTTGTTGTGTTTATTGTGGTAGAGCTCATGATTTCTCCGAGTGCATTACCTCTGGTGGTAACACTTTGAGTGCCTACGCGGCCACGGGAACTTATAACCAAAACGCTCAAGTTACCCACACTAATCAATTGACTCCATCGAGTTTTCCACCAAATCAATATGCTAACAGTTATCGCAACAATCAAGTTGGTTACCAAGGAAATCAAAGGAAGAACTATAAGGGTAACAATTACAACAATGGGAATCAAGGGACTAGTAATCAAGTGCAAACCAAAATCAAAACCGTAATTTTCAAAACCCGAGTCAAGGATTTCAAAATGCTTACATTAAAGAGGTTCCAAATGATTTTTTGAATTACTCTACGGAAAATGACAAGATTCTCAAAAATATCCAAGAGCAATTGGCTAGTCAAAATGACAAGATTCTCGAAAATATCGAAAAGGAGCACGTTTCAATCCCACAAAGTACCGCTCAAACCACACCTACGGTCGACCCTTTACCAAGCTTGGAACCCGAGATTCCAAAGGCTATGTCTATGCCCCACCCAACACCACCCTTACCTTACCTATCGATACGTCACAAGGAAAAATTGCAAGAACGTAACAATTATTAATTTGAGCTCTTTATTAAGATGTTTCGTGATTTTCATTTTAACATAGTTTTTCCGACGCTTTAATCATGATGCCTCGATTTGCCGCCAACTTTAAGAATATGTTGAATGATAAGGAGAGATTGCAAAAGTTTAATCATTGTTCATTGATTTTTCTTAACCGTATACCTCAAAAAGTCGGTGATCCCGGTAAATTTTTAGTTATGTGTGGTATCCAAGATATGGAAGAATGCTACGCCTTGTCCGATCTTGATTCTAGTATCAATTTGATGCCTCTTGACATATTTAAGTCGCTCAATCTTCCTAATCTTACTCCTACAAAAATGTCTATCGAGATGGCCGATCATTCTACAATTCTCGCATGTGGAACGGCCGAAGACATTTTTGTGAAAGTGGGAAATTCTGTTATCTGGTAGACTTTATCGTAGCCGATATTCCCACGGATCCTCATGTTCCTCTTATTTTAGGTCGTTCGTTTTTAGATACGTCAAAAGCGGTTATTGATGTGCATGCTCGAAAAATCACCTTACGCTTCAACGACGAGGAACTTGTTATAAGCGCAACTCAAAACTCCAAACTTCTCTTGTTTATTCTATCGTGGCTATGAACCATGCTGATTTAATCGATGTCGTTTGCGAAGAATTTTCACAATAAATTTTAGGTTTTGCCGATGAACCATATAGTGGCAATCCCACTATGCTCGATCCAATTCTTGATAATTCGACACCATCTTTCACTCCATTTGAAGGAGGTGGTTTTACTTTGGAAGAGTTTGATGTACCTCGAACTTCTAACGAAGACCTCGACGACGATGAGGATTTTTGGATTATCAAAAATTTTCTAAACGATTTTCCATTTCCTCCCCCGGTGGAGGTTATGAGTATTGAGCCTAAATCTTCAATCGAGGAACCACCAATCCTCCAGTTGAAAGATCTTCCTACTCACCTCGAATATGTATTCTTGTAAAGAGACGATAAGTTACCGGTTATGTAGGATATTGTAAATCTTGGTTATGTTTAGAGAGAGAAAGAGATAGAAAGATGGTAAGAACACACACACACTTAGAGAGAGAAAGTGTAGAAATACACACTTAACTATGTGTTAATTATGTAGTGAACCAACACCCTCTCCAACTAAGGAGAGGGTTTATATACCCAAGCTCATGAGATGGGCTTGGGCTTACATTGGGCCGCCGGCCTACACAAGTTGTAGGCTTGGCTTGGCCTTGTTTGTTTAATTTTAAGATAACTAAACTAAGAGCTACTACTTAGACTATTGTTGGAGTGACCGATCCTTTCTAATACGTAAAACATATTTCCAACAATCTCCCCCTAAGGGAGGTCACTCCAAACAAGGGCGTTACCCAAGTTACAATAATAAAATAAACCTAGCATACTATGCTTGTCTTGAGCTCGTAGTCTTCTTCTTTCTTTTCTTTTTCTTTTCTGGTGAACATGCTGATGTGATCTTTGATATCAATCTTTAGCATTAATCTCTTGCCTTGATCTTGTGCATCCTTCACTTGTGATCTTCACCTCTTCGTGACTTCATGTCCCACATACTTATACCTTCGTAATTGGTGAAAGCTTTAGAGTTCGATACAGCGGAAGACTTGACTTTTAGGCTTTCTAGAATTAAATGAAGTGTTAAGTGCATAAAGTATAAGCATGCGGGACGACTTCTTCTCGGATTCCGCAACGCCATCGTCTTCGAATGTCGCAACATAAGTAGACATGAACGAAATGGCTTTGAACATTTCATTCTAATTCGATAGAATTTTACCTTTGGTCGGTGATGACCGTTGGACGATATAAAATATTGTACTCGTGGCAGGTAGATTTAATTAAAAATCTCCTTGACAAGATTTCGCGGGTAAACTCGTTCTCTTTACTCGACCGTCCAAAGCTGACTGCAAACATAAAGAGTGAATCATTTGAATAAAATTACCCGCATGATTGAAGCCGTCAATTTCGATTCCTAGAACAAGTTTGATTCATTAAAGAATCGCACCATCGTTGCTTTCCAGTTGTCACGAGCTTGATTCATGTTGAATCTTGCAAGTTACCTACCAAGTGCTGTTTGAGGTTAACACTAGAAGGATTTCCACTCATCACTGTGAACACTAAGGTGACACTCTGAGTGTCCTAGCAAGATCACTAAGATACTGTGAAGAAGTCTGGAACGTGTTTAAATTCAGTTAAGAATTAAACCATTGTTTCTTTCCAGTTATCACAAGTTTGATTCATAAAGAATCGCACAAGTCACCTACCATGAGCTTTTGAATGTTCGCTTAAGAAGGATTTCCATCTTCATTGTAAATACTTTCGTATTACTCGAATGTTCAGGCAAGATCATGAAGATTTTGCATAGGACTCTTAAGATGTTTCTTACTTTTCACAGTGTGTGAAAAAGCAAGGAAATATGGAAGTGTGTCCTAGTGAGATATTTGATGATCTCAAATGGTTCTAGACTCGATCATGCATTCTGGATTTTTTGTGATCGGAGGCTGGAGAGGAGTGCCACCTTTTCAATATCAATATATTCGGAGGGAATAAATCAATAGATAACGCGTTATCTCCGTGTGTATAAAACAAATACCTTTTGAGAGATATATGAGTTAGCTGGGATGGGTTGTGCATTGCATCACTGGGTCCATGATGTCTATCTTCAATATCGAGCATCATAAAAATGATCTCAATAGCATATGTGTTGACCCAGTTTCTGCCTAAGGTTGTAAGGAGGACTTCTTTCTTTAGACCCTTTATCTTTACAATTATTTTTCATTCTTCAACCCCTTCAATGCTTACCAATACGTCATAACTAGCACCTTGTTGTGATTGTTCCAGTGCTAACTTAAGTACTTGGTCGGAATTCAGCTACATTCACAATCTTTCTCCATCTTTCCTAAGGACTACTATTTCTAGCTATGGAATGTCATTGGGAAGATTCATCCGGTTCTAGAGGAATCATTGGACTTTAACCTATCCTACCATCCTTATGTTACCATAATCTTCACCGTCGTGAAATAAATGGGTTGTGGGTAAGTATAAATCACCATGAAATCCAATTTTATATAGCAAATCCATTTTCCTCCCCTTTAACATATGCCACGATATTTGAAAACATTTCGCACATGTCAGGATGAGCTATCACGTTAAGTCAAACCATTTTTGAATAATCATTTCCCATATTAAATCACATTTTCTCCCCCATATTAAAAATATTAACCCAATCGATGTTTTTAATATCAACTGATTTAATAAAATTTTAAGAAAGTTTTGGGAAGAAAAATGCAAGTCCGTTTTATCTTTATGATACCAAATGTTGAGATATGATACCGATTAATTAAATGATCACAGATTCACCATACTAGCATAAATTGACAAGGTTGAACCTGATTGATGAGAACATCATATGATAAGATCAAATGGTTCTTGTCGGCAAATGTTGGTCGCCTCGTCACGTTTGAAGTCATCTCTTGACACCACATGTACGATTGGTATTGTTGCCTTGACACCAAATTGTAAACTTGGCACGTTCGGTATCGAAGATTCTGAATGCTTCACAATTGCTACCCCTCAACTGTTGACCCGTGTTCTGTTGAAAGAGCTGTAGTCGTCGTTTGAGTAGTTCTATCGTCGAGTATGTAGATACCAATTGCAGATTGTTTCGGTTTGTAGAGATGATAGCTTCATAAAAACAAGATTTCTCTTGTTTTAACAAATAAATGCACTGATGCGTACATATATCTGTGTTAGATTGTGTTATAATGTAAACACAATCCCTTACATGGTTATAAAGTAAACCATGCCCGAGAAAATTAATTTCCGTTGTGAGCCAAAGCTTTCATAAGAAATACTTGACTTTAATATGAAAAGCGGGTTGCAGTCAGAAATAACTACAAGCCATTTAGGCATGTTTTATGAAATATTTACAACTTTTGTACGAACTATATTTATGGCGACATGTCAATATTAATCGACATTTCTAAGGCCGTAAATATTATCGTACCAAAAGACATGCCTTTGAAAAATAAAGTAAAAATATTTTTGGATTTTTCTAAAATTTTCAATTTTTATGGTTTTTGTATGGTTTTATATTTTTGTATTTACTTTTGTGGATTAAAATATAAACAATATATACAGATGATCACCAAGGATACGAAGAATAGTTTACCACCACTATTCTTTCGCTTCATCTGCCAGTTCCTTAAGAGTCTCAGGCGAGAAAGTTCTCAAACCTAGCTTGTCGGCCAAAAATTTCGTTCGAGCGCGATCTAAAGCCTTTGTGAAAATATCCGCCAGTTGATACTCATATCGGACAAAGTAAAGCTCAATCACTCCATTTTCCACTTGCTCCTTGATGAAGTGGTAGCGAATGTCAATATGCTTCGACCGGGAGAATTGAACATTGTTGCAACATAAGGCAATTGCACTTTTGTTGTCACAGTACATCGGAATTTTGTTGAAACCTAGACCATAGTCGGTTAATTGCGATCTCATCCAGAGAATTTGAGCACATCAACCGGACATAGCTATGTATTCTGCTTCCGTACTTGAAATTGCAGCGCTTTTGTTCCTTTTCGATGCCCAACTGATTAGTCGATCTCCTAGTAGTTTTAAAGTTCCACTTATGCTACGCCTTGTATCTTGACAACCCGTGTGATCCGAATCTAGATATGCCATAAGTGCAATCAAAGTGTCCATCGAATACCAAAGTCCTCGATTAATGGTTCCTTTAAGATACCAAAAGATCTGTTTAACAATTTGCTATGTGTAACTCAGTAGGCCTAGTTTGATACCGAGCACACATACATATAGCAAAATGAAGATCAGATCAACTAGCTATGATATACAGAAGGGTGCCGATCATTCCACGATAAAGTTTAGGATCAACGGCAACTCCATGTGGATCTTCATCCAGCTTAGTTCGTTCTACCATTGGAGTATCCACAGGGTTGCAAGATTCCATCTTATATTTCTTAATAGATTCAAGGGCATACTTGGACTGATTGATAAAGATGCCTCTGGGACTCTGAGATATCTGAAGTCCTAAGAAGAATGATACCATGCCCATCATTGACATCTTAAACTTGGAAGACATGAGTGTCCCAAACTCATCGGATAAGGTTTGGGTCGAGGCAGCAAATATAATATCATACAACATATATTTGTACCATAGTCATATCTTTACCTCGTTTCTGAATGAACAGCGTGGGATCCACCTTGCCTTTAGCGAAGCCTTGCATAATGAGAAATTGTGACAATAGATAATATCATACGCGTGGAGCTTGTTTCAACCCATAGAGACCCTTCTTAAGCTTGTACACATGATTAGGATATTTAGGATTCACAAAACCATCCGGCTGTTGAACATAGACCTCTTCCTTTATTTCACCATTAAGAAATGTTGTCTTCACATCCATCTGATAGACGATCATATTCATGTGGGCTACATAAGCAAGGAATAGTCTAATAGCTTCCAAACGGGCAACAGGTGCAAAGGATTCCATAAAGTCGATGCCCAATATTTGCTTGTATCCACTATCTACTAGTCGAGCTTTTTTCTTCAATATTCCGCCTAACTCGTCGAGTTTCACCTTGTAAACGCATTTCAAAGTGAGTAACTGCACTTGATCTGGGCATGGCACAAGTTCCCATACATCAAGACGTATAAATTCGTTAAGTTATTCTTGCATAGATTCTATCCAACAAGATTGGGTAAATGCTTGTTGCCACGTCTTAGGTTCAACTTCACTGAGAAAAGCATCAAAATGACAAAACATTGCACTTTCTTGTAACTGACTTCGTGTGGATACCGGACGATTAGGGTCACCAATAATAGAATCTATAGGATGATCCTTTGTCCACTTGCTGACATGTTCACGGATCCGTGGATTGGAGTAGACCGTAGTAGGAGCTTCCTCTGAGGTGGACGACCCGACATGATTAGAGTCGGGAATTGGTACACCAAAGAATGGAAGTTCACGCATTTGAGCGAATTCCAAATCGTGAGCATCATCATCCTCTTCATCATCAATAGGCATGACATGGGTAGTTGATTTGTGTGTTGGTTGAGAATTACTTGTTGAAGGTATATCTTGACCAATTGTAGGTGTAGACGTATCTGATTGTGCTTCGGTTGCTGGAGGGAAACCTTCGGTAACCGGAGCTATTACCTTAGGTTCTGGAGCAACAATACTTGGAGGAGTAAAGAATTCATCAAAGAACGGTTGAAACAACGTATCCCATTCATTCCTAGAAGGTGGTATAAATGGTGATGAAGAAGGGTTATTTGGGACAAGACCACAACTAATGTTACTAGGTCTCATTTCATGAAGTACGGGTTTAGAGTTGCTTTGCTCAGAAACCATTGTCGTCAGCTCATCAAAATCAACATTCATAGTTTCGAGGATCTTACGAGAATTACGATTGTAGATTTGGTATTCCTTCTTTGTGGGTGCATAAGCAATGAAAATACCAATATCAGCCTTGGGTTGAAATTTTCCCAAATTGTCACAATCATTATTTGGATAGCAAAGAGAACCAAATACATGAAGATATGATAAATTTGGTACTTTTCCATGGAGAAGTTCATAAGGTGTTTTACCATGGCGTTTTTGAATTAGTGACCGGTTTTGGGTGAAAACTGCTGTAGATACTGCTTCTGCCCATAAAAACAATGAAGCCTTTGCGTAAATTAACATCATTCGAGCAGCTTCCATAAGTGTGCGATTTCGCCTTCCAGCGACACCGTTTTGTTGTGGAGTGCGAGAAACAGATGTTTCATGAGATATGCCAACTTCTTCATAATAATCACGCAATATTTGATTCACAAATTCGGTTCCATTATCTGTACGAATGCGTCAGATAGTAGTGTTGAAACGCACTTGAATCATCTTGAGAAATCCGGTGATGAATTTAGGTGCCTCATTTTTTGTTGTAAGAAATTTCACCCATGTAAACCGAGAGTAATCATCGACAATGACGAGGATGTACTTTTTGCCACTAAGACTTTCAACACGCATTGGCCCACAAAGATCCATATGTAACAAATAAAGTTTCTCTTGGTTGGTGTCTTCAGTCTTAGGTTTGTATGATTTCTTAGTGCTTTTCCCCATTGTACACGTGGAACACAAATGGTCCTTGTGAAATGAAAGTTTTGGAAGACCACGAACAAGTTCGTTTTTCGCCAAATGATTAATAGTGTCAAAGTTAAGATGAGATAACCGTCGATGCCATAACCATGACTTAGTCTTCGATGCTTTGGAGAGAAGACATACGGGAGAAGCGGCCATCATATCTTGTAGAGACAGAGTGTACAAATTATTCCCTCGAGTACCTTTCAATAAATCAACCCCTTCCAAATTACGGATGAACCATGTATGCTCTTGAAAAGCAACTTCTAAGTTTGCATCACAAAATTGTCCCATAGAAAATACATTGTGACCAAGACCTTCCACATAATACACTCTTGAAATTATAACATTCCCAATATGATATTCACCGTAACCCGTTATCTTTGCGATATTATCATTTCCAAATCGAACCGTACCAAGAAACTTGCTGAAGAAATTTCTAAGCTGAGAGCGATCTTCGGTCATATGCTTGGAGAAACTAGAGTCCAAATACCAGAGAACAATTTGGACCAACTATTTTCAATAACAGCAGTAGACAATGCATTGGAAACTATTGGTTCCAGAGTGTTAGCAGATACAGATATAATATTATCAAAATTGCTAACATTTTTGTTATCCTTAGATTTCCTACATTTTCTAATGTGAGTTTTACCATTAACAGGTTATATAGTTCCAACTTTATGAGTTTTTGGAGTATTAGCGGGCACTATAGTGGGAGTAGACCTATTTAAAGGGAACTTAGTTCCTACAGTAGTGTCGGTGTTCCTAGTTAAAGGACACGCTTGTGTTTTGGTAGCCTTGGTACTCCTAATTAAAGGGCACGCAATCTTTGCTTTAGTGGGAGTGATCCTAGTTAAAGGACACACATTTCCTACTATAGTGAATGTTCTACCAATGGGGCGCCACATCCAACCAACTTAGGTTAACACTTTCCCAGTCGGTTTTCATTCTAATCCATTTTCCCGGGCATTCATCTCATTCACATGGTCAATAAGGCAAGAATCATGACGACTAGAAAACATACATTCATTTCAATTCCAACATTTCAAATTAGAATTCTGCACAACTGCAGAGCCTTTAGGTTTAGCTAAATGATTCTTTTTATTCAAAACAGAAATAACATTCCTAGGGTGGGCTTCTACTTTCTTCTTCACTTGACTACTAGATGGGGGCAAGATCCTATCATTCTTCGAGTTTCTTTTAAGCTTAGAACTTTGAGCCTTAGTAGTGGTGTTTACTCATGTAGAAAGCAACACAAGAATATTAGAAACTAGTTTTGATTTTGCCTTATCTTTTGGTGACCAATGTTTGAGATGGTTTAGTCCTAGGGCCCTTGTTAAGTGGTGTGACGGCGATGTGTTTCCTTTTGATTGCACTAGAGGAAGATGTTGAGACAGTGGCTGAGTTAACCATAAAATTCTTACCTTTTAGGGTACGAAGTATTTCCTTTAACTCAGTCAAAGCTATTCCCTCAAATCAGATATTTTCACTGACTTTCGATTCAATTGTTCAATCAATGTTTGATTCTGTGCAGTGGTATTAGCACATGCGGGCTTTACTGAATCGAAGAGTCGTGTATTTTTCTGTTTTAAGTTATCAACTTTGGACAAGATCTTGGAAACTCGATTATCTAGATCAAGTTTAATATTCTCAATGGCCTCAAGTACGTTCACATAATTAATCTCCTTAGATTTCTCTTTGTCTATCGGCAATGATTTAGCAACCTTGTCACTTGGTTGACGCTGTTTTGATTGTAAATTCAATCGAAAATTCTTTTGAAAATTTGCATCATCGATATTAACACCTTCGAATGACGTTTCAAAGATTTCTTGAATAAATTGTTGCCGGCATTCAAGCGAAATACAATGTGTTTGAATCTCATCAAAATGTTTTGAAAGCAAAGAATACGAATCTTGAAGCTTTAAAAATCCAGTGTCAGATTCGTGAAAAGTACTATCTATCACATTATCCACAAATTCAACATTATGTACAATAGAATCATTATCAACACTTTTATTCACACAGACGGAAACAATATCATGTGACATCACTTGCTTCAGAAGGTGATCATTTTGACGTGAAATTCGTTCTATTTCAATTAAACCGTTTTCATAAGCATAATCCTTTTCATTGATAACACGTTTAACTTCATCTATTTCCAAAACAAAATCTTGATCAATATTGCTGAAAAAAGCTTTAATATTGTTTACAAATAGAACAATTTCGTCTCGAAACGCAGCTCTAGTGTGCTCAAAATTCCATTCACCTTTCGTTATGGCCGAAGCCGTCGTATGTTCCTTAAAGACCTTGTCAAAATCGGCAATGTGTTGGTGCAACGCATTTAAGCTGTCTGACACCTTACTTGTAGGTGCAATTAACTTAGTTAAATCCTTTTTGACAAGTGTAGGAGACGTACTAGGATGGTTTTCATTTGACAAACTTTGGGGCACAACAACTAATAATTGAGCTAATTCCGTTTTTAATTGAATACGTGTCTTTTTATTAAATTAATCTTTATTATGCTGAACATAATCAAGCTTATGGAATTTTGAAAGAATTTTAGATTGAGTTTCTTCCGCAAGTGACATAGTCTCCTCAGTACTACGAACATAAGGTGCTTCTTTCGATTTGCCAATTAGGGTCACATCATAAAGACAAGGAATATATTCCTGAGCTTGTTTTGCATAACCAGGATTAGGTGGTAAATCTTGAAGACGCTTAAGTTCGAGTTCTTTAAACGATTTAGTTAAAAGATTAACCTTTTCTGTGGAGGCATATTGTTTTAAAAACTGTTTTTCCTTGAATTTAAGAAGTTTGGTAGCATTAATTTCTGATTTAAACTTTTTAGACTCGAGAGTTTTGAAATCCATTTTAAGTTTCTGAAGATCATTTACAACCGACTCTTTTTCTTTTAATTCATTTGAAAGATTACCTTTTAATGATTCTGTTTCTTTTAAGTGTTCAATCTTTTCAAAACGAAATTGGTCAAATTTAAAATAAGTTATTTTCTCTACTTGAGGGACCATTTCAAAAGTTTTGACCTTTTCCTTATACAGCGCAAGCTCAGCGGTTAGGTTGGCATTCATATCTATGGTTTGTCGAACAGCCACATTCATGTTATCAATAATATGTTTAGGCACCATTACCAGATCACGTTGATCATTAGATTCCATACCTGTCGTAGCATTTGGTTGAGGTTCACTCAAATGTGTTGGATTGGATACCACATCATTTGAGTTACTAGTTTCCGAATGCTGTTCGAGGTTGTCATTTTCATGCTCAACATGATGTGGATTACCATGAACATTATTAGATGTGGTTGGTACCTCACTGACGACATCAGAATCGTACTGAGATAGATTAGCAACGAGAGAAGCTTGGGCTGAGTGAATGTCATCATAATCCGAATCATATGCGTCAAGATCATCTGCTTGATATGCTGCATTAGAAGTAGAGACAACCGCAATGCCTTCATTATTTGCTGCCCTTGGGTTTGCAAGAAATGCTAATTCCTCTGAATCCAATATCTTTCTTTTAGATTGAGCATCTACCAAATAAATCTTCTCACGAAACCACGTTGCATCCCTTCTCCTTTTTGGCTGAGTGCATTCCCTCGCCATATGACCTTGTCCTCTACAATTGTAGCAAGTCACAACCTTTTGTGGACCAATAGGGCTTCCATTTCCACTAGCTTGAGAACTCACAACTTGAGCATTCATGGTCCTTGTAGGAGGTCCATATGAATTTTGCCTTCCCTGAATGGTTTGCACCGTCAGTTGACCATCTTGAATAGTTGCTTGTTGTTGAGGATTTGAAGTAGTGCGGAGCTGATTGTTCGTTGGTGGATAACCTCTAGTTGCAACAAGTTTTGACAATTAGTTAGTGAGATGGTTTAAGACATCAGTAGGTGTATCATTTGGAGTAAAGACCGGTGCTTGAATTGGTGGAAGTTCATTGGAGTAGAAGGCTTGTGCCGGTGGTGCTTCAATTGGAAAATATCCTTGTTGAGGAGTATAGCCCGTTGGTGAAGTGATGGCTTGTGATGGTGATGCCTGATGTGTTGGTTGCTGTGGATAAGGTTGTTGAAGCACACTTTGTGGAAATCATTTTTGTGGCATCGTTAGTGGTTGATAAGATGGTTGTTGTGGTTACTGATATGTGTGTTGTGGTGGTTGCTGCAAGTATGATTGTTGTTGATAAGTGTAAGCCATGTTTTGTTGGGGGGTCATTTGTTGAGAAGCATACATGGCAAGAGGATCATGAACTTGAAGTGTAGACAACCGAGCCTCGATCACATGACTTCGTGTTGTTGAAGAAAAGCTTGAAGTTGATCCACATTGGTTTGATGCAAATCCTTAGCCAATTTAACAGCCGTCTCGTACCTGCTCCATTCAGAAGGGAGAGTGTTCAAATACTTGGTGTTTAATTGAGACGTAGGAATTGCCAGGCCATTGATGTTAAGCTCATTCATCAAAAGAGTGAGTCTCAAATAAGTAATCATTGAGAGTCTCCCCGGGGACATAGGTGAACTTATCAAACGAATCATATAGCTTACACTCTCGTTCTTGTTTAGTTAACGAGGTGCCTTGCATCCGAACACGAATTCTATCCCATAACTCTTTGGCAACTTTATGTTTACTCACAAGTTTGTAAACATCTGAAGGAAGGGCTTGGAGAATGATGTTTGTTGCTTGTTTAACACATTTGTATTGAATCTTGGCATCTCCAGTTAGTTCACCCATTGTACGAGGACGAGTAACAACACCTTCAGTCATAGTACCATATACCAATAGTCTATTGAGCACCGATGCCTAAATGAGATGTCCATTTTCTTTGTTCAACATATAAAGTTCCATTCAGGAAGCCCAATCCTCGTACATAGTCTTCACCAACATTGGTGGACGATTATCCGTACCCGATAGGATGGACTTATCCGTAAGAGATGTGTACTTTTTTTTTGATAAATTAAGATTTACAAACGTTGATCGAACAATGAGAGAAACTAAATGTGTTTGTTGTTGTGTGTAGAAGTCGAGAAATAATGTTGAAATCCCCTAAAATATGTTCTCGATGACCAAAAAATTCCAAGACGAACAACAACTCACGAATGTTCGAAATTTTTTAAGGAATAATTTTGGGATCGTCGGAATATTGATCGGAATATCTGATCGGAATACCCTGTCGGAATAATCTATCGAAATACTTTGTCGGAATAAACTGTAGGAATACCCCTTCGGAATAAACTGTCAGAATATCCTGTCGGAATAATCTATCGGAATAACCTCTCGGAATGACCTGTCGGAATATTACTATCGGAATATCACTATCGTAATACCTGTCGGAATATCACTATCGGAATATCACCATCGGAATACCCGTCAGAATATCACTATCGGAATACCCGTCGGAATAAGTATCGGAATGTGTAAACCCTTTTCCGATGGAATTTCTGTCGGAATATATAAGCCCAAGTTCCACTTTTCTCGGACAAAACTCAACCAATTCGAGATTTAAAGCCAAAAAATGATCAAAACACCCAAAAATTTTGTGTTTTTAGCCAAAGTAAATGTACCAAATCTCTACCACAACTATGTAGAAGATTTGTATCAAGAAAAAAGCATAAAAAACACAAAAAAAAATTTGGTACGTATGATATAGATCAAAATAGGCACAAAAAATTAAGAACACAAACACATAATCAATACAATCATCCCATGGCTCTTGATACCATTTGTAGGATATTGTAAATTTTGCTTATGTTTAGAGAGAGAAAGATATAGAAAGATGGTAAGAACACACACACACTTAGAGAGAGAAAGTGTAGAAATACACACATAACTATGTGTTAATTATGTAGTGAACCAACACCCTCTCCAACTAAGGAGAGGGTTTATATACCCAAGCCCATGAGATGGGCTTGGGCTTACATTGGGCCGCCGACATACACAAGTTGTAGGCTTGGCTTGGCCTTCTTTGCTTACTTTTAAGATAACTAAACTACGAGCTACTACTTAGACTATTGTTGGAGTGACCGATCCTTTCTAATACGTAAAGCGTATTTCCTACAGGTTATTATTGCGAAAGATCTTTCGGATGATGAAAAAACCGCACTTATCGATGTCTTGAAGGCTCACAAAGGGAAATTACGTGGAAATTATCCGACATTAAGGGTATCGACCCAAAATTTTGTACACACAAAATTTTAGTGGAGGAGGAATACAAGCCCGCTATTCAATGTCAAAGAAGGGTAAACCCCAAAATTCACGACGTCATCAAAAAGGAAGTCCTAACTCCTTAACGTGGGAATGATTTACCCTATATCCGACAGCCCTTGGGTGAGCCCCATTCATTGGGTCCCTAAAAAGGGAGGAATGACCGTTGTGTCAAACGATGACAACGAGTTAATTTCAACTCGACTCGTGACCGGTTGGAGGGTGTGTATTGACTATCGTAAGTTAAATGACGCCACTAGTAAAGACCATTTTCCCTTGCCCTTCATGGACCAAATGTTGGAGCGTCTTGCGGGAAATAATTTCTATCTTTTTAGATCGGTTTTCCGGTTACTTTCAAATCCCCATAGATCCTCGTGATCAAGAAAAAAACTACGTTTACGTGTCCATATGGAACGTTTGCCTATCGTAGAATGCCATTCGGACTTTGCAATGCACCGGGAACCTTTCAAAGGTGCATGATGGCTTTTTTTCATAACATGATCGAGAAGACGATGGAAGTTTTCATGGATGACTTTTTGGTGTTTGGTAGTTCGTTCACTTCGTGTTTTGGAAATTTGGAGAAAATATTGAAACGTTGTGAGGAAACCAACCTTGTGCTCAATTGGGAAAAATGTCATTTTATGTATACGGAAGGGATCGTTTTAGGGCACAAGGTCTCGAAAGGGGGGATTGAGGTAGACAAAGCTAAGATATACGTCATCGCCAAATTACCTCATCCCAAAACCGTTAAGGGAGTTAGGAGTTTCCTAGGCCACGCGAGCTTTTATCGTCGCTTCATTAAAGACTTTTCAAAGATATCTTGACCCATTACACACCTTCTCGAAAAAGATGCCCCTTAAATCTTTCACGAAGATTGTGTTCGAACCTTTGAAACTCTTAAAAGGAAACTTACCGAAGCTCCCATTCTTGTTGCTCCTAATTGGAACCTCCCCTTTGAGCTAATGTGTGATGCAAGTGATTACGCTATTGAGGCCGTTAATGGAAAAGGTCATGATAAGCATTTCTTGCCTATTCACTATGCTAGTAAGACGATGACCGGGGATGAACTTAAATAAACCACAACGGAAAGGAATTACTTGCCGTGGTGTATGCATTTGAGAAATTCCGACCTTATCTCGTCTTGACTAAAAGCATAGTGTATACGGATCATTCGGCTATCAAGTACCTCTTTTCTAAGCTTGATGATAAGCCACGATTGCTTCGTTGGATTCTCCTCCTACAAGAATTTGAAGTCACCATAAAAGACAAAAAATGAGCCGAGAATCTTACGGACGATCAGCTCTCTCGTTTGGAAGATCCTCACCAAAGTGTGTACGAGAACAAGGAAATCACCAAAACATTTCCTCTCGAGACACTTGGTGTAGTGAATTCTAAGGATGATTCTTCTACTCCATGGTTTGCAGACATCGCAAATTACCATGCGGGCAACTTCATCATTAAGGGTATGACGACACAACAAAAACAAAAATTCTTTCGTGAGGTCAAGTTCTACTTTTGGGACGACCCTTATCTATTTCGGACTTGTGCGGATCAAATTAATCGACGTTGTGTGTTTGGAACCAAAGCTACTAATATCCTTAGAGCTTGTCATGAGGAACCCACGGGTGGTCACCATGGTGCTAATCTCACGGCGAAGAAGGTCTTTGATGATGGTTTCTTTTGTCCTACTATTTACCGAGATGCGCACGCACTTATCAAGTCGTGTGACTCATGCCAACGTCAAGGAAAAACCTCACAAAACGATGAAATGCCACAAAACATCATCCAAGTGTGTGAGATCTTTGACGTATGGGGCATTGATTTTATGGGGCCGTTCCCATCATCTCGTGGTAATAAGTACATCCTTGTCGCCGTTGACTACCTATCTAAGTGGGTGGAAGTTAAGGCTTTACCCATGAACGATGCTCGTGTGGTAGTCAAGTTCTTGAAACAATTATTCTCTCGGTTTGGAACCCCTCGTGTAATCATAAGCGATCGTGGAACCCATTTTTGTAACGATCAATTTGAAAAGGTTCTAAAGAAATATGGGGTTACACATCGGATTTCTACGTCTTATCACCCACAAACGAGTGGGCAAGTCGAGGTTTCAAACCGAGCTTTGAAAAGGATCTTGGAAAGGTCGATAGGAGAGAACCGACAATCTTGGTCGGATAATTTAGAAGATGCTTTATGGGCCTTTCGTACCGTCTATAAGACGCCCATTGGGTGCACGCCTTATAAGCTTGTGTATGGGAAGAATTGTCTCTGGCCAACTGAACACGAACACAAAGCTTAATGGGCCCTAAAGCATTGCAATGATGACATGGAGACTGCGGGAAAACACCAGAAAATGCAATTAAATGAATTCGATGAATTGAGAGACATTGCTTATGAAAATTCATTGATTTATAAAGAGAAAACTAAAAAGTTTCATGCTTCTAAAATTAAAAACCGGGTTTTTAACATTGGAGATCAAGTGTTGCTTTTTAACTCAAGATTGAAAATATTTTCCGGCAAGTTGAAATCCTGTTGGTCCGGACCGTTCACCATTAACCAAGTGTTTCCATATGGGACCATGGAGCTAGCTAAAAATGATGGTCCTAACTTCAAGGTGAATAGTCATAGGGTTAAGCACTACTTTGGTGGGGAAGTCCCTTATTTGGACGACCTCGACCAAGTCACTTTCCCCAATGATAATTAGTATTGAGGGGATCGAGTCGAGCTCATGACTCGGTAATAAAAAACGAGCTGCCTCATGGGGGAGATCCCATGCTTATCCATGTACATATTTTTCGCTTTCTAATGTAGCTAATGTGAGGGGATTTGTGCCCTTCCAACCTTTGTTTCATGGTTGTTTGTTAATTGTGGTATTTAGATCATAATCTTCATGATTGGAGCCTCTCGTGTTCGTTTTACGTGAGCACTCGATCGTTTGCTTTGAAGAATTTCTCGATATCCATATGATATATCTTTTGATGTTCTATCCTTAGGTATTTTAGCACACTTCATAATGGCTATAGATTTAATGGTTCCTCCCTTTCCATGCTAGATTAGGCATTCAACTTCGTCTCTAGTATGGGGGTATTTTACCCTTAGACTCGAAACATTAAGGACAATGTTGAACTTTAGTATGGGGAGGTGAATAGATACCTGATTTGCTAAACCTTCACGCTTTCCGAAGTTTATATTTTTGTTATCATTTTGTTGCAAAATAAGGCTAAAAATGGCCAAATTTTAAATTTTTTCTCATATTTTCATAAGTGTTTAAGACACGAATGTAGATTTCCGATGGCGAGAATGAGAGTAATTTTTTACTCGACCGTGCGTGTTGAGCACTTAGCTTTGATTCCTTAACTTATATTAGGCTAAGTCTCTTAAATGAGGACGAGAAATGATAGATTTAATTATAAGTTACTATGTTAAACATAGAGTACTCGTATTCATTCAAAAACTCATGTGTTCTAATTGTTTGCTTATTCTCCATTCGCTTGTATATATATTTTGCTAATAAGTATTGACTTAGCGGTTTAGTCTTGATTGTTGGTTTCTACTCTTTTCTAGTAGCTTGCATGTAATTTAATTGGGAAAACATTAAGGTATCGCCAGCGTCACAATTTTGAAGTATTGGCACCCCAAATAATCGAAAGCTTCACCCAATAATAATTTTAAGTGCTCACTCACCTAAATCAAGCAAAAATTCGAAGCTCACAAGGCCGAAAAATCTATGCGAAAATTGAAAGTGAAAGCCTTAAACTTTGAAGCTTTAAAGATCCAAAATTACGTTTTACGTTGAGGATATACGTCTTTGGCCATAATAAACACCTCATGGTGAGGTTAAATAAAAGGCAAGGCAAGACCGAAGTCATAATAAAAGCTCCATGGCGGAGTTGAATAAAAGATGGAGGTAAACCTATGATAATAAGGCCCATCCGTTAGGGGGCGTATAAAAGTCTTGGTAATAAGTCTCATGTTCAAAATCGTTATAAAACTGTGTTTATCGATCCTTCTTGTTGACTTAATTTTTTGACATCGTTGTCTATTAGGGGAGGTTACTAATTCGATGGTTTTGGTTACACCGTTATGACTCTATTTATGGACCTTAATCTCTATCATCGCATAATTCAACAATGTATCAATATGATCATTCGAGACAAAAATAAAATATAAGAGATACAAAATAGGATTAAGGGAGTCTAAGTACGTGATTAGGGCATATGAGTAGTGTTAACATTACTAACTTATAATGACAATGATTTCGTTACACGTTTGGCATGGAATTGGGTGAAAATCGAGGACGACGAATTTGAAGCATTCACGTGTTCTTGTTCTATGAACCTAAACGTCCCATTTTGCGATAAAAATCATACATTATGTCTAAAACGCAAGTAGTAGTAGTGTAATAAGTATAAGTTTCAATAAAAGTCAATAAAAATGAAATTTGGAGATGCTAAGATACTTTATTCTAGCATTGCGTGAGGGTACGATAATGGCTTAGTATGGGTGAGTGATGAGACTGCTTTTATACATAGTCTCATCGTCTAAAACGGGCTTAAAACGATGAAAATATCATAAAAAGTTCCATATATATATGCTTGTGTTTGTTCATTTTGTATTTTAGGTACGGATATCGATAAAATAACAAAAGATCACAAGAAACAATGCAAAAACAAACACGGGAACGAAGCCGCACAATGAACCGGACCCTAGTGTTAATTTTCCAAGAAAATTCCTTGAAGAATTGAAGATGTACAAGAAAGGTCCTTCATCATTAAATAAATGACACTTTATACCCTTGTATATTCATAATTACAAGTTTGGTCCCTAATGTTTTTCAAAGTTACAAAAAAGACCCTCAACTTTGAAGAATTGGCAAGAATGGTCCCTACAAAATAAAGAATTGTCACTTTTAGTCCTCCACAAAGTCAATCATACAAGTGAAGACCTTAAAGTTTCAAGAATAGTCCTTTAAAGCCCTTCAAGAATCAATAAATGGCAAAATATACCATTGGAAATACTTTGCAAAAGTTTGTGTGGCCAAAGTATGAATTTTGAAACTTCTTTATAAAGGGAAATTCAGCTTAAACTTCCAAAGATGTGTATGCAAACAACTTGGAAAGAGAGGGACTAAAGCTGGCCGACCATCAAACTAACCTAGACCAAGCAGAGCTTGACACCACACCCCACTACCTCCATCTACCAATCACATCTCACCATTTTGCCACCTCACAATCCCACTCAGTCGATTATTAATAATAAATTCAAAAAAGTATTATTAAACCCAAATGGCGCCTAACACCCCCACTAATCCCCAAATCAGATTAAACACTACACTATTCATAACATAAACCCTAATCCAAAACTTGTTCAAAATAAAGGGGTTTTTGTTAATCCTTTCCAGTTTAGTGATTAACCATTTTCTAAACCAAACTCCACCCCAAGATTCCTTCTTACTACGCCCATGTGGTCACATGGACCCTCCCCTGCACCCTTTTGAGACGAAGACAAAACCTGTCAGGCATTTGGACGACTGGGATTGTCTTGCTTGTTCTCCAAAGCAAAAAGAAGGGCCAAGATCGTTTTTCACTACTACAAGATCACATGTTGGCCTCTAAGACAAAATTCAAACAAGCATATTCGAATTTCAACAAGGGCATTTTTGGAAGATTACAGCATTAGGGTTTCTTGTTTTTCAGCTTTCTAGAATTACTTGTAGCCTATATAAGGCATTAGGGTTTTTAAATTAACTCTTGTTCTTGGCATTTCTGAATTGAGTCACGACATTGTAAATCTTCTTTTCTATGAACAATAAATTGAGTATTGTTTGTTGACAAAGAAAATTCCAAGTTCCTTTCCTGTTATTGTTCTTAGTTAATTGCTTTTAAATTCGTTTCCAAAGTTGTTCTTAAGTTTTATGCATTTATGTTTCAAAATTTTTCAACAATCTTTGATTTTTCCAATATTCCTTTTTCAAGCATTTGGGTGTTTTTGAACCATAGATTGATCATCTCACCCTGATAAGAAGATTATCAAGGTGAAGTGAAGTCTTTGGATTGGGAAGATTCATAGTGTGGGGACTAAAAGTCTTTGGAAAAATCTTTTTACTTGTTTTACTTATTTGCTTAAGCTACTACTGGTACTAACCCCCTTGTTCTTTGTGACTCTCATCAAAAGCTGGTAGTTTTTGGTGTTGGTTCAGTAAGGAAAAGGATTGTTTGCTCTTTTGTGTGTTTAAAATAGCTCTATCAAACCAAGTGCTCAACCTTGACTGCAGTAGTCTTGGTTGCCACTTCATTCTATTCAATACTCCTTGGTTTGAGCCTAGTTGTTGGCCAAATCCAAGGAAGCTTTGCTAGCCTTTCTTGGATGCAAAGCAAGGCAGGTTCACCACCCCCTTCCTTCTTTTTACTTTCTTAATGAAAAATATGCCTGCTATGTGAATTTTTGCTCATTACTGTTATCTAGTTTTTTTGGTGATTGAAATCTGGTTCTTAGTTCATAGTAGTGTTATTGTGATGCTTGTTTAAGTTTGTCTAGGATTTAAACACGTTTTGGCTTTGTTAAAATCTGATTTAAGTTTTTAAAAGGGTGTTTGGGATTACATGTTTTGAAAGCATTGGTAAAAATTGAGTAGGAGTTAAGAGTCACTTAGTGTTTGGATCTGATATTTACTTGTTTTACTTATTTTTGCAGTAGTCTTTGTAACACTCTCAAATTTCGTATCAGATCAGCGGAAGGGTCAATAGATTGTTACGAGATAGCACAATAACTCAAATCATAGACAACACATAAAAAGGGTTGTACAAAGTTTAGCATACATTCATTCGAGTACAAGTTTAAAGTTTACACAAGGTCCCCCAGTTTCACAGTCATAAAGTTTACAAAACATAGTTCGAATGAATATCATTATTATGTGGCCATCAGAGTTGATCTCCATCCAAGTTACCTTCAAGCGCCTGAGATAAAACATGCAAAAATTATATCAGCGAATGCCGACTGAATTCATAGAGTTTAATAAAACCGTTATACAAAACAGTTATAGAAAGCAGAACACAACTATAATATCAGAAGTGAGCCCTCGTATTGCTAGTCAGGCAATATATTATAAATCAATTCATACATCTTATACCGTCCATGAGACCGTAGTCTCAATATTACCATTATAGGTAACATTATTATCATTATTTGTATTTGTATTGTATTGTTATTGGATTATTACCAGCCGTATGACATTGCTACCTTACTATAATAAACAACGGGAAGCGAACCGACAAACAATTGCCCATCTAAATTAGTGTGTCGTCACAAAAATCACGCTATGTAAATCTTCTCATACATAAATTCGCTTACCAATCAATGTGGCACGACGGGGATCAACCGTCAAGGCGCGAACTAGGGTGATCTTCCCCAAATAGTACTATTATATGCATAAGCGTCTACCAAATCCTGGTAGTTCACAATTCATGCTAGTGGAACTTTTAGTGACATAACCTAACTAATAATAATCCATTTCATCTCATTCATTGGGTCATAATATCATTCGGGTCCATATCAATAAGCATACCATCGGGACTACTTGTGTTCTATTTTTATCAAAACTAGCATGTTATCTCCTTCGCGGGTTTATAAAACATTTCATAAAACATTTAAAAGAGTGTGAGGCTATGAACTCACGTTGATTGGAAATGGCGGGTTATCGGTGATTAGGAGGTACGGTGCGTGCTTCAATCACGGAAACCTAGACAAATAATACTCGGTCTTAGACTTTTGTCAAATGACTTTATAAAAATAATGGTGATGTATATGTGATGATATTATAATTATGATGATGATCAAGTGAGATTTTATCTCCTCATACAATATTATATTTGTTATGTGTTAGTTAATTTAGACTAGTTATACTAGTTTTAACCAATTTACATATTAAGGCCCAATAAGCCCATTAAGAGTCCAATGCATTATATTAGCCCATTTATACTTTTAATACCAAGCCTATACTCATATGTTGGGCCCAAGTGAGTTAAGCCCATGAGTAAGTCCATTAGTGTTAAGCCAAACTAGTTGGGCCTAATGGTCCAATAAGGCTACTTTGGCCCATTATAGTCCATAAGTTATAAAGCTCGGGATTATCGGTTTTTACTTGTCAAATGTGTTTACATATCAGTATATGAGTTATAAAAATGTTACATTAGACGGGTCCGACCGTCTAAGTTTTATTTGGCGAAAACGTTAATATTTCGGTTTTAGCCGAAAAGACGTAAAACTTATATATAGTTGTAAAATTTTAGAAAACATTTGAGTTTTACTTTTATAAAATGTCATGTTTATTTATTTTTGCATACAAACTCACTTTATAATAGTTATTATTAGTTAGTGGCTTTTATATACTTATTTATAATAATATTTACTTGAGTGCTCTTTTTATATTATATAGTTTATTAACAAATCTCATTACTAAAGTCAAGTCCACCATTTTTGCTATATCTTGAGTTCTACAAGGAGATAGAACCTCAAATTTAAACAGCATAAACTACATGATGTGGGCTACAAATAACTCTCTAGCCACTGCTAAATCAGCCTCTAAGTATTTTTAATAATTCGTCTAAAACAGACTATACATATTTGTACTTCAATAGTATTTTGATCATAACTTGCTCATTTTATTGATTCCATTGAGTGGCCAACTCACCATATATGTAAAAATCATTTATCTATCTGTATATTTAATAATAAAAGACATTTAACCAAGTGATCATATTGATACTTACTATTTTATACAGCCTATGTAATTAACCAAGATTTTAATATTTTTACTTGTTGATTTTAGCCTTTTTAACCTAATCTATTAACACAAGAACCCCACATAATATTTTGATCATCAGTTATCATCATATACATATACACTTTTGAATAAAATACATGAGTACATTTACAAAATAACAAGATGATAGAAAGAAATGATCTTGTACCAACCAATATAGTGAAAGGTTAAGAACAAGACTTAGTTTTTGCTAACCAATCTTATGAAATAGCAAGATCACTTTGAGATCACCAAGAGTATGAAGAGTCCTTGATAAATCAGCCCTAAACTCCCTTGAAAACTCCTTTTTAGTTGTTAAAATCACCTCAAATCTTCATTTCTTCAAAGGGTTATCATCATATGTAGATTATACGTAAGATTTATGGCTAGATTTTTTATTAATGGTGGTGTTTGTTGATGTATATGGGACGAAAAAGGGGAGCAAGAGAGAGAGATTGAGAGATTTCTAGTTTTGCATGTATGAAAGAAATGAGTTCATGGTTTTGGTTTTTGGTTAAGTTGTTTTAGAAGGCTAGGAGGACAAGTGTCCTCTTAGTTTATGAAAATTTGACACCAAGGTGGTGTCGTTAGCTAGTCTTGCCGCCCATAGTGGGGGTGAGACAAGTGTATACTTGTTTCATCCCAACTAATTTACGGGTACTCCTCGATTCTAGTTTCCTCGATTTACGTGGCCTCGGGTCGTTTTACGAAAAACGGTTTTATAAATTATGAATCTACGGCACAAAACGATTCTAATAAAAATTTTGTCTCGTCAAAAACGGAGTTCAAAAACGTAAATAAGTAAACCTAGGGTTTCCGGGTAAGTCGTAAAGGACGTTAAATTATGCACGTAAGCCCTAATTTCAACCCGTAAATTGTGAGTTCATAAACCAACACAAAAATAAGTTTCAAAATACTATAAGAGAAATAATTTACTACCTGAAAATGTCAGACTGTCACAGCATTTCCTCTTAAAAAGGGATCAACGTCCTCGTGATCCATTTCATTTCGATGCCCATTTCTTATTCAAGTCAAAGAGGTGTGGGTGTTTCTTCCACATTTCATCCTCTCGTTCCCAAGTAAATTCTGGCCCATGCTTTGAATTCTACCGAACCTTAACGATAGGTATCCGACTTTGTTTAAGTTGCTTTACCTTACGATCCATAACCTCTACGGGTTCTTCAATAAAATGAAACTTCTCATCAATTCTGACCTTATCCAACGAGATTTTCTCATCACACACTACTAAACATTTCTTCAGATTAGATACATGGAATGTGCTATGAACACCATGAAGTTGTTTGGGTAACTCTAATTTATAAGCCACCGGACCTATTCTAGATAAAATCTTAAATTGTCCAATATAGCGAGGATTTAGTTTCCCTCGCTTCCCAAATCTTATGACGCCTTTCCATGGCGACACTTTCAACATCACACGGTCACCCACTTCAAATTCCATCGGTTTCTTCCGCATATCCGCTTAAATTTTCTGTCTATTTCGGGCTGTCAACAGCCGTTTCTTGATCTGAACTATCATCTACGTAGTCTCCCAGATCAATTTCGGTCCTGTGAGCTGGGTATCCCCAACTTCACTCCAACATACAGGAGATCTACACTTTCTACCATATAAAGCTTCAAACGGTGTAGCCTTAATGCTAGCATGATAACTATTATTATATGAAAATTCTACTAAAGAAAAATGTTTATCCCAATTCTTACCAAAATCTATCACACAAGCTCCTAACATATCCTTCCAGTGTCTGTATCGTCCTTTCACTCTGCCCATCAGTTTGGGGTGATAAGCAGTGCTCATGTCGAGATTCGTTCCCAAGGATCTTTGGAGGGATTTCCAAAACTTTGATGCGAATCTAGGATTTCGATTAGAAATAATCAATACAAGCACTCCATGCTTACATACAACATTCTCAAGATAGATACGAGTCAGCTTCTCCAATGAGAACTGCTCTTTAACAGGAATGAAGTAAGCTAATTTGGTCAATCTGTCGACAATGACCCAAATCGAGTTATTTCCAGAAGATGTTCTAGGAAGCTTAGTGATAAAATCCATTGTGACTCGCTCCCACTTCCATTCAGGATTTTCTGGTTGTTGAAGTAGTCCTGATGGCTTTTGATGTTCAGCTTTGACTCTTGCACAAGTCAAACATTAAAGAACATACATAGCAATATCAGCTTTCATATTCGGCCACCAAACTTAGGTATCCACATACGACCTCTTAAGCATTTCACTCCATCAGCTCTAACCTCTAAAGGATCTCCTTCACCTCGAAACCCTTCATTATCAAAATTTTCTTTCTTACAAGCTTCTATTGTGCATTCCTAATTTGTTCAGGCAAATTATTGTGCACAGTCAAGACTAGAGAACGTACCCTGATAGGCTCTCTATCCTTTCTACTTAATGCATCGGCAACAACATTTGCTTTCCCCGGGTGATATTTTATATCACAATCATAATCACTTAACATTTCTATCCATCTTTTTTTCCTCATATTTAATTCCTTTTGATCGAGAATATACTGTAGGCTTTTATGATCGGTGAATACCGTACACTTGGTGCCATACAGATAATGTCTCCATAACTTAAGAGCAAAGACTACAACTCCCAGCTCAAGATCACGAGTAGTATAATTCTCCTTATTTTTCCTTAATTGCCTAGAAGCATAAGCTATCACCTGTTCTCGCTGCATCAAGACAGCTCCATAACCTCTAAGAGATGCGTCACAAAATACTACAAAATCTTCACTTTCGTCGGGTAATGATAGAATTTGTGCACTACATAATTTTTGCTTCAATATCTGAAATGCTCCATCTTCTTCACTTCCCTAAACGAAAGGTTTATTTTTCTGAGTTAGCTTGGTCAAGGGTTTAGCTATTAGAGAAAATTCTTTAATGAATCGTCTACAATAGCCAGCCAATCCTAAGAATTGTCGCACCTCCGTTGGCGTTGTCGGTGCAGACCAATTCTTAATGGCTTCAACCTTTGCCGGATCAACATGAATTCCATCTTTGTTAATTACATGACAAAGAAATTGCACAGAGTCCAACCAAAAATCACATTTTGAAAACTTAGCATAAAACTTTTCATCCTTTAACAAGCTCAAGATAATCCTTAAGTGTTCTCCATGTTCCTCTTTATTCTTAGAATAGATTAGAATATCGTCAATAAACACGATCACAAATTTATCCAAATAGGGTTTGCACACTCGATTCATTAGATCCATGAATACCCCAGGTGTGTTAGTTAGCCCAAATGGCATCACTTGAAATTCATAGTGTCCATAACGAGTTCTAAATGCCGTTATAGGAATATTTGCTTCACGGACGCGAAGTTGATGATATCCAGACCGCAAATCTATCTTAGAAGATACACTAGAGCCTTGTAATTGATCAAATAAATCATCAATCCTTGGTAAACGATGTCGATTTTTTATTGTCAACTTATTCAGCTCACGGTAATCGATGCACATACGAAAAGATCTATCCTTCTTCTTAACGAACAAGACTGGAGCACCCCAAGGTGACGAGTTCCGTCGAATAAAACCTTTATCAGACAACTCCTTGAGTTGTTCGTATAATTCCATTAATTCAGAAGGTGCTAATCGGTAAGGCACACGTGCCACCGGTGCAACACCAGGAATTAGATCGATTTGAAACTTGACTTGCCTTATCGGCGGAAGTCCAGGTAAATCATTGGGAAATACCTACAAAAAATCACATATAATAGGGACATCTTCCAATCGTTTCTCCTTAGAGTCATTCCCGGTCACTTGATCTAAGAATAGCTCGTAACCATTCTTGATGTACTTTTGGACTCTAATACATGAAATTTTCAAACGAGATTCACCTCGATTACCATCAATTACTAACGTCCTATTCCTAAGAGGAATCTTAACCTTCTTTTCTCCATGATGAGACTGCTTTTATACATAGTCTCATCGTCCAAAAAGGGCTTAAAATGCATTAAATATCATCAAAATACCCATATATATGCTTGTGTTTGTTTCTTGTGTATTTTAGGTACGGATATTGAGAAAATGACAAAAGATCACAAGAATCATGCAAAAACGAACACGGGAAATGAAGCCGCACAATGAACCAAGCCCTAATGAAGAAATTCCCAAGACAAACCCTTGAAGACTTGAAGAATTATGAAGAAGGGTCCTCCAATATGGAATAATTGATACTTTATACCTTTGTATCCTCATAATTACAAGTTTGGTCCCTAAAGTTTGTCAATATTGCAAAAAGGGCCCTCCACATTGAAGAATTGGCAATTTTAGCTCCTCAACAAAGCTAAAATGTCAATATTAGTCCTTCTCAAAGTCAAAGACACCATGAAGAACTCCAAGATACAAGACTTACAAATTTGGTCCTTTGAAAATATCAAAATTACCAAAAGGACCCTTGACTTTGAGGACTTGGCAAAAATGGACCCTCATCAAACATGATTTGGCAATTTTAGTCCTCCAAAATGTTAAGCATACAAGTTTAGACCATTATCCTTGAAGAAAATACCAAATCAGTCCTTCAAGAATCACAAAATGGCAAGAAATACCCCTGAAAATACTTTGGAAAAGTATTTGGGGCAAAAGTGTGAAAAGTGAAACTTGAAATACAAAGGGAATTCGGATTTAGGCTATTATTTACAAAGTGAAAGGAGTATTAAAGGTGAGGGGTTATTTTTGGCAGACATGGATAGTTACCTAGACTAATCCCCATCCAACACGTGTCCCACTACCACTAAACAGCCAATCAGCTCTTCCCATTGTGCCACCTCACAATCCACTCACCCATTTATTTAACTAATCACAACTGATTAGTTAATTTGGCGCCTAACACATTGTTTAAACACCAAAACAGATCAAACCCCTTGTTCATCATGTTCTTAACAAATTTGGGCTTTTGTTATTTACTCACAATTAAACAAAACCCAACCTTAACATTGGGCACCACATCATTCACGTGTCTACATGGGACCTCCCCTGCTACACCTTTGAGCAAGAAGATAAGAAGAGGACAGTCATCTAACAGATCATAATCCAGCTTACATCCTAAGCTTATTTTTCACCCTTTGATCAAGTTTTCACATTGCCAACTCATGCTACAAGCCAAATTCAGTCACATGATCTTCAAAGATGCCAAAGCTCTCAAAGGCATTTCAGGGATTCTATAACATTAGGGTTACGTTTTTTTTCAGCTTTCCTAGATAACTTGTAGCCTATATAAAGGCCTTAGTTCATTACATTTTAGCTTGCTTTTGGTTTTTCCTTGTTCACAAACCTGTAAATCCTACTTTCAGTTTATGAAATTGTGTTTGAGTTTGTTGAAGAAAGACCAAGTGCCATTTAATTTTAAGCTTGTTTATGTTATATGTTAACTGAAATTGAACCTTAAAACGTGTTTGTAAACCTTGTGTAAGAAATTACACATTGGACAAAAAATTGATATTTTGCTAAGATTCTTGGTACATCTTGGAATTTTTGGGATATAAGCTGGTCTATACACCCTGATATTCTGAATATCAAGGTGTTGTAAAGCTCATATCTTAGGGATAATCAAGAGTGGGTACAAGAAGTTACATTAATCAAGTTTATTTTCCAAAAAGTCACCTTTCTGTTTTGATATTTTGCTTCTAACTCTGTTGAATCTTAGCAGGGTTGTTGTTGGAAGCTTGTGGTTGTTCTTGCTAGTACATAAGCTCTAAAATTCGTGGGTGTGGATGTACATCCATGAGGTTTGTCTTAAAACCTTGAAAATCTGATAAATTTTGGATTTTTGGTGAATTTGTGCTCTACTTGTGTTCTTGTTGTTTTCCTGGCTTGAATCTGCTTAATCTTGCATGTTAATGTTGTTAGTATGCTAGATTAGTCATTTGGTAAACTGAATCACACTTATACTTGTTTAATTTTTAGATTAAAAAGATAAAGGGGTGTTTGGGATTACCTGCTTGAGATCATAACTTGTTATTGTCTTGGTAGAAGTTTGAGTTTGTGCTTGTTATCCGTTATATGCTTGGTTGAGTGCATTTTGCTGCAAGTTATTGGGTTTGAAACCTCAAATCATACATTGTGCCATATCTTGTTGATTTTAACTGTTTTTGACCTAAGATTTTGGTGAAATCTAGAATTTGTGCATGCTTAGGGTTAAAAGTTGCTCAAACATCATTTATATAACCTATGTGATAGATTTGAGTGGTTAAATTTGACTTGTTGGTCAATTGCATCAGCAAAGTATAAAACTGCATGTTTTAGTGTTCATCAGTAACCTTCATCTACTTGAATCTTGATTTAGGCTTTGAGCCATTGCACGAAAACTATTTAGACTTGTTCATTTGAGTTTATAATAGCTTGTGTATGCTTTTGGTGCAATTTGGTTGGCTGAATTTTGCTAAAACCGCTTATAAGTTCATAACAGCTTATGTGTTCATGTCTGTGTCAGATCTGGTGATTGATTGAATTAACTGTATCATTTGGCTGTTGTTGATTTTGATTTTTTGATTGTTATTGACTCCTCTTGATCCAATGATCAATTGGTACCTTTGTGTAACTTGAATCTCCAAAAAAGTCACTAAAGACAAAAAAGTCACTAAAGACAAAAAAGTCAACAAGTCAAGCAGTGGAAAAAGTTTCCACTACTCAACACCCAAAACTAGCCCCTGCTAGTACAAATTGTCAGTGAGCTTATCAATAAGCCATTTTGGCTAATCCAGACCTGCAAAAACTTATTTTTTGTGATAGATCTTCATTATTTGACCCATTTGATTGAACTGGAGCTTATTAGACTTTGACTTTGACTTTTTGCTAGAAAACCAACTTATTTGACTTTTTCATAAGTTCTTATTTGCTTTTTCCAGCTTATTGAGTTAGCTTATTTGAAAACTTTTTGTTGATTTAGCTTATTTAAGTCATTTAAAAGCTTTTGCAATTTGAATCAGCTCTTGGGATAGCATAGAACTAAAAAACGACTATTTTGTCGTTTTCTATAGATTGCTTTTTGCATTTTCAGGCTTATTCCTTTGGCTTATTTCAAATTTCTTTTTACAGAAGTCTTATTTAGCTCAAAAGAAGCTTGTGTGTCTAATTTTAGCTTATGGCATTAGCTTATAGCTTAATGGGCCAAAAAGCCCATTAAGAATAAGCTGTTTGGTATAAGCTTGCTTATTTCACATTTTCAGCTTTTGGGCCTTTGGAAAAACTTGTTCAGAATCAAATTTTGAGTCATGTAGTGCTTTTTGGGCCATTTTTTACAAACTTTTTCTTATTAGGCTCAATTTGGCCCATTAAGGTGACTGTTTTGGGTTTAGCCCATTTTCTAGGCCCATTAAGGGTCTTTAGGTAATTTCAACTTCATTTTTGCGTTATTTAGGTTAAAATTAGCTAGTTTGCAACTTTTTAGAATCTTTTAGGATTTTTGGATTTTTATTAATATTTTAATATTATTTTATTATTAAAAACTAAAATTATGATTTTCTAACTTTTTATATTTTTCCTAGACTCTAGACATTTAATTAGGAATTTTACAACTTTACAAATATTTTTAGGGTCTTTCAGTTATCTTCTAGAATTATTTTAAGTTTTAATAGTTTTTAATTGTTTTTAAATAGTTTTATTTAATTTTAAAATTTTCAAAAATAGTTTTAAATTAAGTTAGGGTGTTTTAGAGGTATACAAAGTGATAAATCTCATTTTGGGCTTTTTGTTAATTAAATTGATTTTTAGGGTTTTAATTAGCATTAAAAAATCATTATTTAATTAAATAAAAGGTTTGGGTGATTTTTGATTTTTTGTAAACTCTTAATACATTTTTAGGATTTATTGTAATTTTTAGGAATTTTAGGATAAATTTTTAAATTTGGTTCTTTTACGGTTTTACGTGTACGACCTTTTCGTCTTTGTGTAAATCGTCTTCGTAACCGTCATTCTCTTCTTATCCCATTTCTATTTTTTTCTCATAATCATATAATCACATAATTAATCATTTCATTATACACACACCAAGCCTCCTTGAGAACGATCCCCACTTTGGGTCATAACTCGTGGTTTTCCTAAATCACTTGTTAACGCTTGCCCTATTTACATCCTTTTCCTAAAGGTGTGTAAAAACACAACATCATTTTGGTGTCGCTGTCGGGGAGGCGTGTTGTGTTTTGATTTGGCAATTATTGTTTTTATATACTAACCATAAATAGTATTTGTATTAGTAGCACTCTACTAATACGTATTATCGGTTTTTCGTTTTTTGTGTGAATATTATTACTATATTGTATACGTAGAACAATAAATACACAAGTACTCCAAAAGTGAGAAATCACAACCTTGACTTGGGAGGTCATTACCCAATCATTGTATTCGAATCTCAAACCAAAGAAAAAGGCAAAAATAGATAAATACTTTCGTGAAGCTCAATTTTGAAGAATACAAACTATAAGGTGGGTATAAGGCGGATATTATAAAATATATCCTAAGGAAAAAGGCTCTTAAGTACTTCGCGCCGCCTCGTTTCCCCGCTTGCTTGTGTGTATTTGATTTTGAGAGCTAATCGAGGGTTTTGCCGTCCAAAGTATTACTAAGTATCATATATATTTTTTTGGTTTCATTTGATTAAACCGTCTTGAACGTTTTGGTGTTCCACCAACGTTCTAAAGTCATCGAAGGCGTTCGCTTCACGTGATTGTTTTCATTCTTTGAGGCTTCTTTAATCAAGAGATTTGATTAAGGAGGAGATTTGTAGATTTTGGTCTACTTAATACAATTACAAAAATAAAAAAAAAGTAAAAACAATCAAAAACCACAAAAAAATTGGAAAAATACAAAACACAAAAAAGAATCTTCTTTGCTCATCCCCTCGTTGTACGTGACGTTTATGCAAACTCACTCCAATGCAAGACGTGCACGTAAACGTCGTCAAAAGGAAGGAAACCAAACATCTTCTAATGAATAATCTCCCATTGTTGAACCCATTGTAGAGAAAGAACCAACCATGGCGAATCGTACTATGATGGAGTTACTTCAAGCACCCACCGAGGGTTATGGAGAGGCTATTGTTGTGATTCCCGCTATCCTTGCGGAGAATTTTGAGGTGAAAACGGTTTTGTTTTCGATGATCCAAAACAACAAATTCCATGGTGATGAGAAGGACAATCCACACAACCATATCCGCCAATTCAATCGTCTTACCGCCACTTGCAAGTTTAAGGACGTCTCTAATGACTCGATTAAGATGATGCTTTTTCCGTGTTTCCAGCAGAACTTCCGGGCATACCACCTGCACGAGAAGTGGAATTCAGTATCGAGCTGATTCCAGGAGCTGAACCAATCTCCAAGGCTCCTTATCGCATGGATCCCATAGAGCTGAAGGAGCTGAAGGATCAACTGCAAGAACTTCTTGAACAAGGTTTCATTCGACCGAGCGCATCTCCATGGGGCGCACCGGTCTTGTTTGTTAAGAAGAAGGACGACAGTATGCGTCTTTGCATAGACTATTGAGAGCTCAACAAGATTACCATTCGAAATAGGTATCCACTGCCACGCATCGACGATCTGTTTGACCAACTCCAAGGGGCCAAACACTTCTCCAAGATCGACCTTAGGTCAGGCTATCATCAGCTACGGGTCAAGGAGCAGGACATCGCTAAGACTGCCTTTCGTACCCGCTATGGCCACTACGAGTTTGTAGTTATGCCATTTGGCCTGACAAATGCTCCAGCAGTGTTCATGGATTTGATGAACAGAATCTTCCATGAATTTCTGGACAAATTCGTCATGGTTTTCATCGATGACATCCTGATTTTCTCAAAATCCAAGGAGGAACACGAAGACCATCTTCGTACAGTACTACAGATTCTTCGTCAGAAGCAGCTGTATGCTAAATTCTCCAAGTGTGAGTTCTGGTTAGACAAGGTGGCATTCTTAGGTCACATTGTATCAGCAGAAGGAATCACTATGGATCCAGCGAAGGTTGAGGCCATTACTAAGTGGCCAAGGCCGACATCAGCGACGGAAGTCCGCAGTTTCTTAGGCTTAGCTAGCTATTACCGTAGGTTTGTAAAGAACTTTTCCCGCCTAGCTCTACCATTGACCAAACTGATGCGGAAAGGGGAGAAATTCGTCTGGACTGAAGATCGAGAGAAGAGCTTTGAAGACCTGAAGCAGAAGCTAGTATCTGCACCTATTCTTACTCTACCATCTGGTACGGGTGGATTTCAAATCTACAGCGATGCATCGGGGAAGGGACTTGGCTGTGTTCTCATGCAACATGGGAAAGTGATCGCGTACGCTTCATGGCAGCCTAAGCCTTATGAAGAAAATTACCCCACGCACGATCTGGAACTTCTGCAGTCGTGTTTGCACTGAAGATATGGACACTACTTACATGGAGAATCATGTGACATTTTCACGGACCACAAGAGCTTGAAGTATATCTTCACTCAGCGTGAATTGAACATGAGGCAGAGGAGATGGTTAGAGCTGTTGAAGGATTATGACATTAATCTACAGTATCATCCCAGAAAGGCAAATGTAGTAGCAGATGCCCTTAGCAGGAAGTCCGGAATGATCAACGGCATTAGAATCCAAGAGGAAGTCATCAGAGACTTGGAGCGACTAGACATCGAGATCATGGTACGTGGACAGCACGGTTACTGGGCTAATCTTAGAGTAGAACCCGAGTTACTATCTAAGATCAAGGAAGCTCAGAAGGATGACGGAGAAATCTGGGCGATAGTATAGAATTTGGAGAAGCAGACAGAATTCAAAGTAGATGCAGATGGTATCGTATGGCAGGGCACTAGACTTTGTGTTCCTGATGACCAAGAACTCCGGGAAGCTTTGTTAGCTGAAGCTCATAGCTCCCCATTCTCGATACATCCTGGTTCGACTAAAATGTACCATGACATCAAGCAGTACTTTTGGTGGAGTGGTATGAAACAGGATGTGGCCACTTACGTCTCCAAATGTCTTACCTGCCAGCAGGTTAAGATCGAGCATCAGCGATCTGGCGGTCTCCTTCAACCGTTAGATATTCCAGAGTGGAAGTGGGACAAAATCACCATCGATTTTGTTACCGGTCTTCCGCCTACCAAAAGGAAGCACGATGCAATTTGGGTTATCGTTGATCGACTTACCAAATCAGCTCATTTCTTACCGATCCGCAAGGAAGATCCGGTAAGTAAACTCGCAGATACGTATAGACGAGAGATCATGAGACTCCACGGTGCACCATCCAGCATCGTCTCAGACAGAGATCCTCGATTCACTTCGCGCTTTTGGAAAAGTCTGCAGAAAGCTTGGGGTACACAACTTAAGCTTAGCACCGCTTTTCATCCTCAAACGGACGGACTGTCGGAGCGAACCATTCAGACATTGGAAGATATGTTGAGGTCATGTGCGTTGGAATGGACGGGTGATTGGGACGAATACATCTGTTAGGTGGAGTTTGCATACAACAACAGCTGGCACGCAAGCATCAAATGTGCTCCATTTGAGATGTTGTATGGCAGAAAGTGTCGCGCCCCAATCTGCTGGGATCAGGTTGGCGAGCAAACACTCGAAGGACCGGAAATCATAGAGATGACAAATGAGAAGATCGAAGTAGCTAAGCAGAAGATTCAGGAAGCACGGTCACGTCAGAAGAGTTACGCCGATAAGCATCGTAGGGATTTACACTTTAACGTAGGAGATCACGTCTTCCTTAAGGTTTCGCCGGCATGTGGTGTTAGACGCTTCGGGATTAAAGGGAAGATCAGTCCTCGTTTTATCAGACCGTTTGATATCATTGAACGAGTCGGTGAAGTATCTTATCGATTGGCGTTACCTCTGCAGCTTTCGCATGTGCACAATGTGTTTCATGTGTCCTTACTCAGAGGGTACCAATATCATCCCCTTCACATGGTTCAGTATCCACTAGAACAGATACGTGAAGATCTCACTTTTATAGAAGAACCCGAACGAGTTCTTGACAGGCAAGAACGAGTCATGAGAAAGAAGACGATTCCATTCGTCAAAATTCTATGGAGGGATCATACCGAGCGGGAAGCCACTTGGGAAACGGAGGAGTCTATCCGGGCTTCTTACCCTCATTTCATATTTTGAATTCGGGTATGTTCTTCTTTTCCAGTTTACTTTATCTATAATTCGGGGACGAATTATTCTTTTTAGGGGGGAAGAGTTGTAAAACCCGCATGCTTTTACCATGCATAGTACCCTTAGGATCGTACGTACTAGTTAAAACTTTCCTAATATAGCATGATTACGATTACGTGTTAGGAGTTTACGTATTACGTACGTGTTAGAACACGATAAGTATTTTATATGCACGATCACGTAATAATTATTTAACAATAATTAATCACGAACATGCGATCATGAAATCATGAACGTAATTAAAACACGAACTATTATTAATTACGTATATATATTTATTACGAGCGTAATTAAATATATTGGATCACGGTATTTACGAAACGAGAACAATTAAAACACGAACATAAATAAACACAAACGAGTAACTAAATAACGAGACACGGAAAAAGGTACAGGAACCCCATGTGGGGTCCCTACCCGCAACCAAACAAGGGCAATGGGCCAAGCCCATTGTCAAATTTTACTAAAGGGGGTTATGTTTATTTTTCACTACACAAATTAAGTTACAGAAGATTTTTAAGAAAAACCTAAAAACCCTCTTTCTCCTTGTTCTTTGTGCCGCCACCCATAAATCACCATACAAGGTGATTTGTTGATCTTTGATCTTGAAGAATTGGTGTTTGATCGTGTTTGTTCTTCGTTCTCTTGATCCACGAATTCGGTAAAACCTTTTTAAACCTTTTCTTTTAATTTAATCTTTATATTAATCATGTGATGTTTTTATAAAAACATAATAATTAATCATAGATCTAACATGTTTTGGTGATTAATTAAATCAAAGGGTTGTTTTAAGGGGTGTTTTGTTTTGGCCGCAGGCTGCAACCGACCCCGAGGGGGTTTCGGTTTGCCAAGCCGACCACCACCAAGACCATATGGTCTTGGTTGGTGCGTGTGGGTCCCACGACAGCAAGGGAAACACGGGGTACCCCGAGTTGGTTCGGGGTACGGTGTCGATTCATGTCCGGTTCATGTTTTCTAGCCTAGATCCGGTTCATGGTATATGTTACTTTTTTATGTTATGAACTTATGTTAAAAATTAAATTAATAAAAGATGTGATTAATTTAATAACATGACTTAGGTTATTTAATTATTAATAATCATGAAATTATTTTAACCTAAGTATTTAAATTTTTCAGACTTATAATTAATTAATTATTTTAAAAACCATGGATATAATTAATTAATTAACATGACTTAGGTTATATTATTAATATATAATAATACATATTTTAACCTAAGTATTTAACTTATTTAATTAAAAACATGTTATACTTTAATTAAATATTATAACCTATAGTTTAATTAAATTACATGAAATAATTATTAAACTATACAATATACCATATGACTTAGAAAATAATCATGAAAAACACTTAGGCTTATATACTTAGCTTATTTAACCAGCTTATTTCTAATTATGGAAACTTTCTATTTTTAGAAACTTAATTAAATAAGGCAGCTAATCTATTTATGGAAACCAGCTATTTTTTTGAAACTTATTAAGGCAGCTAATCTATTTATGGAAACTTATTTAATTAAGGCAGCAAATCTATTTATGGAAACTTTCTATTTTTAGAAACTTATTTATTTTAAGCAGTAAATATATTTTTGGAAACTTTCTATTTTTGAAAGCTTTCTATTTTTGGAAACTTTCTATTTTTGGAAACTTTCTATTTTTGGTAACTTTCTATTTTTGGAAACTTTCTAATTTTGGAAACTTTCTATTTTTGGAAACTTTCTATTTTTGAAAACTTTCTATTTTAGGAAACCTGCTATTTTTGGAAAGTTACTTATTATTACACAGTAAGTATAATAACACATGAAATACCAGAAATACTTTACCAGATTAAACAGAATATAAGATTTAACACAGTTTTAGGCTTTAAAACAGTAAAACATGGTAAGAACACATAAAATAAGCTAAGACATGACATAAAACCAGCTATGTATTTAGTAAACAGATACTTATTCATGTACGTATTTATGTAGCACTAGTGATTCGGAAGTAGGATTCTCGCAGTTCGTCTTTCTCGTTCACTGGACATAAGGTACGGATTCCCGTCCTTTCAGTAGGGACATTCTTTCCTTATTAGGATTCCCCGTATGCAGCCAACTGTTTTCCCGTAGTATAAGTTATGAGTTTGATTGCTTATGTTTAATTATGATTACTTATAGCCATATACATGCATGACCAGTTTCACCTAGTTATGGAGGTACCATAACCATAACATTAGAGGCACTGGTGTTATGACTTCACCACGGCGGAGTGATTGCTCGTGGCGTCCCTTCAGCTTTTGGCCATTTATTTATATTTATCATGTGGGGCGTATGGGTGCATCCTAGTTGTTGGGAATAAATTAAGGCCAGATCACTTGAACGCTGACAAGAACAACTCAAGCGTTGACAAGAGCAAAGTGAGCGCTGACAGCCCAAGCGTTGACAAGTTAAAGTCAAGCGTTGATAGATTGAAGACAAGCACTGATGGAAGATGTGAGCTACACGTTTATTATGTTCTAGAATACTTCTAGTAAGGATAGAAACGACAATGTATTTTCTATGTTTATCTTTACCTAGAATAGTTGATACGTAGCTTATTGTACAAGGCTTCTTAGTCTATAAAAGAAGGCCTTTAGGTTAATGTTTAGTATCAAGTTTTCATTAAGTTTTCATTCGTAAACATCTTTCATTGTAAGCAAGTTCAACATTCATAATCAAAGTGAAAGTTTTGTTTACATCTTGTCTTCTTGTTTAAGTATTAAATTCCGCATAATACTTAGATTCACAAAGCATATAACAAAGGTTTCTCTACGTGTTATACTTGATCTAATCTCGTATACACAAAGCTAATCGATCTAAGTTTGGGATCAACAAGTGGTATCAGAGCTTGTTGAGGAACTTTTGATCTTTGAAGAACACCAGAACGATATACGAACACCAAAACCCTAATTTTCTCAAAACCCTAAAAACATCATGTCTGAAGCGATAAATTCCTCCTCCTCATCCTTACCAAACATCAAGATTCCCATGCTTGATGCAACCAACTTTGACTTATGGAGGTTCAACTTTGAACAATATCTGGGGATCTTTGACTACACACTCTGGGACATTATTGAATATGGAAACTCATTCAATAAGGCTCAAAAGATTCAGGATGCCATTACGGCAAGAACAGCTGTTGAAGGATGTCCTGATGAAGATAAGAAAGAAAAACCTGGAGATGGTAGAGCTGTGAGTGCTGAAGATATTGCAAAGAAAAGGGCTGACATGAAAGCCCTAAATATTCTGAAAGTCTCTTTGGGACAAGAAAATCAGCACAAATATAGAAGCTATGAATCTGCTAAGGATCTTTGGGAAGCAATTGAGGTTGCATATGGTGGTAATGCAGAAACTAAGGAAGAAAAGAAAAAGCAACTTCTGCATGATTATGCTGTCTTCAAAGCTCAGCCCAATGAGAAACTGAGCAGTGTGAGAAGCAGATTGCTTGACATCACAAGCAAGTTCTCCTTCATGGGGACACAAGTTGGTGATATTGACACCAATGCTACTTTTCTGAAAAGTCTTGGTGAGACATGGAAGATTGAGGCAAGATCTATTCTTGCCAATAATACTCACAAGAGCTCTTCGTTTGATGACATCTACAACAAACTAAGACTGTTGGAAGATGAAACTCTTTCAAGCAAAGCTAGCACCAGCAACATGGCCTTCTTCTCTCATAGTGAAGGTCAATTCAATCAGAAGGACTCTTTTATGCATCCAGTTACTGGATCATCATTTGTCAGCGCTGGAACAAGTCCTGTCAACGTCTCCTTTTCAGACGCTGACACATTCATGAATGACTCCCCAAGAGTTAAACCTGCTGGTTTGGATTTGGATACTGTTTGTGCTTACATTGCTTCTTTGCCCAATGGTTCAGTGATTACATATGAGGACCTTGAGCAGATAAGTGATGAACACTTGGAAGAGATAGACATCAAGTGGAACATGGCTCTTGCTAGTATAAGAGCAAATAGGTGGAATAGAAGGTTCAAGAAGAAGATGACCTTCAATGCTAAAGACACTGCTGGATTTGATAAATCCAAAGTTGAGTGCTACAACTGTCATCGCATGGGGCACTTCATGAGGGAATGCAGATCTCCTAGAAGATCTGATGCTGGAAAACCCTCAAGTCAGGTTGTTAAAGCTCAAGACTCCAAAGCCATGGTAAGGAATTGATGGTACTGAATGGGATTGGAGCTACCTGGCTAAGGATGCTGAAGAGGACAAAGCTTTGATTGCTGATATTGAAGAAGAAGAGCATGTTGAATATGCTCTCATGGCACACTCCTCCTCTTCATCTGATAATGAGGTATATGATGATGCTTTTTGTAGCAAAGGTTGTAGATTAAACACTGACAGACTTAACAAAGAGGTGTTAAAACTAAAAGAGGATATGAGCACTGAAAGGTGTAAATTATCCAATTACCAACTAGCTCTTACTGAAACTGAGAAAACCGTTTCTGAATACAAGAAAATGGAATTTGATTTAAAAGATAAAATAAATATCTTAAAACATGAGCTAGAGGGTAGTATGGATATTAGAAATATCATGTCAAAGGTCAATAAAGATCTACAGGCTAAGTTAGATGAGGCCATTAAGAATAAAAATAATGTTGACCTCAAGATTCAAAGATTTGATAAAGCCACACAAGCCCTAGGAGACTGTGTAGCTAAACAAAGGGATCCTAAGGACATGACTGGGATTGGGATGAATGATTACTCTCTAGTTCCACCCCCAGCTGGTGACTTCTATGGTGTCCTTAGAAAGGATTTATCTTGGACTGGTATACCATAATGCCAAGAAGAGGAATTCATTCCTCCACCAAGAGTTGTCACTCCAGTGGAAGAGTATCAACAAAAACTGACTGACCTAAATGAGTGGAAGAAAGCTAACCCTACTTTATTTGTTAAGGGAGGTTTGCTATGTGAAAGTCCCAATGAATCTCCACCCATTAAGGTTACTCACCCAGTTACTGGTGAAGCTGTTGACCTAGGCTCCAACACTGTTAGAAGACCTACCATTAAATATGCAGAGATGTATAGGAATAATAGGTCACCCAAGAGCCAAGTTAACAATCATGGAACAGGTTTCTTTGCTTCTAGACCTAAGAATGTGTCTAAGAAAGCCTGTTACACTTGTGGTAGCTTTTCACATTTGGCATACAAGTGTGTCAACGCTTCCAAATCCAGCGCTGATAGGAACAATTTCAGCGCTGATAGGAAGAAAGTCAACGTTGTTAGGAAGTCAAACGTTGTCAGACCCAGACCTTGTGTGCAGCAAAGTCCACAAGTGATTATACCAGCCCCATTCTTTACTAGAAGGTCTAACACTCATGGACAAAGACCTTTTCAAAAGACAAACACCTGGTCAAATAGGCAATGGGTTCCTGTAGCAAACCCTAGGTTCAACGCTGATAAGGGTAATTTCAGCGTTGACAGGACAAAATCCAACACTGACAGAAACGTAACCAGACCTAAGTATTTGCAGCCACAAGGTAAGGGGTCTAAAGCTTCTTCAAGCTTAAAATGGAGACCCAAGAAAGATCAAAACCCTAATAATAATGGAATTTCAATGACTTGCAACAGGTTTAATTACATTTCAAAAGTCATTACAAAACCAATTGGGGTTAACTGGGTTTTTCATCCTAAATGGGATCAGAATGGGGTTGTTGTGAGAACTAAGTCTGTTCTTATTGAACAACCAGATGAATCCAAGTCTTCTGAGACTTGGGTTCCCAAAGAAAACTAATTTGTTTTCTTTATGTGCAGGGCATTCAAAAGAAGATCAATGATTATGGATATTGGGATAGTGGATGCTCAAGGCACATGACAGGAAAGGAAGACTATCTGACGAACTTCACTCCTATTCAAGATGGTGATAAGGTATACTTTGGAGGGGGCTACGACACCATCACAGGAAAAGGAACTCTTATCACCAATAATCTACGTTTTGAGAATGTCTTCCTGGTAAAAGAACTGGATTATAATTTGTTTAGTGTATCACAAGTGTGTGATAACAAAAATAAGGTTCTTTTCACTAATACTGAGTGTTTGGTGTTAAGCAAGGATTTTAAGATCCCTGATGAGAAGTATATTGAGTATAGAACACCTAGGCATAAGGACATATACAATGTGAATTTGAATGGGATTAAAGTGAATGCAAATATGTCTTGTTTTTATGCTAAGGCCTCAGTAGATGAAAGTAATTTGTGGCACAGGAGACTAGGGCACATAAATTTTAAAAATATAAATAGACTTGTGAGGCTTGGTTTAGTTGATGGTTTGCCTGAGAAGGCCTTCCACAATGACCACTCTTGTGTTGCATGTCTTAAAGGCAAGCAGCACAAGGTCTCATTCAAGACCAAGCAGATGCATACTAGTTCCAGACCTCTTCATATGCTTCACATGGACCTCTTTGGTCCAACTAATATAGAAAGTTTGAATGGCAAGTCATATTGTTTTGTTGTCACTGATGACTTTTCTAGGTTTACTTGGACATTCTTTCTAGCTATGAAGAGTGATACAGCTGATGTTCTTATTGATTTTATCACTCAAATTGAGAAAAGGTCTGGCAATGAGGTTAAGATGCTTAGGAGTGATAATGGTGGAGAATTTAGGAACAAGAAGCTAGATGATTTTTGTGCCAGGAAGGGAATTACTAGGCAGTTTAGTATTGCTAGAACCCCACAACAAAATGGGGTTGCTGAAAGGAAGAATAGAACCCTAATTGAAGCAACCAGAACAATGTTGGCTGATGCTCACTTTCCCATAGCCTTTTGGGCTGAGGCTGTTAATACAGCATGCTATGTGCAAAATAGAGCATTGGTTAACAAAATTCAGAACAAGACACCTTATGAGTTACTTTGGGGAAGAAAACCTAATATTGGTTTTCTCAGACCTTTTGGATGTCATGTAGTAGTCTTAGACACTAGTGATGCCTTAGGGAAATTTAGTGCAAAAGGTGATGAAGGTTACTTCATGGGGTATTCAGTGCAGGGCAAGGGTTATAGAGTTTAACTTAAGGAGGACAAACGTATTGTTGAAAGAGTACATGTTAGGTTCTTAGAGAATAAACCTAGTGATCCTGAAAGTGGTCCTAATTGGTTGTTTGATTTGGAACCCTTATCTAGAACTTTAAATTATATGCCTGTCACTAATCCAGACATTGTGAAGGTAACTTCAAATGTTGTGGAAGAACAAATTGTTAATGTTTCAGGTACACAGGTTGATGAAAGGGTTGGATCACAAGCAGAAAAGGCATCTCCTACATTTGAATATGTCACAATTCCCATTTGGACTGATGCTTTTGCTGCTGCTGCTGCTGCTGGGCAAGAAAATGGTGGTTTCTAAATACCACCAGATACAAACATGCATGGTTCTTCAGGCGCTGACAAAGGCAAATCCAGCGCTGACAAGACCAATTCCGACGTTGACAACAACATTTCAGGCGCTGTCAGCCCTGACGCTGACAACCAAGATTCAAACGTTGACAACACTTATGGGCATCTTTTCTCTTCCAGTTTTGCACAAGGTGGACCTTCCAATGTCCATGAAGAGATTCATGCTGCTCAAAGAGAGTCTGATGAAGAAGATATTGGCAACATGGAGCGTGAAGTTGAGGACACCAGACTCTTTGAAGGAGGAGTTCTCACTTCCACAATGAAGAATCACCCCCCATCTCAGATCATTGGTGATGTTATGACTCCAGTTCAGACAAGAACATCCCATCAAAGTCTTGGTGGATTTATTGCCAATATACACAAGAAGGTTGATACCCCTCTTGTGCAAGCATGTTTGTTTGCATGTTTTCTGTCACAAGAAGAACCCAAGAAGATATTTGATGCTCTCAAAGAACCAAGTTGGGTGGAAGCAATGCAGGATGAGCTTCACCAATTTGCTATTCAGGATGTTTGGGAGCTGGTTGATTGTCCTAGATATGTCAGACCAATTGGGACAAGATGGGTTCTCAGGAACAAAAGAGATGAAAGAGGTATTGTGGTCAGAAACAAAGCAAGGTTAGTGGCTCAAGGTTATACACAAGAGGAGGGGATAGACTATGAAGAAGTCTTTGCACCAGTTGCAAGGATTGAAGCTATTAGGATTTTTCTAGCCTATGCATCTTGCATGGGCTTCACAGTCTATCAAATGGATGTGAAGAGTGCATTCTTGTATGGCACCATTGTTGAGGAAGTTTATGTCATGCAACCTCCTGGTTTTGAGGATCCTGAGCATCCAGATAAAGTGTATAGAGTCAAAAAGGCTATGTATGGCCTTCATCAAGCCCCTAGAGCATGGTATGGTACCTTGTCTACATATTTAATGGATAATGGATTCAAGAGGGGCACCATAGATCAGACACTATTTACAAAGAAGAAAGGCAAAGATGTGTTGCTTGTGCAGGTCTATGTTGATGATATCATTTTTGGGTCTACTGATCCAAAGATGAGTGAGGATTTCTCCAAGCTTATGACAGACAAATTCAAGATGAGTGCTATGGGGGAGATGAACTTCTTTCTTGGTTTACAAGTTCAGCAGAAAGAAGATGGTATCTTCATCTCCCAAGACAAATATGTTGCTGAAATCTTAAAGAAGTTTGGCTTTTCTCCACATGAAAAGAGGGCTTCTACTCCTATGGATAGAGAACACCCTTGGGGAAAGATTGGAGATGGGAAAGATGTTGATGTCAGGCATTATAGATCCATGATTGGATCCTTGATGTATCTTACTGCTTCCAGACCTGATATCATGTTTGCTGTGTGTGCATGTGCACGCCATCAAGTGACTCCCAAAGAATGTCACCTTTATGCTGTGAAGAGGATCTTTAGGTACCTAAGATGTTTCCCTAATCTTGGTTTGTGGTACCCAAAGGATTCACCATTGGAGCTGATTGCATATTCAGATAGTGATTATGGTGGTGACAAGTTTGATAGGAAATCCACAACTGGTGGATGTCAATTTCTTGGGAGCAGATTAATATCTTGGCAATGAAAGAAACAAACAGTGGTGGCTAACTCTACAACTGAAGCAGAATATGTGGCTGCAGCAGCATGTTGTGGTCAAGTGTTGTGGATTCAGAACCAGCTGTTGGATTATGGGTATAATTTCATGCATACTAAGATATTTGTTGACAATAATAGTACTTTATGCATCATTAAGAATCCTGTGCATCATTCTAAAACTAAACACATAGAAATTAGACACCATTTTATAAGAGATTGCTTTGAGAAAGGTTTAATACAACCAGATAGGGTTGACACTGAGGAAAATGTGTCAGATTTATTAACTAAACCTTTTGATACTGGAAGATTTCAGTACTTGGTAACAAGTATTGGAATGGTTAATCTCACTTAATATGTGTTTTGGATTCTTTTTGTAAGAGTATGTACAGGATGATGCATTACTATTATTGGTCTTATTGATGATTTAGATTTTCCACTATATTTTTCTAACACTGACAAAGGTTGTTTGAACACTGATAAGTGTTTTTGCAACGTTGTCAGCAATATAATTGTATAACGCTGACAAAGCTTCTTTCAACGCTGTTATGTGTTATCGGGGCGTTGTCAGCAACAATGTTAGTTTTGTGGTTTTCAATCTAAATGTGCAGATGGTGTTAGCAGTATACCATTGGATACAGAGTTGCTTATGGATCAAAGGAGAAGCATTTGGACAAGTTTTTATTTATGGATGATGGTTGGAATGTTTCATTCCTATCTTGACATAAATTTTTATGTTCATGCATATTTTTAGCAAACTCTTTGTATCATCGTTTAAGGGGAGGTTTTAGGAACCTTTAGGATTTTTGGGTATCCATATGATACTCTTATCACAATTCTAGGCTGTGTCCACAGGTGAGTATGGGTTAGTTTTACTAAACCATGAGGCACTGTAGCATGCATAGTCTATCAACTTTGCATGCTGCCAAGACATTTTTGGCCTAGAATTGGTTGTGGTCTGTTGGGAGACTTGGGAATCATTTTGATATGGGATTTACCTGGGAGTAACAAAGATTTTATAAGGTAACTTGGTTGTTAAGACTTTTGGTTAGCAAGGGACACTAGAGGACTGTTATGTCTATCTTGCTTATGCAAGTGTGCATAACTGGACAGTGCTTGCCGCCCTATAATAATTATCAGCTTTTGGTTATCTTCTCTAGGATAAATTACTTGTTAAGGTCATTTTTCACTTTTTAAAACAATTTTATTTTTGGACGCTGACAAGAAATTTCCAAGCGTTGTTGTGACCAAATTGGACGCTGACATGGCTTTAGGCGAACGTTGACAAGATTATAGCCGTTGGGCGTTGATAGGTTACATTTGACCGTTGACACTCAATGGGACCTACCCAGTTGTTACTTTTTGACATATTTTCAAGCCGTAATTTTAGGAGTTGTTACTTTCATTAAATGCATGAGATAACTTATAACTTTTTCAATATTTTCATGATTAGTTTTTGAAAATCTTTGCCTATTTTTGGGCCAATCACATGCATTCATCCACTCCTATAAATTTGGCTCCTATTTTTAAACAGGGTATCTATAATTCTTGTCTAACACTTTTCTCTTATCAACCTTCATCTTCTACACTTCAAATTAACAGCTTTCATCAATGGCACCAAGATTTAACTCAGCAGAATTGGATTTGGGGTTCAAGTCTCAACACAACATGATTGCTTATCTTGTTGCTGATAATACTTTGTTCCCTCAATACACACAAATGGTGGCGTATTTGAACGCATCCCCATTAAGGTATGCTCTTTCTCATGCACCACTCATTCCAGTCACACACATTAAACAGTTTTGGAACACTGTCAGTTCCTCAACAGTTAATGGAGTGACCACATTAACTTCTATTGTTCATGGGAGGTCTTGGGTGGTTACTGAGGCCTTGGTACGCCAGGCCTTGCATCTTGATGATGCTGATGGTGTAACCATTCTTCCCATAACTGAAATAGAACAAGGGCTTAGGGCTTTGGGATACCCTATTCCTGATGAAGGTACTCTTAATAAGTACCATAAGCAGGAATTTCCCCCAGCCTGGAAGTACCTCATTCACATTCTCCTTCAGTGTTTGAGTCCCAAATGTACTGCACACAATGAGATCAATAGATCCATTGCAACTGCTATTGTGTGTATTGCAACAGGGCAAAAATATAACTATTCCAAAATGATTTTTGAAGGGATGTGTAAAAACAAGGGGACAAAAATGACTTTAGCTTATCCCCGTTTTCTGCAAATAATTTTTGATGATCAAAGATATTGTTCAAGGTATCACAATGATTTTTATAAGATCCCTGAACAAAAGAAAGCTATTTTTACCAAGATGAATTCACCACCTCATAGAGACCTACCTTTAACCCTAGCTATGCTTGCTGTTATTGCAGCAACACAACCCCAACCAGACCCCCAACCTCATATTGACCTACAACCACAACTTGAACCTATCCCTGAACCTTTACCCTCACCTGAACAAATGCAAATAGACCAAGAACCCTTTGACGCTGACACATCAAATGTTGGCGTTGATGTGCCTATTTCCCACGCTGACACCCAACCATCACAATCCCAAACACCCCTTAACCAACCCACATCTACCCATTCTTCCACACCATCTTCCACACCACCTGAATATAGGTTGATTAAACACCAAAGGACTGCTGGAGAGTTCTCCTCTGGTGGTCCTAGCCATGAAGCAGAGAGAACCACCACCACACGTGTGGTTGGTGACCTGGATGAGGCTGGGACTATTGGTTCTGGCTTAGAAGCTGGTCAAGACAGTCCCACCATAATTAAGTCCTCATCCATGCCCAATGAACCTGACTTGGGAGGTCAAATCCCCATTTTAGAAGAGGGCAGACTGGAACCAATGACCATTTTGGAATTGACGGCAGTCTGCATTAGCTTGAAAAAGCAAAATGCAGACTTAGTACAAGTTGTCAGCAAACAAGGCCTTGAACTCAAGGAATTGAGGGAGAGGATTGTTGTTTTGGAGAGTGATCATGCAAGGAGAGGTATGGAGGAGTCTTCCAAAGGGGAGGAAGATCCAAGAAATCTGAGTGATAAGAGCAGTCAAGATGGTCGATCAATGGATGTTGCTGAAGCTCTTACTACTTTAAAGGAACAAACAGGTTTTGATACGTCCTTAATCTCTCCAACCAATCTAAATTTATCATTTACAGCTATGTTGAGAGAGGTTACACAAGGCGCTGAGGGAAAATATTTGAGCGTTGACAAGACAAGTTTGGACGCTGATAGAGGTATTTTGGGCGCTGATAGAGGAAATTTGGGCGTTGACAGATCTGTATATGGAGGTGATGTATTCCAGTCATCATCTATCATTAAGGATGTTCCTACTCAGGTATTACCATCTACCTTACCAACAATTGCACCATCAGATAAGGGTAAGGGTATATTGGTAGAAGAGATTGTTCCAAAGAATTCAGCCCAGGTTGAATTTGATAGAAGATTGGCTGAGCAAATGATGGAACAAGGTGAAAAAGAAAAGTCACCATTTGTTGTGACTTTTGAAGAAGAAAGTGATGGAGCTAGCTCAGACTCAAGTGTGATGATTGTTGAACTAGAAAGGCTTGAGTATGGTGATGAGCTTGCTAGGGAAAAGTTGAGAGATTTAAAGTTGCAGATTGACTTTGATATGTCAGAGGTGGTTCAGATGTACAATTCTTGGGAAGAAAGCTGTATGGATAATCCAGACTTGACCATTTCAGATCAGATATGGGGCTTGGAGATTCTTCTTAGAGTTCAGAAGGATTGTAAGGTGATTTTGAAGCACAAGGCAAGCAACATTCTCTCTGAGTTGAAAAGGGATAGAAGGAAGCTCTACTTTATGTTGCTCAGATGTCATGGAGTTGGATGGACACATCAGAAGTTGAAAGCTTTGACATCTGATGAGTTGGAACATAGAGCTTATCCTATTTGGGTGAAAGTGCAGGAAGAAAACACTTTCAGACTTCTTTCAGATGAAAGAAAGGAGCAACTTACAGAAGAGATGGAAATCAAGAAAGCTATGACTGTTCCCAGACCAGTAAAGAAGGGATTTACACTTGAGTTTCCAAAAGATATGAATCAACTATATCCAAGTGAAGCAGTTATTAGAAAGAGCCTCAAGCTCTCCCCATTAGAAGCTTCAGATATGGTGCAGGTGTTACCACTAGATTCCAGGAATCCAATTGTGAGTTATGATGAGGATGAATGTGGATTCTGGAAGATTGGAAGATATGGCAAGGAGGTACACACTTTTACCACTCTCATATCTTTATTTGCAAGTTGTGATAGAGAAGACTTGGTGGACCTTTGGAGGTTGCTGGAGACCAAGTATGAGGCTGAAGCACCAACTTCAGCCAATGGAATAAAACTTTGGACCACATTTAAAAGAATGTGTGGGACAAATGAAGAAGATCCTGAAATATGGAAGGATCTTGAAGATGACCTCAGTGGTCTTCAATGGAGGTTATATTCAGCTGCTGGTGTATACCATTTGAGTTCTACAAAGTTTGCTGAGTATCTACTTGTGGATGCTCAATATTTTATATCCAAGGCTGTTTTGGAAAAGATGAAGGACACTCAGCTGGAGATAGATTATACAAGTGACGTGGCAAAGAATTTGATCAGATTTGTTTATTACCAATATGATAAGGTTTGTCAGACTTCTCCAAGTTCTTAATGTTTATTCAGAAACTTGATCATAAGAGTGGATATCAAGTTTAGGGGAGGATTGTTGGGAATAAATTAAGGCCAGATCACTTAAACGCTGACAAGAACAACTCAAGCGTTGACAAGAGCAAAGTGAGCGCTGACAACCCAAGCGTTGACAAGTTAAAGTCAAGCGTTGATAGATTGAAGACAAGCACTGATGGAAGATGTGAGCTACACGTTTATTATGTTCTAGAATACTTCTAGTAAGGATAGAAACGACAATGTATTTTCTATGTTTATCTTTACCTAGAATAGTTGATACGTAGCTTATTGTACAAGGCTTCTTAGTCTATAAAAGAAGGCCTTTAGGTTAATGTTTAGTATCAAGTTTTCATTAAGTTTTCATTCGTAAACATCTTTCATTGTAAGCAAGTTCAACATTCATAATCAAAGTGAAAGTTTTGTTTACATCTTGTGTTTTTGTTTAAGTATTAAATTCCGCATAATACTTAGATTCACAAAGCATATAACAAAGGTTTCTCTACGTGTTATACTTGATCTAATCTCGTATACACAAAGCTAATCGATCTAAGTTTGGGATCAACACTAGTTACATGTTTTTATTCAGGATTACATGGTGAATGTGGTGTGTTCCTTGCATCCTTCACAAGGAGTTGATCCCTCCTACCCATAAACCAGTATATTAAATTAGAGGCAACCCCTCTAATTTTCATGATGAGGTCACCCCTCCAATTATTCATGCACAATGGGTTTTCATGACCTATATTGGCTAATGGTAAAATATGACAAATAGATTTTATAAGATAAACATAAGACTTTCAAACTATAAAACCAGTTTTATTAAGACTTAACCAGGTTACTCGGGACTTAGTTTTTCTTCCACTGTTATTATGTTATATGCTTATTCTATTCATGCTTTATTGTACATCCGTGCACTGAGCGTATTGCTCAGCCGTTTTCCTTTTCTATGTTCCCAAAACGGCAGGTACACAGGGACGCTCGTAGACACTAAGAGTACGTGCATATGGACTGGAAGCTGTCTAGCCTTCTTTACATTATGCATTTCCTTTCTTATGATACTTATGCTTGGGACATTGTTTAGTCCTTTCCTTTATTATACTATGTTTGTGTGTGATGAGCTTTACTTTTGGACTACTGATGTTTGATTCCGGTATTTTTCCTTTTTATGGTCAAGTAATGTTTAGACATTTTACCTTGTATGCTTTGATGACACGCCATAATTACTGTGATATTTCCATTTCCAAAAATGGGGTGTTACAATTATGGTATCAGAGCCAAGGCTTCGACCTGTAGGCTCTCAAATATGACCTGTGATTAGTGGGTAGTCACTACGGTCTTCCTAGAACTGACAGTTGTTTTCATGCATTCATCATTTTTAAGCATACATATACATGTCATTGTTGCAGGGTTTTTGACTAAGTAATGGTTGGTACAGGACTGGCCCTATTTAGTCACATGTGTTTTATCGAAACTTTTAGATTTGGGACCGACCCATAGGCGTCCCCTCGCAATGTCTTTGTTTTGGGTGAACAGACCAGAGGCGTTCACTCTCGAGCATACAAAAGTTTTCATAAAACTGTATCATGCATTCATACACAAAATTTTCTTGTATAAAATTTTTCTCGTGAAATTTTTAGTATAAATTGTTTTTTCATGTATATATGTATATTTTATGTTTTGAACTGTTTAATCATACGTTTTATGTCATACTGTCAGATGGCAAACGCAAACAATATCTGGGCAATATTTGCAGCTGCTGATGCAGAGATGCAAGACGCTCTTCTTCATAACGACGGTTATCCTCCCCCACCTAACATCTTTCCCATGGAAGGAAGGAATCGGCTCATGAGGGAATACTATAGCCTCAGACAGCGACCTGACGAAGACAGAAATGACTTCATGCAGTGTTTCCTTCGCTATACTGGTGTCCTGAGAACAACTGCGGGCACCACTGAGGAACAAGCAATACATTTTCGTTGGGCTCTTAATCCAAGGATTGCAAATAACTTATCAAGTGCTCCGTTGGATACGGTAGCACAAGTAGCAGATGCAACACGTAGACTGGAGATGTTGTAGGAGAGGGATGAGTTCAGGGAAGCTGAAAGACCCGACAAGAGGTAAACATTCGTATTCAAGCGGTGACCAATCCGTATACCTTCCATATGTCAATTATTCATCTCTTTAACTGTATCTTCCAGGCAGAAAACTGGGGACCGGTCTCAGCCGGCTACTCAGCAGCAGCCTCATCAGCCCAAGGGAAACGGTCAGACTAACGACCGTTCTGCTACGGATAGGCGTGGCGGTAATGACAATTACCGTAACAACGCCGGGCATTCCAACAACAGCAGGTCCTAATACTTACGAAATTCCTTATGTTTTATGTAATAAATCATATTCTGACACTTTAGCAAACTTCTACCAGGAACCATGGAAATGGTAGGGACCAGAACCAGAGAGGTTCGCAGCCTAGCCGTCCAGCTATCACTGGTATTCAATCTTACGATTATCCGCTTCGTCCTTTGTACCCAATTTCCATGTCTTATGTAAAATGTTTTATGAGGTCCTCAGCCAGCCAGAGCACCTGCTGGAGGATACACTCATCCTCTTTGCTCTACTTGCCACCGTAGGCATCCAAGACCATGTCGCCGTAATACTGATGCGTGCTTCAAGTGTGGTCTTCCTGGCCATATTTTGAAGGATTGCCGTAAGGGCGAGATGGAGGGTACAGCGGGACATGCTGATACCAAGCCGCCTCCTACTACCGGGCGTGTCTACACGACATCTCGAGACCAGGCCAACAAGTCTACAGGTACCATCACTGGAATCTTGTATATGTATGGTCGCGCTGCATGTGTTCTTTTTAATACGGTGCTACTCACTCGGTTATTTCTACTTCTTATGCTAAGAACATTAGGATGCCTCCCTTGCCACTAGAAAATAGGCTTACTATTTCCATGCCTTTGAGGGACTCTGTATTAATCACCCATGTATACAAGAGTCTTCCCTTAGAATTTGATGATAAGGTTCGACCTGTGGACGCACTTCCGCTGGACATGAATGACTTCGACATGATTTTTGGCATGGATTGGCTATCCAAGTATCATGCTACCATAGACTGCCATTCATATCGAGTTATCTTCGGTGATGTCAATGCACCAGAGTACATTCATAATGGGTTCGTACCCGGACGGTCTGTACAAGTCATATCCACCCTGCAAGCGCGTGCACTACTGTCACATGGCTGCGAGGGTTATCTAGCTACGGTTCACGACATGGATGCTGAATCCCCATCAATTCAGGATCAACCTATAGTGTCGGAATTCCAAGATGTGTTTCCAGCAGAACTTCCGGGCATACCACCTGCACGAGAAGTGGAATTCAGTATCGAGCTGATTCCAGGAGCTGAACCAATCTCCAAGGCTCCTTATCGCATGGCTCCCATAGAGCTGAAGGAGCTGAAGGATCAACTGCAAGAACTTCTTGAACGAGGTTTCATTCGACCGAGCGCATATCCATGGGGCGCACCGGTCTTGTTTGTTAAGAAGAAGGACGGCAGTATGCGTCTTTGCATAGACTATTGAGAGCTCAACAAGATTACCATTCGAAATAGGTATCCACTGCCACGCATCGACGATCTGTTTGACCAACTCCAAGGGGCCAAACACTTCTCCAAGATCGACCTTAGGTCAGGCTATCATCAGCTACGGGTCAAGGAGCAGGACATTGCTAAGACTGCCTATCATACCCGCTATGGCCACTACGAGTTTGTAGTTATGCCATTTGGCCTGACAAATGCTCCAGCAGTGTTCATGGATTTGATGAACAGAATCTTCCATGAATTTCTGGACAAATTCGTCATGGTTTTCATCGATGACATCCTGATTTTCTCAAAATCCAAGGAGGAACACGAAGACCATCTTCGTACAGTACTACAGATTCTTCGTCAGAAGCAGCTGTATGCTAAATTCTCCAAGTGTGAGTTCTGGTTAGACAAGGTGGCATTCTTAGGTCACATTGTATCAGCAGAAGGAATCACTATGGATCCAGCGAAGGTTGAGGCCATTACTAAGTGGCCAAGGCCGACATCAGCGACGGAAGTCCGCAGTTTCTTAGGCTTAGCTGGCTATTACCGTAGGTTCGTAGAGAACTTTTCCCGCCTAGCTCTACCATTGACCAAACTGATGCGGAAAGGGGAGAAATTCGTCTGGACTGAAGATCGAGAGAAGAGCTTTGAAGACCTGAAGCAGAAGCTAGTATTTGCACCTATTCTTACTCTACCATCTGGTACGGGTGGATTTCAAATCTACAGCGATGCATCGGGGAAGGGACTTGGCTGTGTTCTCATGCAACATGGGAAAGTGATCGCGTACACTTCACGGCATCTTAAGCCTTATGAAGAAAATTACCCCACGCACGATCTGGAACTTGCTGCAGTCGTGTTTGCACTGAAGATATGGAGACACTACTTATATGGAGAATCATGTGACATTTTCACAGACCACAAGAGCTTGAAGTATATCTTCACTCAGCGTGAATTGAACATGAGGCAGAGGAGATGGTTAGAGTTGTTGAAGGATTATGACCTTAATCTACAGTATCATCCCGGAAAGGCAAATGTAGTAGCAGATGCCCTTTGCAGGAAGTTCGGAATGATCAACGGCATTAGAATCGAAGAGGAAGTCATCAGAGACTTGGAGCGACTAGACATCGAGATCATGGTACGTGGTCAGCACGGTTAATGGGCTAATCTTAGAGTAGAACCCGAGTTACTATCTAAGATCAAGGAAGCTCAGAAGGATGACGGAGAAATCTGGGCGATAGTATAGAATTTGGAGAAGCAGACAGAATTCAAAGTAGATGCAGATGGTATCGTATGACAGGGTACTAGACTTTGTGTTCCTGATGACCAAGAACTCCGGGAAGCTTTGTTAGCTGAAGCTCATAGCTCCCCATTCTCAATACATCCTGGTTCGACTAAAATGTACCATGACATCAAGCAGTACTTTTGGTGGAGTGGTATGAAACAGGATGTGGCCACTTACGTCTCCAAATGTCTTACCTGCCAGTAGGTTAAGATCGAGCATCAGCGATCTGGCGGTCTCCTTCAACCGTTAGATATTCCAGAGTGGAAGTGGGAAAAAATCACCATGGATTTTGTGACCGGTCTTCCGCCTACCAAAAGGAAGCATGATGCAATTTGGGTTATCGTTGATCGACTTACCAAATCAGCTCATTTCTTACCGATCCGCAAGGAAGATCCGGTAAGTAAACTCGCAGATACGTATAGACGAGAGATCATGAGACTCCACGGTGCACCATCCAGCATCGTCTCAGATAGAGATCCTCGATTCACTTTGCGCTTTTGGAAAAGTCTGCAGAAAGCTTGGGGTACACAACTTAAGCTTAGCACCTCTTTTCATTCTCAAACGGACGGACAGTCGGAGCGAACCATTCAGACATTGGAAGATATGTTGAGGTCATGTGCGTTGGAATGGACGGGTGATTGGGACGAATACATCTGTTTGGTGGAGTTTTCATACAACAACAGCTGGCACGCAAGCATCAAATGTGCTCCATTTGAGATGTTGTATGGCAGAAAGTGTCGCGCCCCAATCTGCTGGGATCAGGTTGGCGAGCGAACACTCGAAAGACCGGAAATCATAGATATGACAAATGAGAAGATCGCAGTAGCTAAGCAGAAGATTCAGGAAGCACGGTCACGTCAGAAGAGTTACGCCGATAAGCATCGTAGGGATTTACACTTTAACGTTAGAGATCACGTCTTCCTTAAGGTTTCGCCGGCACGTGGTGTTAGACTCTTCGGGATTAAAGGGAAGCTCAGTCCTCGTTTCATCGGACCGTTTGATATCATTGAACGAGTCGGTGAAGTATCTTATCGATTGGCGTTACCTTCGCAGCTTTCGCATGTGCACAATGTGTTTCATGTGTCCTTACTCAGAGGGTACCAATATCATCCCCTTCACATGGTTCAGTATCCACTGGAACAGATACGTGAAGATCTCACTTTTATAGAAGAACCCGAACGAGTTCTTGACAGGCAAGAACGAGTCATGAGAAAGAAGACGATTCCATTCGTCAAAATTCTATGGAGGGATCATACCGAGCGGGAAGCCACTTGGGAAACGGAGGAGTCTATCCGGGCTTCTTACCCTCATTTCATAGTTTGAATTCGGGTATGTTCTTCTTTTCCAGTTTACTTTATCTATAATTCGGGGACGAATTATTCTTTTTAGGGGGGAAGAGTTGTAAAACCCGCATGCTTTTACCATGCATAGTACCCTTAGGATCATGCGTACTAGTTAAAACTTTCCTAATATAGCATGATTACGATTACGTGTTAGGAGTTTACGTATTACGTACGTGTTAGAACACGATAAGTATTTTATATGCACGATCACGTAATAATTACTTAACAATAATTAATCACGAACATGCGATCATGAAATCATGAACGTAATTAAAACACGAACTATTATTAATTACGTATATATATTTATTACGAGCGTAATTAAATATATTGGATCACGGTATTTACGTAACGAGAACAATTAAAACATGAACATAAATAAACACAAACGAGTAACTAAATAACGAGACACGGAAAAAGGTACGGGAAACCCATGTGGGGTCCCTACCCGCGGCCAAACAAGGGCAATGGGCCAAGCCCATTGTCAAATTTTACTAAAGGGGGTTATGTTTATTTTTCACTACACAAATTAAGTTACAGAAGATTTTTAAGAAAAACCTAAAAACCCTCTTTCTCCTTGTTCTTTGTGCCGCCACCCATAAATCACCATACAAGGTGATTTGTTGATCTTTGATCTTGAAGAATTGGTGTTTGATCGTGTTTGTTCTTCGTTCTCTTGATCCACGAATTCGGTAAAACCTTTTTAAACCTTTTCTTTTAATTTAATCTTTCTATTAATTATGAACATGTGATGTTTTTATAAAAACATAATAATTAATCATAGATCTAACATGTTTTGGTGATTAATTAAATCAAAGGGTTGTTTTAAGGGGTGTTTTGTTTTGGCCGCAGGCTACAACCGAACCCGAGGGGGTTTCGGTTTGCCAAGCCGACCACCACCAAGACCATATGGTCTTGGTTGGTGCGTGTGGGTCCCACGGCAGCAAGGGGAAACACGGGGTACCCCGAGTTGGTTCGGGGTACGGTGTCGATTCATGTCCGGTTCATGTTTTCTAGCCTAGATCCGGTTCATGGTATATGTTAGTTTTTTTTATGTTATGAACTTATGTTAAAAATTAAATTAATAAAAGATGTTAATTTAATAACATGACTTAGGTTATTTAATTATTAATAAATATGAAATTATTTTAACCTAAGTATTTATATTTTTAAGACTTATAATTAATTAATTACTTTAAAAACCATGGATATAATTAATTAATTAACATGACTTAGGTTATATTATTAATATATAATAATACATATTTTAACCTAAGTATTTAACTTATTTAATTAAAAACATGTTATACTTTAATTAAATATTATAACCTATAGTTTAATTAAATTACATGAAATAATTATTAAACTATACAATATACCATATGACTTAGAAATAATCATGAAAAACACTTAGGCTTATATATTTAGCTTATTTAACCAGCTTATTTCTAATTATGGAAACTTTCTATTTTTAGAAACTTAATTAAATAAGGCAGCTAATCTATTTATGGAAACCAGCTATTTTTTTCAAACTTATTTATTTAAGGCAGCTAATCTATTTATGGAAACTTATTTAATTAAGGCAGCAAATCTATTTATGGGAACTTTCTATTTTTAGAAACTTATCTATTTTAAGCAGTAAATCTATTTTTGGAAACTTTCTATTTTTGGAAACTTTCTATTTTTGGAAACTTTCTATTTTTGGAAACTTTCTATTTTTGGTAATTTTCTATTTTTGGAAACTTTTTATTTTTGGAAACTTTCTATTTTTGGAAACTTTCTATTTTAGGAAACCTGCTATTTTTGGAAAGTTACTTATTATTACACAGTAAGTATAATAACACATGAAATACCAGAAATACTTAATCAGATTAAACAGAATATAAGATTTAACACAGTTTAAGGCTTTAAAACAGTAAAACATGCTAAGAACACATAAAATAAGCTAAGACGTGACATAAAACCAGCTATGTATTTAGTAAACAGATACTTATTCATGTACGTATTTATGTAGCACTAGTGATTCGGAAGTAGGATTCTCGCAGTTCGTCTTTCTCGTTCACTAGACATAAGGTACAGATTCCCGTCCTTTCAGTAGGGACATTCTTTCCTTATTAGGATTCCCCGTATGCAGCCAACTGTTTTCCCGTAGTATAAGTTATGAGTTTGATTGCTTATGTTTAATTATGATTCCCTATAGACATATACATGCATGACCAGTTTCACCTAGTTATGGAGGTACCATAACCATAACATTAGAGGCACTGGTGTTATGACTTCACCACGGCGGAGTGATTGCTCGTGGTGTCCCTTCAGCTTTTGGCCATTTATTTATATTTATCATGTGGGGCGTATGGGTGCATCCTAGTTACATGTTTTTATTTAGGATTACATGGTGAATGTGGTGTGTGCCTTGCATCCTTCACAAGGAGCTGATCCCTCCTACCCATAAACCAGTATATTAAATTAGAGGCAGCCCCTCTAATTTGCATGATGAGGTCACCCCTCCAATTATTCATGTACGGTGGGTTTTCATGACCTATATTGGCTAATGGTAAAATATGACAAACAAATTTTATAAGATAAACATAAGACTTTCAAACTATAAAACTAGTTTTATTAAGACTTAACCAAGTTACTCGGGACTTAGTTTTTCTTCCGCTGTTATTATGTTATATGCTTATTCTATTCATGCTTTATTGTACATCCGTGCACTGAGCGTATTGCTCAGCCGTTTTCCTTTTCTATGTTCCCAAAACGGCAGGTACTCAGGGACGCTCGCAGACACTAAGAGTACGTGCATATGAACTGGAAGCTGTCCAGCCTTCTTTACATTATGCATTTCCTTTCTTATGATACTTATGCTTGGGACATTGTTTAGTCCTTTCCTTTATTATACTATGTTTGTGTGTGATGAGCTTTACTTTTGGACTACCGATGTTTGATTCCGGTATTTTTCCTTTTTATGGTCAAGTAATGTTTAGATATTTTACCTTGTATGCTTTGATGACACGTCATAATTACTGTGATATTTCCATTTCCAAAATGGTGTGTTACACGTTGGTCCGGTCCATTCACCGTGACACAAGTATTTCCTCATGGGACCATCGAGCTAGCTCAAAATGATGGCCCCAATTTCAAGGTGAATGGACATAGGTTGAAGCACTACTTTGGTGGGGAAGTTCCATCCTTGAACTACCTCGACCAAATCACCTTACCCAATGATAATTAGTATTGAGGGGATCGAGTCGAGCTCAAGACTCGGTAATCAAAAATGAGGTGCCTCGTAGGGGAGTCCCATGCTTATCCTATGTACATATTATCGCTTTCTAATGTAGTAACGTGTGGGGATTTGTGCCCTTCCAACCTTTGTTTCGTGGTTGTTTGTGAATTGTGGATTTTAGATGATCATGATCTTCACGATTGAAGCCTCTCGTGTTTGTTTTATGGGAGCACTCGATCGTTTGCTTTGAAGACTTTCTCAATATCCATGATATATCCTTTGATGTTCTAACCTTAGGTTTTTAGCACACTTCATAAACGGATTTAAATTTAACGGTTACACCCTTTCCATGCTATATTAGGCATTTGACTACGTCTCTAGTATAGGGGTGTTTGCACCCCTAGACTCGAAACATTGAGGACAATGTTTAACTTTAGTATGGGGGGTGAATAGATGCTTGCCTTGCCAAACCTTCACGCTTTCCAAAGTTTATCTTTTTGTTTATCATTTTGTTGCAAAAATAAGGCTAAAAATGGCCAAATTTTAAAATTTTTCTTATGTTTTATAGGTGTTTGAAGACACGAATGTAGGTTTTCTGATGGCGAGAATAAGAGTAATTTTTGACTCGACCGTACGTGTTGAGCACTTAGCTTCGGTTCCTTAACTTCACATTACGCTAAGTCTCTTAAATGAGGACGAGAAATGATAAGGTTAATTATAAGTTACTATCCTAAAAGTAGAGTACTCGTATTCTTTCAAAAACTCATGTGTTCTCGTTGTTTGCTTATTCTCCCTTCGCATGTAAATATTTTTTGCTTAATAAATATTGACTTAGTGGTTTAGTCTTGATTGTTGGGTTTCTAGTCTTTTCTAGTAGCTTCCGTGTAGTTAAATTGGGAAGACATTAAGGTATCGCCAGCGTCACGGTTTTGAATTATTGGCACCCGAATAATCAAAAGCTTTACCCAATAATAAGATTTCAAGTGCTCACCTAAATCAAGCAAAAATTTGAAGCCCCACAAGGCCGAAAAATCTATGCAAAATTGAAATTGAATCAAGCCTTAATCTTTGAAGCTTTAAAGATCCAAAATTCGCCTTAGCGTGAGGATATACGTCTTTGGCTAATAAAACTACCGATGAGGTGGATAATAAAAGGCAAGGCAAGACGGAAGTCATAATAAAAGCTTCATGGCGAAGTTGAATAAAAGATGGAGGTAAACCAAAGATAATAAGGCCCTTCCTTTAGGGGGCGTATAAAAGTCTTGGTAATAAGTCTCATGTTCAAAACCGTTATAAAACCGTGTTTATCGATCCTTCTTGTTGACTTAATTTTTTGACATCGTTGTCTATTAGGAGGGGTTATTGATTTGATGGTCTTAGTTACACCGTTAGGACTCTATTTTTAGACCTAAATCTCTATTATCGCATTAGTCAAACAATGTATCCTCGTGAAACATTCAAGACAAAATAAAATATAAGAGATACAACTTAGGAAATTGGGAGGATAAGTACGTGATTAGGGCATATGAGTAGTGTTAGCATTACTAACTTATAATGACAATGATCTCGTTGCACGCTTGGCATGGAAGTGCGGTGAAAATCGAGGACGATGAAATTATTTCTAACGAAGCATTCACGTGTTCTTGTTCTATGAACCTAAACGTCCCATTTCGCGATGAAAATCATACATTATGTCTAAAATGCAAGTAGCAGCAATAGTAGTAGTGTAGCTAGTTTATCGTTCAATAAAGTGAATAAAAATGAATTTTGGAGATGCTACGATACTTTATTCTAGCATTGCGTGAGGGCACGACAATGGTTTAGTATGGGGGAGTGATGAGACTGCTTTTATACATAGTCTCATCGTCTAAAAAGGGCTTAAAATGCATTAAATATCATCAAAATACCCATATATATGCTTGTGTTTGTTGCTTGTGTATTTTAGGTACGGATTTTGAGAAAATGACAAAAGATCACAAGAATCATGCAAAAACGAACACAGGAAATGAAGCCGCACAATGAACCAAGCTCTAATGAAGAAATTCCCAAGACAAACCCTTGAAGACTTGAAGAATTATGAAGAAGGGTCCTCCAATATGGAAGAATTGACACTTTATACCCTTGTATCCTCATAATAACAAGTTTGGTCCCTAAAGTTTGTCAATATTGCAAAAAGGGCCCTCCACTTTGAAGAATTGGCAATTTTAGCCCCTCAACAAAGCTAAAATGTCAATATTAGTCCTTCTCAAAGTCAAATACACCATGAAGAACTCCAAGATACAAGACTTACAAATTTGGTCCTTTGAAAATATCAAAATTACCAAAAGGACCCTTGACTTTAAAGACTTGGCAAAAATGGCCCCTCATCAAACATGATTTGGCAATTTTCGTCCTCCAAAATGTCAATCATACAAGTTTAGACCATTATCCTTGAAGAAAATACCAAATCAGTCCTTCAAGAATCACAAAATGGCAAGAAATACCCCTAAAAATACTTTGGAAAAGTATTTGGGGCAAAAGTGTGAAAAGTGAAACTTAAAATACAAAGGGAATCCGGATTTAGGCTATTATTTACAAAGTGAAAGGAGTATTAAAGGTGAGGGGTTATTTTTGGCAGACATGGATAGTTACCTAGACTAATCCCCATCCAACACGTGTCCTACTACCACTATACAGCCAATCAGCTCTTCCCATTGTGCCACCTCACAATCCACTCACCCATTTATTTAAGTAATCACAACTGATTAGTTAATTTGGCGCCTAACACATTGTTTAAACACCAAAATAGATCAAACCCCTTGTTCATCATGTTCTTAACAAATTTGGGCTTTTGTTATTTACTCACAATTAAACCTTAATTCTTTCCAGAATTATGATTTAGGTTACACTTAACAAAACCCAACCTTAACATTGGTCACCACATCATTCACGTGTCCACATGGGACCTCCCCTGCTAAACCTTTGAGCAAGAAGACAAGAAGAGGACAGTCATCCAACAGCTCACAATCCAGCTTACATCCTAAGCTTATTTTTCACCATTTGATCAAGTTTTCACATTCCCAACTCATGCAACAAGCCAAATTCAGTCACATGATCTTCAAAGATGCCAAATCTCTCAAGGGCATTTCAGGGATTCTATAACATTAGGGTTACGTTTTTTTCAGCTTTCCTAGATAACTTGTAGCCTATATAAAGGCCTTAGTTCATTACATTTTAGCTTGTTTTTGGTTTTTCCTTGTTCACAAACCTGTAAATCCTACTTTCAGTTTATGAAATTGTGTTTGAGTTTGTTGAAGAAAGACCAAGTGCCATTAAATTTTAAGCTTGTTTATGTTATATGTTAACTGAAATTGAACCTTAAAACGTGTTTGTAAACCTTGTGTAAGAAATTACACATTGGACTAAAATTTGATATTTTGCTAAGATTCTTGGTACATCTTGGAATTTTTGGGATATAAGCTGGTCTATACACCCTGATATTGTGAATATCAAGGTGTTGTGAAGCTCATATCTTGGGGATAATCAAGAGTGGGTACAAGAAGTTGCATTAATCAAGTTTATTTTCCAAAAAGTCACCTTTCTGTTTTGTATTTTGCTTCTAACTCTGTTGAATCTTAGCATGGTTGTTGTTGGAAGCTTGTGCTTGTTCTTGCTAGTACATAAGCTCTAAAATTTGTGGGTGTGGATGTACATCCATGAGGTTTGTCTTAAAACCTTGAAAATCTGATAAATTTTGGATTTTTGGTGAATTTGTGCTCTACTTGTGTTCTTGTTGGTTTCCTGGCTTGAATCTGCTTAAATTTGCATGTTAATGTTGTTAGTATGCTAGATTAGTCATTTGGTAAACTGAATCACACTTATACGTGTTTAATTTTTGGATTAAAAAGATAAAGGGGTGTTTGGGATTACCTGCTTGAGATCATAACTTGTTATTGTGTTGGTAGAAGTTTGAGTTTGTGCTTGTTATCCGTTATATGCTTGGTTGAGTGCATTTTGCTGCAAGTTATTGGGTTTGAAACCTCAAATTATACATTGTGCCATATCTTATTGATTTTAACTGTTTTTGACCTAAGATTTTGGTGAAATCTAGAATTTGTGCATGCTTAGGGTTAAAAGTTGCTTAAACATCATTTATATAACCTATGTGATAGATTTGAGTGGTTAAATTTGGCTTGTTGGTCAATTGCATCAGCAAAGTATAAAACTGCATGTTTTAGTGTTCATCAGTAACCTTCATCTACTTGAATCTTGATTTAGGCTTTGAGCCATTGCATGAAAACTGTTTAGACTTGTTCATTTGAGTTTATAATAGCTTTTGTATGCTTTTGGTGCAATTTGGTTGGCTGAATTTTGCTAAAACAGCTTATAAGTTCATAACTGCTTATGTGTTCATGTCTGTGTCAGATCTGGTGATTGATTGAATTAACTGTATCATTTGGCTGTTGTTGATTTTGATTTTTTGATTGTTATGACTCCTCTTGATCCACTAATCAATTGGGTGCCTTTGTGTAACTTGAATCTCCAAAAAAGTCACTAAAGACAAAAAAGTCAACAAGTCAAGCAGTGGAAAAAGTTTCCACTGCTCAACACCCAAAACTAGCCCCTGCTAGTACAAATTGTCAGTGAGCTTATCAATAAGCCATTTTGGCTAATCCAGACCTGCAACAACTTATTTTTTGTGATAGATCTTTATTATTTGACCCATTTGATTGAACTGGAGCTTATTAGACTTTGACTTTGACTTTTTGCTAGAAAACCAACTTATTTGACTTTTTCATAAGTGCTTATTTGCTTTTTCCAGCTTATTGAGTCAGCTTATTTGAAAACTTTTTGTTGATTTAGCTTATTTAAGTCATTTAAAAGCTTTTGCAATTTGAATTAGCTCTTGGGATAACCTAGAACTCAAAAACGACTATTTTGTCGTTTTCTGTAGATTGCTTTTTGCATTTTCAAGCTTATTCCTTTGGCTTATTTCAAATTTATTTTTACAGAAGTCTTATTTAGCTCAAAAGAAGCTTGTGTGTCTAATTTGAGCTTATGGCATTAGCTTATAGCTTAATGGGCCAAAAAGCCCATTAAGAATAAGCTATTTGGTATAAGCTTGCTTATTTCACATTTTCAGCTTTTGGGCCTTTGGAAAAAGTTGTTCAGAATCAAATTTTGAGTCAAATAGTGCTTTTTGGGCCATTTTTACAAACTTTTTCTTATTGGGCTCAATTTGGCCCATTAAGGTGACTGTTTTGGGTTTAGCCCATTTTCTAGGCCCATTAAGGGTATTTAGGTAATTTCAACTTCATTTATGTGTTATTTAGGTTAAAATTAGCTAGTTTGCAACTTTTTAGAATTTTTTAGGATTTTTGGATTATTATTAATATTTTAATATTATTTTATTATTAAAAATTAAAAGTCTGATTTTCTAACTTTTTATATTTTTCCTAGACTCTAGACATTTAATTAGGAATTTTACAACTTTCCAAATATTTTTAGGGTCTTTCAATTATTTTCTAGAATTCTAAGTTTTAATAGTTTTTAATTGTTTTTAAATAGTTTTAATTAACTTTAAAATTTTCAAAAATAGTTTTAAATTAAGTTAGGGTGTTTTAGAGGTTTACAAAGTGATAAATCTCATTTTGGGCTTTTTGTTAATTAAATTGATTTTTAGTGCTTTAATTAGCATTAAAAAATCATTATTTAATTAAATAAAAGGTTTGGGCGATTTTTGATTTTTTGTAAACTCTTAATACATTATTTAGGATTTATTGTAATTTTTAGGAATTTTTAGGATAAATTTTTAAATTTGGTGCTTTTACGGTTTTACGTGTACGACCTTTTCGTCTTAGTGTAAATCGTCTTCGTAACCGTCATTCTCTTCTTATCCCATTTCTATTTTTTTCTCATAATCATATAATCACATAATTAATCATTTCATTACACACACACCAAGCCTCCTTGAGAACGATCCACACTTTGGGTCATAACTCGTGGTTTTCCTAAATCACTTGTTAACGCTTGCCCTATTTACATCCTTTTCCTAAAGGTGTGTAAAAACACAACATCACTCCACATAAGATTGTAGCATTATTCAAGGATAACCAATCCATACCAATAATAATATCAAAACTACCTAGTTCTATTAACATCAAATCAATCGGGACGGAATGGTTCAAGAGATTTAGAGAGCATCCTTTTAACAGCTTATTAGTTTTTACCAATTTACCATCAGCCAGTTCTACTTCGTAACTAGTATTTATCTCAACAGTTTCAATGTCAATAAGGGCACTAAATTTAGTAGATACAAAGCTCCTATCAGCACCCGAATCAAATAAAGCAACAGCATAATGATTGTTGAGTAAAAACATACCAGTAACGACATTCGGATCCTCTTTCTTAACCTCAACCGTTCCAAGTTGATAAGCACCACCGTGGTTGTTTCTTCTAGGTCCATTCCTTTTCAACTTGGGGCAATCCGGTTTCTTATGACCCTCTTCACTACAGTTGAAGCAAATGACTCCCCTCTTACACTTTTCCACTTTGTGTCCTAGCTTTCCGCAATTTTGGCACTTCCAGCAGTCGCCAGCATGCCTCTTATTACCACACTTAGGATTCTTTTCATCATTGCGTGGTGTGTTGTTGGTAAGAGCATTTGCATTCCCCCTTCTTTGGTTTTGACGGCGATTAAAATTCTTCCTATTGTCACCTCGACCTCCACGATCGCCTTCATCATTTCTTTTCTCACAAGCATGTGCTTCATCCTCCTTGTCCTGAATTATTTGTCCAATGACTTGGTAAGCCATTCGAACCGCATCATCAATGGTCAATGGTTTTGATGATGTCACATCTCCTCGGATATTCTTGGTCAACCCTTTAATGTATTGTTCAATTCTGATCTCTTCGGGTTCCACCAATCGAGGACACAACAAGGCCAACTCATGGAATCGGTTTGTGTAGCTATCAATGTCCATACCTTTCATTCTCAGATGAGTCAACTCTTGTTCCAACCGTATAATCACACTACGGGGACAAAACTATAGTGTCATCCACTTTTTAATTTAAGCCCAAGGAGTAGTATTAGCAACATCAATGCCCGTGAAAGCAATTCTCGCATTACACCAAGTCAACGCACGACATCTAAGAGTAGCCATAGAAAAATTCACCTTATCCTCATCCTTACACTTACTAATTTGAAACACCGACTCAATCTTTTCAATCAACTGACTTAATCCTACAGCACCTTTAGTTCCATTAAAAGGGAGTGGTTCACACTTCATGAACGTCACATAAGTACAACCACCGACTTCAGGCGCATTAGGTCCAAGTCCTCCTATATTTCCTCCAGCATTAGAATTCACATTATTAGCATTCACATTCACATTATTACCACCAATTCCACTACCGCCAGCTCCACTACTGCCAGCTCCACTACTGCCAGCTCCACTACCGCCAGCTCCACTATCGCCAACTCCACTACTTCCAGCTCCATTTCTAGCATTTTCCATAAATTCAGCCACATATGCGGCAAACTGTTCCGCAATGATCCTACGTACATCTTTCTCAGTCATGGCTTTCTTGGGCGGCATGATTCTATTATTGCACAATTTCAAAGTATATTAAGCATTCACTCAATGAGGGATTTATATAAGATGGATTGAATTGATAATCAAGTAAGCAAGATACAAATAAGGCACGATATGGAATTCAAGAAAAAAGATACATATTCCATTAGATTATAAACAAACACATCGTCTTAGTTAACATTCCACATCAAAATTCCTAGCACTATACAGGCCCAAAATTCGTGCCAAATCTACTAACCAATATGCCGGTTTAGTTAAAGTTTACAAAAGATACAAAAGATACTACTAATGATAGACTGGTCTACTGAGAACTGCTAGAAGGTCCATCATCCATCGTCTAGGGTATCTTCTTCGGACGATCACAAGATACATCTTCAGCTGTGCGCTTACGAATCACTCCTTTCTCGACCATCTCAGTATAAAACCTACTGTTCCAACCAACATATATATTCAACTCTTTTTCTGCCTTCTCAGGCATCGTACGAGCCACACTCAACTGAATCTCCATCGTATTTACCTTTTTCTTTATCTCTGCATACTCACCACTTTCCAACACAGACAGTCTCCTAAACGCCTCATTCAAACCATGCTCCACATCAGTCAAACCCAAATTAAGCAAATCTCGCTCTTTATCACCAATCTTTGTTTTCGACTCCAATAAAGCAACATGAGTCTGAACAACACTTAAACCAATTTCTGTCACACGACCTTGATCACGAGAAGCATCTAAATCACGCCTTAATGCCCAAGGTGCAAGTCCATCAATATGAGCCTCTCGAACCCTAGACGACTCTCCTATCACATTCACACTGCCCTGAAAGTCATCCAAATCAATCGGCCTACGAGTAGCAATCCCATCAGTGCCATCAGGTGCATGATCATCCTCATCATCCTCTAATTCAAACTCAGATTCAGACGATTCAGACAATTCATCTCTAAGTAACTCGAACTCAGAATCGGACCAATCAACTAGAGGGGGTAAGGGCTCACCATTCTCTACATCATAAGGAAAAATAAGCTCAACCTCATCATCATCAACCTCATCATCTATACCTACATAATCCTCGACATTCTCGTCTTCATCCTCATTACTACATTATCTATACCAACCTCATCATTTTCCTCAATACCAACATTATCATTCTCTACAACATCAACCTGAGGGGCAATCTGATCTCCTAGTCCTATCTCAGGCTCAAGATTATTGGGAATAAAATATAGCCAAGACACTTGGAAGCTGACAAGAGCAATTTGTACGTTGATAGGAAGAAATCAAGCGTTGACAGGACAAGCGTTGACCGGAAGAATTCAAGCGTTGATAAGAAGAATTCAAGCACTGATAGAAGACTTAGTCTACACGTTTTATGTTTCTAGTATGTTTCTAGTAAAGATATGTTAGACAATGTATTTCTTATCTTTATCTTTACTATGAATAGCTGATACGTAGACTCCTGTACAAGGTTCCTTAATCTATAAAAGGAGGCCTTTAAGTTTTAGTTTAATATACGTTTTACACTGTCATTGTACGCAAGTTTGATTAATCAATCAAAGTGAAAGTTTGGTTTATCTTGTTTGTGTGTTCTTGTTTAAGTATTAATTCCGCATAATACTTGAATTGTTTCATATACAACAAAGTTTCTCTACGTGTTTACCTTGATTTAATCTCGTTAACACAAGCTAAATCGATCTAAGTTTGGGATCAACAAGTGGTATCAGAGCTTGTTGAGAAACTTTGATCTAAAGAACACAAAAACCCAAATCGCCAAAAACCCTAATTTTCAAGAAACCCTAAAATTCAAACAACATGTCTACTCCTGAGTTAACCTCCTCCTCCTCAAGCCCTAACATCAAGATTCCCATGCTATATCCAGACAACTTTGAGCTGTGGAAGTTTAACTTTGAGCAGTATCTTCAAATCCATGACCACACCCTATGGGAAATTATTGAATATGGAAACACATTCAATAAGGCTGGCAAGATTACAGCTGCTATCTTGGCAAGATCAACTCTAGGCTTAAGTAAAGTTGATCGAAAAGAACAACTTGAAGATGGAAGAGCTGTCTCTGCTGAGGACATAGCAAAGAGAAGGAATGACATGAAAACTCTAAGCATCCTTAAACTTTCTTTAGGACAAGCCAATCAGCACAAGTATAAAGGCTATGATTTTTGCCAAAGATCTTTGGGCAGCTCTTCAAGTTGCTTATGGTGGTAATGATGATACTGCCTTAGAGAAAAAGAAGAAACTCTTGCATGAGTATGTTGTATTTAAAGCCCTTCCCAATGAAAAGCTAAGTGGAGTGAGAGCAGACTTCTTGACATTACAAGCAAGTTGTCATTTATGGGAACAGTGCATGATGATGCTAATATCATTGCCAATTTCCTTAAAAGTCTTGGTGATGCATGGAAGATTGAAGCAAGGTCTATGATTGCTAATAATACTCACAAAAGTTCCACCTTTGATGATGTTTACAATTAACTGAGGCTTGTAGAGAGTGAAATCCTTTTGGATCAAGGAAGTAAGTCTACCAATGTAAATATGGCCTTTTTCTCACATAGTGAAGGTCAATCTGATCAAAGGGAGTCATACATGCACCCCGTTACTGGATCACCTTGTGTCAACGTTGGATCAAGCTTTGTCAGTGCCTCACATCCAGACGCTGACACATATAATGTTGACTCTCCAAGAGTTAAGCCTGCTGGTATTAATCTAGATACAGTGTGTGTATACATTGCTTCATTGCCCAATGGTTTAGTGATTACATATGAGGACCTTGAGCAAATTAGTGATGAGCATTTGGAAGAGATGGACATAAAGTGGAATATGGAACTTGCTAGCATAAGGGCCAATAGATGGAATAGAAGATTCAGGAAGAAGATGACTTTTAATGCTAAAGACATTGCTGGGTTTGATATATCCAAGGTTGAGTGTTACAATTTCCATAGAACGGGTCACTTTATGAGAGATTGTAGATCTCCTAGAAGGTCTGATGCTGGAAAGCCTTCAAGCCAAATCGTCAAGGTTGAAGATACAAAAGCTATGGTTTCCATGCAAGACATATATGGTATTGGCTGGGATTGGAGCTTTTTGGCCAAGGATGAGGAAGAAAACAAGGCTTTGGTTGCAGAAAAGGAGGAAGAGGAGCATGTTCACTATGCTCTCATGGCACATTCTTCATCTTAATCAGACAATGAGGTATATGATGATGCATTTTGTAGTAAGGGTTGTCGTCTAAACATTGAATAGCTTAACAAAGAAGTTTTAAAATTAAAAGCAGATGTTGTTAATGAAAGATGCAAGTTATCTAATTATTAACTTGCTCTTACTCAAACTGAAAAGACTGTGGCTGAATATAAGAAAATGGAGTTTGACCTAAAAGATCAAATCAATATTTCAACTCATTATTTAAATGCTAGTGTTGAGGTTAGAAACATTTTAGAAAGATCCAATGGTGTTTTTCAAGCTAACTTAGATGAGGCTATAAAAAACAAAGATAATGTAGATCTTAAAATTCAAAAAATTTGATAAAGCTTCACAAACCCTAGAAAAATGTGTTAGTAAACAAAGGGATTCTAGGGATAGGAGTTGGATTGGGATGAAAGAGTATGCTGGTGTTCCACCACCTGCTGGGAACTTTTATGGTGTCCGTAGAAAGGATCTGTCTTGGACTAGTATTCCAGAACTCCAAGAAGAGGAATTTATTCCTCCACCTAGAGTTCTTACCCCAGTAGAGGAATACAAGCAGAAATTAACAGATTTAGACCAATGGAAGAAAGCCAACCCTACTTTGTTTGTTAAGGGTGGCATGCTTAGTGACAGCCCAAATGCGTCTACACCCATAAAAGTGACCAATCCTACTACTGGCAAGAATGTTGACCTTGGCTTAAACATTGATAGAAAACATAGTATCAAATATACAGAAATGTATAGAAAACCTAGGTCACCAAAAAGACAAATTAGCGATAATGGGACAGGTTTCTTTTCATCTAGACCTAGAGCTATGTCTAGAAAAGCCTGTTATACTTGTGGAAGTTTTTCACATTTAGCTTATAAGTGTGTCAACGCTTCAAAGGTCAACGCTGATAGAGAGTCAACCATGGTCAAACCCAAACCTTTTGTCCAACAAAGTCCATAAGTCATTAGACCAGCCCCATTCTTCACTAAAGGGTCTAATACTTATGGACAAAGGCTTTTTCAGAAGACCAATACTGGTCTAACAGACAATGGGTTTGATTGGTGTGAAAACACCCATCCTTTTACCACTTAATTACAATTATAACCAAACCCAAACGTGTATTTTATGTCGTAAATGTCGGAATTATGCGTGGTTTGTGTTTTTGTTTTGATTTAGGACCAAAATGTGAAAAGGAAGGAAAACACGGGCTTTCACGGGCTTTTATCGAAGAAAAAGACAAAAGACGAAGTCAAGAGATCAAGAATGCAAAAAAAAGAACGGAAGTCCAAGACCTTTTCTTAAGATTTATCGAAGAACAAGTCTAAAGACGAAAGTTTAATAAAGACGAAGTACTCAAGTCTAATAAATGAAGAAATTATAAGACGAGTTTAATTAATCCCGAGATAAAGTCGATAAAGTCGAAGAACTTAAAAGACGGAAAGACGTGAAGAAAGAAAGAGGAGGCAACACATGCACCTCCCCATTTCATATAAATACCCTCCTAAACACATTTAGGAGGGTTGGTTAGTTTTTAGTTAGTAGTAGTTTTCATTTTCATTTTGTAGGTAATTTTAGAGAGAGAAAGTGACAGTTTCTCTCAATAGGATCTTACTCTTTATCTTCCTTTCTTGTTTTTAATCAAATCTTTACTTTTGATAGCTTAATTCTTCTTTTAATCTTAATCATATTCTACCTTTCTTAGTTTATATATAATTTTAATCCGAAATTTTTATGATGTTTGATTGATCAAAAAGTTTATCTTTTTATCAATCCTTAAGTTTTCATACGGAATAAGCTATAAGTTTGACAATCTTATTAGCTTATTTTGTGTTTAGCTTATTTGTTTTTTCTAGTTTTTCTTAAAAAAGGTTTCATCCTTTTAATGTTTATCTTATTAAGTTTGCTTATTTTGTGTTTTTAAAAGTCTTTAAATTCTAGCTTATTAGCTTTTTCTTATACGTGTTATTATTGAGTTTTTGGCTGTGTGCTTATTTGAGTAATAGCTTATAGATTTAGCTTATTTTCCTTTTTCCTTACTGTATTCCGATCAGCTATGATCGGAAAAGGGTTTTGCATTCCTTTTACATTCCCTTTACATTCCTTTTGCATTCCGACCAGCATTCCAATTGCTTGGTCGGAAAAGGGTTTTACATTCCTTTTACATTCCTTTTGCATTCCTTTTGCATTCCTTTTACATTCCTTTTACATTCCTTTTGCATTCCGACCATAATTCCAATTGCTTGGTCTGAAAAGGGTTTTACATTCCTTTTACATTCCTTTTGCATTCCTTTTGCATTCCTTTTACATTCCTTTTACATTCTTTTTACATTCCTTTTACATTCCTTTTACATTCCTTTTACATTCATTTTGCATTCCTTTTGCATTCCTTTTGCATTCCTTTTACATACCTTTTACATTCCTTTTACATTCCTTTTGCATTCCGACCAGCATTCCAATTAGCTTTGTTTTTAATATTTTGTTTTAGTTTTAGTTTTAAGTTTACATTGTTTTAAGTTTTCAACTTTTTCAAGCTTCGTGAAATCTCTGTTTTTACCAAGTGTTTTTATATTTTTCTTAGAGAGAAAAAGTGACAGTTTTTCTCGATTTGCTTTTAGCTTATTTTAATTACGTTTCGCACTTTCTTTTTAATTAGTTTTCATTTTTGTTAAGTTCTAAAATTTACCTTTTCGTCATTTATTTTTATTACTAATTTTAAGTTTTAAATTTCAATCTTCCACTTTTACTTATCGCAATTTACATTTTCATTTTACTTAGTTATAGACAGCGACAACCTTTTTATTTTCCACCAAGAACGACTGAGTCGCACTAATTAACGGTAATCAATTCGAAAAGATCGGTTTAACGAACTTTCATACTTAGTGAAAAGCATTTGTATTAAATGGCGCCGTTGCCGGCTCTTTTCGTGAAGATTAACGGTTTTTTGTGAGAGACGCGTTGGATTTTGGTATCCGTTCACCTTTGAACGTTATTTTTCTTGCCAAAATTTTTTTCAAAAATCCAAAAACATTTAAAAAACCATAAAATGCATTTCTTTTCTAAGTTTTGAAACCAAAAATATTCCTCTTTATCCTCTATTGTGTTTAATTCTTTTCTCTTCCCCTCTTATTGTTAATTCTTCATGGATTCGTCTTGCGTATGGTGTGGGAGACCATGGCATGGTTATCAAACATGTCATTGGTGTACTTGTGAGCGGTGCGGTTCTGATATCGACAATACACAATTTGGATTTTGTCCATTTTTTAATTCAACAAATTCGTACTTCTCCTCTTACAATACTTTCTCACACTCTCCCGTATATGACAATCCTTATCCTCAAAATGCACCGGGTTATTATCAATACCCGTGTTGTAATTATTGTGGGGGCCCTCACGATGCTTCTTCTTGTCAACCGATGAATATCTTTGAGCCAGTTCCGTGCTATGATTCCGGTTTGTATAACTTTGAGCCCCCACATCACACCCTCAATCATCAATCATCAATCCAGTCAGGGAATTAGTCTTGACCAACAACTCACTACTTTGAATGACGTTCTAGAAAGTTTAGCTCAACTCCGAGATGACTTGCATCAAGAAAGGCAACCTTTGCTTGATGGTGACCAAATCTTGAAATTCACCTACACCTTTTTGAGCCATTTGGTCGTTTTCCCTCTTTTCTACACCAAAATGTTTACTTACAGCGTGGGATAGAATGGGTTTAATTGAACATACTCGGGGAGAGGTCGCTCCTAATGATGATGATTTTTCTCCATGCTATGAGAATTTCACTTTTGAAATTTCTCCTTCTCCTCCGGGCGATGAAGGCGATGTTGATTTATTCTCTCCGACATACGAGAAGTTCACCACTGAACTTGGTCTTGTAGATGAGGTGTAAGATGTTATTCTTTGCGACAAATTACTGAAAGTTCATCTTCTTATTGCTAAAATTGAAGCGTTGAATTCTGCTCCTATTTCAGAATCTTTACCTCCGTCTATTACTTCAGTTGAGAATAATGATACAGCTATGGAAGAAATCGACATTCTCTCAATACCTCCGGGTATTGATGATGATGACACGGAGGGGGATATTATTTTTGATAATTTGCTGCAGGAAGGTATTGTCCCAAGTCCCCCTCCCGAGCACCTTTCATTCACTCCTTTAGAGACCATTATGGAGGATGAGTGCTTTGACCCGGGAGGTGCCATTGATTATTTTATGATTGATAACCTTACAGCTTTGCCGCTTTCTGAGCATCAATTGTCTTTGGGGGATGACAATTTGCTTACTTTACCCACCCCACCTCCCGTGAATCATGATTTCACATACTTCTCGTATGTTGAAAGGACTTTTCTACCCTTCAAGACTTATCCTCCGGCCTCTCCTTTATTATTGTCCTCTGGGAACGAGGACAAGGTCTTTGATCCCGGTATTACATTTGAGGCTTCCCCATGGACCATTTAATTCGGGGACGAGTCAGGCTCGTGACTCGGTTAACAAAAACAAGCGCTTCTCGGGAGGCAACCCGAATATCTATCCTTTTATTCTGTTTTTCAAATAAGTGTAGGGGGAGACCCTAGTATGTGTTTGTTGTTTTCTTTCTTATCATGTGCAGGGATTTGAGCTTTCAAAGATACATTCTTGATGACTTTTGAAGAACCGTGATTCCGTGTACCCGTCTTCCCGGTTCTATCCTAAACTCTTTTGATTCTCTATTTTATATTCTTCAATATTAAAATAGGAATCACTTTAGTTGTCTCTTCTTTAGCGAGATTTAAACAACGTGCACAATGTCCTAAGTGTAGGGGAGGTTACTTCCACATGCTAAACATTGAGGACAATGTTTATATTAAGTGTAGGGGGGACTTCTATCGAAGTTAAGTGGACTTTTCCTTGTATATGTCCTCATTTTAACTGAAATTTGATTTTTCGACATTTTTCAAAATTTTTGATCTATTTTGGCCTAGTTGTTTTTACCTTTGTATAGTTATTTTCTTTCTTTGCTAGAATAAATTTTAATAAAGTGGTTTTAATTTTTAAATGTTGTGAATCTTTTGACTCAACCCGAGTTTACTTATCTAAGTTTACTCTAGCTAGTATCCTTAACGTGTTTAAGTCAAGTTTTGCTAGGCTTTTATATAGGGAACTTTAAAACGCGAAAGTCTTAACTCTCACGGGTTAAGAACAAGAACTTTTCGCAAGTTCCTATAATTGATCCTAGAGAGTTGTTTATCAAGGGAACTTTAAAATGCGATATCTAAACTTGAAAAAGTCTAAGAATTTGCAAGATCATATAGATGACTCGAAAACCCAAAACTTTGATTTAATTGGCTAAGCATCCACGAGTCTCATTTCTTGAGATTTTAAATTATGGAGAACGAGAGATGATAGAGTCAATTATAAGTTTGGTATTCTTTCATGAATTTATGTGAGTTGATTATAAGCTTTTTCTCCCATCGCTTGCTAATAAATTTATCTGCAATAAATAAGGTTGTACGATTTGAAAAGTTACTTAGCTTCTAGCACAAGATCGTTTAAAAGTTGCTCGGTATTAATTAGAGTTCATAGCCAATGCATAACTTATTGAAGCGGGATGCTAAGATTGGCGAGTCCGAAAAGGTCCTTACAAGACATGAGGGCTACATTTTGTTGCTAAAATTCCGAAGTGATGTGAAGAATCATTTATCAATAATCAATATGAAGGATCGAGACACACGACGAAAAGAAAATACTCCCAAAAGATCATGGAGAAGTCTATCCAAAAAGGCCCTAACAAGGTATGAGGATAAATAGATCCAAGTCCTAAAAGGAGGCGGATCGTTGTATATCAAAGTCCAAAATAAATATTGGAGAAAAATGAAGAAGTCGTGGTCCAAGTATGAAGAATCTCTCAAAAAGTTCAAGAGAAGAAATTCCTATAATGAAGAGAAGACCATTATTTCATGAACGTCTGTCAAGATTCAAAGTATGAAGTCACTACCAAATATCGGTCCGAGAAAGGTCTCAAATCGTGAAGCGAGTTATGCCAAGATATGAACTTTAAGAGGTCCCGAGAAGCAGTTTTAAAATATTTTTTCCTTTAGCTAACTATTGATTAAATCGTCCCACTTTATTTTCAGCCTAATAAACTATCGAAATAAATCAACAATGCATCCTTGTGATCATTCAAGACATAAATAAAATATAAGAGATACACCTAGGAAAAGGGAGTCTAAGTAAATAATTGGCCCACATGTGTTCGTGTTAGTCTGCTAACTTATAATAACAATGATCTCGTTTTTAAGCTTGGTTTGGGGACTGTGAAACATGAGGATGATAATCATTCATGACATTTTCAAAACCCTAAGGTATGTCTTTGATTTCTTTACTTATTTTCCTCTTTTAAATGTTTTATAATTTTCTATCTTTTTAATAAAGGCCAAGGTGGATCGATTATAATGTAAAATGTAAAACGTGCTTTGTAATTAATGCATTGCATGAGGACATTGCAATGGTCAAGTGTAAGGGATTTGATTGGTGTGAAAACACCCATCCTTTTACCACTTAATTACAATTATATCCAAGCCCAAACGTGTATTTTATGTCGTAAATGTTGGAATTATACGTGGTTTGTGTTTTTCTTGTGATTTAGGACCAAAATGTGAAAAGGAAGGAAAACACGGGCTTTCACGGGCTTTTATCGAAAAAAAGACAAAAGACGAAGTCAAGAGATCAAGAATGCAAAAAAAAGAACGGAAGTCCAAGCCTTTTCTGAAGATTTATCGAAGAACAAGTCTAAAGACGAAAGTTTAATAAAGCCGAAGAACTCAAGTCTAATAAATGAAGAAATTATAAGACGTGTTTAATTAATCCCGAGACAAAGTCGATAAAGTTGAATAACTTAAAAGACGGAAAGACGTGAAGAAAGAAAGAGGAGGCAACACATGCACCTCCCCATTTCCTATAAATACCCTCCTAAACACATTTTGGAGGGTTGGTTAGTTTTTAGTTAGTAGTAGTTTTCATTTTCATTTTGTAGGTAATTTTAGAGAGAGAAAGTGACAGTTTCTCTCACTAGGATCTTAATCTTTTATCTTCCTTTCTTGTTTTTAATCAAATCTTTACTTTTGATAGCTTAATTATTCTTTTAAACTTAATCTTATTCTACCTTTCTTAGTTTATATATATTTTTAATCCGAAATTTTTATGCTTTTTGTTTAATCTGATGTTTGATTGATCAAAAAGTTTATCTTTTTATCAATCCTTAAGTTTTCATATGGAATAAGCTATAAGTTTGACAATCTTATTAGCTTATTTTGTGCTTATCTTATTTGTTTTTTCTAGTTTTTCTTAAAAAAGGTTTCATCCTTTTAATGTTTATCTTATTAAGTTTGCTTATTTTGTGTTTTTAAAAGTCTTTAAATTCTAGCTTATTAGCTTTTTCTTATACGTGTTATTATTGAGTTTTTGGTTGTGTGTTTATTTGAGTAATAGCTTACAAATTTATCTTATTTGCCTTTTTCCTTACTGTATTCCGATCAGCTCTTATCGGAAAAGGGTTTTGCATTCCTTTTACATTCCTTTTACATTCCTTTTGCATTCCGACCAGCATTCTAATTTCTTGGTCCGAAAAGGGTTTTACATTCCTTTTACATTCCTTTTGCATTCCTTTTGCATTCCTTTTACATTCTTTTTACATTCCGACCAGCATTCCAATTGCCTGGTCGGAAAAGGGTTTTACATACATTTTACATTCCTTTTGCATTCCTTTTACATTCCTTTTACATTCCTTTTACATTCCTTTTACATTCCTTTTACATTCCTTTTGCATTCCTTTTACATTCCTTTTACATTCCTTTTACATTCCGACCAGCATTCCAATTAGCTTTGTTTTTAATATTTTGTTTTAGTTTTATTTTTAAGTTTACATTGTTTTAAGTTTTCAACTTTTTCACGCTTCCTGAAATCTTTGTTTTTACCAAGTGTTTTTATATTTTTCTTAGAGAGAAAAAGTGACAGTTTTTCTCGATTTGCTTTTAGCTTATTTTAATTACGTTTCGCATTTTCTTTTTAATTAGTTTTCATTTTTATTAAGTTCTAAAATTTACCTTTTCTTCATTTGTTTTTGTTACTAATTTTAAGTTTTAAATTATCGCAATTTACATTTTCATTTTACTTAGTTATAGATAGCGACAACCTTTTTATTTTCCACCAAGAACGACTGAGTCGCACTAATTAACGGTAATAAACTCGAAAAGATCGGTTTAACGAACATTCATACTTAGTGAAAAGCATTTGTATTAAACCTGTAGCAAACCCTAGGTTCAATGCTGATAAGGGTAATTTCAGCGTTGACAAGAACAAATTAAACGCTGACAGGAATGTTTCCAACGCTGCTAGACCAAATAATGCCAAATACTTGCAACCAAAGGGAAAGGGGTCTAAAGCTTCTTCTAGTTTATTTTAGAGACCTAAACAAGTTCAAAACCCTAATTCAGATGGGATTTCTATGACCTGTAACAGATTTCAGTATATTTTAAATTTCATAACTAAACCAATTAGGGTTAACTAGGTGTTTAATCCAAAAATGGATGAACAAGGGGTTGTCATGAGGACTAAGTCTGTTCTTGTTGAACAACCAAATGAATCCAAGTCTGCTCAGGCTTGGGTTCCCAAAGAAAACTAATTTGTTTTCTTTATGTGCAGGGCATTCAAAAGCAGGTTAATGATTATGGCTATTAGGATAGTGGATGCTCTAGGTACAAGACAAGGAAGGAAGACTACTTGACAAACTTCACTCCCATTAAATATGGTGAAAAAGTGTACTTTGGAGGGGGATATGGAACTATCACTGGCAAAGGAACTCTTATCACCAACAATTTGCGTTTTGAGAATATGTTTTTGGTAAAAGAACTTGACTATAATCTGTTTAGTGTATCACAGGTGTGTGATAACAAAAATAAGGTTCTTTTCACTGATACTGAATGCTTGGTGTTGAGCAAAGATTTTAAAATACCAGATGAGAAATTCATTGATTATAGAACACCTAGGCATAAGGACATTTATAATGTGAATCTTAATGGAATTAGGATGAATAATAATTTGTCATGTCTATATGCTAAGGCTTCAGTTGATGAGAGTAATCTTTGGCACAGAAGGTTCAAGCACATTAATTTTAAGAACATAAATAGACTTGCGAGACATGGTTTAGTTGATGGTTTGTCTGAAAAGGCTTTCCACAATGACCACTCTTGTGTTGCATGCCTTAAGGGAAAACAACACAAAGTCTCCTTTAAGTCTAAACCTGTGCATTCTAGTTCTAAACCACTTCACTTGCTGCATATGGAATTGTTTGGTCCAACTAATATAGAAAGCTTAAATGGTAAATCCTACTGTTTTGTCATCACTGATGATTTTTCTATATTTACTTGGACTTTCTTTTTAGCTTTGAAAAGTGAAACTGCTGATATTTTGATTAACTTTATTACTCAGTTAGAGAAGAAGACTGGGAATGAGGTTAAAATAATTAGAAGTGCTAATGGTGGTGAGTTTAGAAAGAAGCTGTTAGATGACTTTTGTGCCAAGAAATGGATTACTAGACAGTTTAGTATAGCTAGAACCCCACAAAAAAATGGGGCAGCTGAAAGAAAGAATAGAACACTCATAGAAGCAGCTAGGACTATGTTGGCTGATGCTCACTTTCCCATTTCTTTTTGAGCTGAGGCTGTGAATACAGCTTGTTATGTTCAGAATAGGGCATTGATCAACAAAATCCATAATAAGACACCTTATGAACTATTTTGGAGTAGGAAACCTAGTATTGGTTTTCTTAAACCCTTTGGTTGTCATGTAGTTGTGTTAGATACTAGTGAAGCCTTAGGAAAGTTTAGTGCTAAAGGTGATGAAGGCTATTTCATGGGTTATTCTGTGCAGAGTAGAGGATATAGAGTTTACATAAAGAAATAAAAAGGTATACTTGAAAAAGTACATGTTAGGTTTTTAGAGAGTAAACCTAGTGATCCCGAGAGTGGTCCAAATTGGTTATTTGACTTGGAACCTCTATCTAGGACATTAAATTATATGCCTGTTACTAATCCATACATTGTGAAGGTAACTTCAAATGTTGTGGAAGAACCAGTTGTTAAAATTTCAGGTAAACAGGTTGATAAAGAGGTTGGATCACAAGCAGACAAATCAGCACCCATACTTGAGTATGTTACCATTCCTATATGGACAGATGCATTTGCTGTTGCTGCTGCTGCTGGAAAGGAAAAAGGTGGTCCACAAGTATCACTAGTTGAAAACATGCATGATTCTTCAAGCGCTGACAAAGGAAAATCTGGCGCTGACAAGACAAATTTAGGCGTTTATGGATCAAACGTTGACAACCCTTATTCAGGCGTTGACAACTCTTTTGATCATTTATTCTTTTCTAGTGTTTTTGAACAAGGTGAACCTTCAAACAGAAATGGAGAGGTTCATTTATATGATGATAGAAGAGCATTTGAAGAAAATATTGGCAATTTGGAGACTGAAATTGATGATAACACAATCATTAAAGGAGGAGTACTTACATCTACCATGAAGAATCATCCTTCTTCTTTAATCATAGGTGATGTGATGAATCCTGTGTAAAGTAGAAGGTCTCATCAGAATCATGGAGGATTTATTTCCAATATTCACAAGAAGGTTGATACCCCTCTTGTTCAAGCATGTTTGTTTGCCTGTTTTCTGTCACAACAGGAACCCAAGAAGATTTTTGATGCTCTCAAAGAACCAAGTTGGGTGGAAGCAATTCAAGATGAGCTTCACCAATTTGCTATTCAGGATGTTTGGGAGTTAGTTGATTGTCCCAGACATGTCAGACCTATTGGGACAAGATGAGTTCTTAGAAACAAAAAGGATGAGAGAGGAATTGTGGTTAGAAACAAGGCACGTTTAGTTGCTCAAGGATATACACAAGGGGAAGGGATAAACTATGAGGAGGTCTTTGCACCTGTTGCAAGGATTGAAGAAATAAGGATTTTTCTAGCCTATGCTTCCTGCATGGATGTGAAGAGTGCTTTTCTTTATGGCATAATTGCAGAGGAGGTATATGTAATGCAGCCTCCTGGTTTTGAAGATTCAGAACATCCAGACAAGGTGTATAGAGTAAAGAAAGCTATGTATGGACTTCATCAAGCCCCAAGAGCATGGTATGGTATATTATCCACCTATCTGGTGGAAAATGGATTCAAAAGGGGCACCATAGATCAGAACTTGTTTACAAAGAAGACTGGTAAGGATTTCTTACTTGTACAGGTCTATGTGGATGATATCATCTTTTGCTTTTCTAGTCCAAAGATGACTGAAAACTTTTCCAAACTCATGACAGACAAGTTCAATATGAGTGCAATAGGGGAGATGAACTTTTTTCAAGGGTTACAAGTTCAGCAGAAAGAAGATGGTATCTTCATCTCTCAAGACAAATATGTATCAGAAATCTTGAAGAAGTTTGGCTTTTCTCCACATGAGAAACGGGCTAGCACACCCATAGATAGGGAACACCCTTGGGGAAAAGTTAGAGATGGAAAAGAGGTGGATGTCAGGCATTATAGGTCAATGATTGGATCATTGATGTATCTCACAGCTTCAAGACCTGACATTATGTTTGTTGTGTGTGCATGTGCACGCCATCAAGTGACTCCCAAAGAGTGTCATCTTCATGCTGTCAAGAGGATTTTTAGGTATCTTAGGTGGTATCCCACCTTGGGATTATGGTATCCAAAAGATTCTCCATTGGAGCTTATTGCATATTCAGACAGTGATTATGGGGGTGACAAGTTTGATAGAAAATCCACAACTGGTGGATGCCAATTTCTTGGGAGTAGTTTGATATCTTGGCAATGCAAGAAAAAAAAAGTGGTGGCCAATTCTACAACTGAAACAGAGTATGTAGCTGCAGCTTCTTGTTGTGGACAAGTCTTATGGATTCAGAACCAGCTGTTGGATTATGGGTATAATTTCATGCATACCAAGATTTTTGTAGACAATAACAATACTTTATGGAGTATTAAAAATCTTGTACATCACTCTAAAACAAAACACATATAAATTAGACATCATTTTATAAGAGATTGTTTTGAAAAAGGTTTAATACAACCAGATAGGGTTGACACAAAGGAAAATGTGGTTGATTTATTAACTAAACCTTTTGATACTGGGAGATTTCAATACTTGGTAACAAGTATTAGAATGATCAATCTTACTTAATATGTGGTTTGGGGCCTTATTGTATAAGTATGTCCAGGATATGAATTGTTATTGGTCTTTGTACAAAATTAGATTTTCCACTTTATTTGTCGAACGCTGACAAAGGTTATTTTAACGCTGACAAGTGTTAAATTGACGTTGTCAGCAACATGTTAGTTTTTTTGTTTTTGATCTAATTATGTAGGCATTGTTAGCATTGTACAAATGGATACAGAGTTGATTATGGATTCTTGGAGCATTATTGAAGCATATTTAAGTTTATGGATGATGGTTGGAATATTTATATTCCTATCTTGACATAAATTTTTATTACATGCATTTTATTTGGCAACTTATGTATCATAGTTTAAGGGGAGGTTTAGGAACCCTTTTTGGACTTTTTGGGTATTCATATAATACTCTTATCACAATTTTAGATTGTGTCCACTGGTGAGTATGAATTAGTTTACTAACACATGAGGCACTGTAGCATGCAAAGTTGATATACTATGCACGCTGCCACGACTTTTTGGCCTAATTTGGATGTGGCTGTTGGGAGACGTGGGTATGATTTTTATTGGGCTTACCTGGGAAGTTACAAAGGATTTTATGAGATAACTTCACTGTTAAGAACTTTGGTTAGCAATGGACACTTGAGGACTGTTATGTTTATCTTGCTTAAGCAAGTGTGCATGATTGAACAGTGCTTGCCACCCTATGGTAATTTTTAGTTTATAGGTTATCTTCACTAGGCTAAATCACTTTGTTAAGGTCCTTTTTCATTTTTATTATTTTTATTTTTGGACGTTGATAGATTTATTTCTAAACGTTGTTAGAACCAATTTTGACGTTGACATGGCTTTTTCCAACGTTGACAAGAATATAGCCGTTGGGCGTTGATAGGTTATTTTTTACCGTTGACAACCATTGGGTCCTACCCAGTTGTTATTTTTGACGAAAATTTGGGCCGTAATTTTAGGAGTTCGTAACTTTTTATTAAAGCACAAGATAAGTTATAACTATTCAAGATTTTCATCATTATATTTTTAAATATAACTGCCTCATTTTTAACCAATCACATGTGCCTACCTCTCATATATATCTGGCTCATTATTTTGAAACAGGGTATCTGCTTATTCTTGTCTAACTAAATTTTCACACATATTCATCTTTCATAATATTTCACATAGCTTTCTACATCAATGGAGCCTAAATTTAAACCGAGTGATTTGGTATTGGGGTTCAGAAGTCAACACAATATGGTTTCCTATTTACAGGATGACAACACTCTTTTCCTCAATATACTCAGATGGTGGAGTATTTAAATGCATCCCCACTAAGGTATGCACTTTCTCATGCTCCTCTTATCTGTGTCACTAATATTAAGCAGTTTTGGAATAATGTTCCTTCCTCAACGATTAATAATGTGACTACATTGACTGCTACAGTCCATGGGCGTTCATGGGTGGTTACTGAAGCCTTGGTTCGCCAGGCTCTGCATCTTAATGATGCAGATGGAATAACCACCCTACCCATTGGTGAGCAAGAACAAGGACTTCCAGCTTTGGGTTATCCTTTCCCTGAAGAGGGCACTTTAAATAAATATTCAAAACAGGAATTTCTCCCAGCTTAGAAGTACTTAATACATGTCATTCTTCAATGTTTGAGTCCCAAATGTACTGCACACAATGAAATTAACAGATCTATTGGGAGTGCCTTTGTGTGTATTGCTACTGGGCAAAAATATAATTTTTTTAAAATGATTTTTGATGGCATGTGTAAAAACAAGGGTAGCAAGAGGATTCTTGCTTACCCAGGATTTTTGCAAATGGTTTTTGATGAACAAAGGTATTGCTCAAGGGATCATGATGACTTTTATACGATCCCTGTGCAAAAGAAAGCAATTTTTAGAAAGATGAATACACCCCCAAACAGAGACTTACCCTTACCCAAGCCATGCTTGCTGTTATTGCAGCAGCACAACCTCAACCTGACCCACAACCACAACCAGACCCATTACCTGAACCACCACCATCACCACAGCATATGGAAATTGACCAACATACCTTCAACGCTGACACGTTAAATGTTGGCGTTGACACTAAAAATCCAAACGCTGACACCCTTTTACAACAAACCCAAACACCCTTAACCTCCAAACTGAAACCCAATACACATTATCTTCTTCACCCCCAGACTTTAGGACGGAAAAACGCCGAAGGACTATTGGAGTGTTCTCCTCTGGTGGTCCTAGCCATATTGCATAGAGAACCACCACCACAAGTGTGGTTGGTGATATGGGTGGGGCTAGGATTATTGGTACTAGCTTAGATGCAGGCAAATTCAGTCCTAACATTATTAAGACCCCATCCATGCCCCATGACTCTATTTTGGGAGGTCAAATACCCATTCTAGAGGAGGGCAGATTGGAAACCTATACTTTGTTGGAATTGACGGCTGTATGCATTAGCTTGCAACAGCAAAATACAGACCTTGTACATACTGTCTCTACACAAGGCCTTGAACTCAAGCAATTGAGGGAGAGGATTGTTATTTTAGAAGGTGCTAACAATAGGCGTGGAGTGGAGGATTCTTCCAAAGGGGAGGATGAGCAGATACATGTGAGTAACAAAGGCTCACATGAAGGAGAATCTTTCGGTATAGCTGAAGCTCTAACATTTTTGAAGAGGCAACCAGGTTTTGATGTTTCATTGGTTACTCCTACAAATTTGAATTTATCTTTTACTGAGATGATGGAGCAGTTCACAAGAAGCACTGACAAGAGTAAGGTGAGCGTTGACAAGCAGATTTTTGACGCTGACAAGCCAAGCGCTGATAGGAGTAAGTTAGGCGTTAACACACAGGTTTTGGACGTTGATAGACCTTCAGGTATGGTTGATGTATTACAGTCATCAGCTATCATCAAGGAAGTGTCTACACATGTACCATCATCATCTTTACCCATCATTGATATATTAGATAAGGGTAAAGGGATTATGGTAGAAACAGTGGTTCCCAAGGATGCAGTCCAAGTAAAATTTGATTCCATGTTGGCTGCACAACTTGAGAAAGAAGATAGGATGAAGGAGACTGCTATTGAGAATCAGGAAAGCAGTGGTGATGAGAGCATAGATTCAAGTGTCATGATTATTGAAGAACCAGAAAGGCTTGAATATGGTGATGAGTTGGCAAGGGAAAAGCTTGCACAGTAGAAGAATCAGGTAGATTATGAGATGCCTGAAGTTGCTCAGATGTACTTTGCATTGGAGAATAAGGTGATGGAAAATCCAGACATGACTTTATCAGATCAAATTTGGGGTTTGGAGATTCTACTCAAAGTTCAAAGAGATTGCAAGGTGATTCTGAAATATAAAGCTAGCAAAGTTCTTGAAAGGAACAAGACAGAAAGAAGGGAGCTCTATTACATGTTACTCAGATGTCATCAAACAGGTTGGACTTTTAGAAAGTTGTAGGGATTTTCCTTTGATGAATTGAAGTATAAGGCTTATCCTATATGGGCAAGTGTGTAAGAACAGAACACTATTAGACTCCTTTCAGATGAAAGAAAAGAAGAACTTGCAGAAGAAGTGGAGATCCAAAAGGCTTTGGTTACACCAAGACAATTGAAGAAGGGAGTTCCTCTTGAGTTTCCAGAAAATTTGGATAGAGTGAATCCTAGTGAATCTATTATTAGAAAGAGTATTAAGCTCTCACCCTTGTAAGTTTCACAAATGGTATAAGTGTTACCTCATGATTCCAGAAACCCTATTGTTAGCTATGAGGAAGATGCAAGTGGGTTTTGGATGATTGGCAGATATGGGAAGGAGGTCCATACTTTCACTACTCTTATGTATTTGTTTGCAAGCCTGGATAGGGAAGACTTGGCAGATCTTTGGAGGTTGATGCAGGCCAAGTATGAGAATGAAGCACCTACTTCAGTCAATGGAATAAAGATTTGGTCAACATTCAAGAGGATGTGTGCACCAGATAAAGAAGATCTAGTTTGGAAGGATCTTGATGATATCAGTGGACTTCAATGGCATCTATATTCAGCAGCCGGTGTGTATCATTTGAGTACTACAAATTTTTCTGAATATCTTCTTGTGGATGCTGAGTATCCTATGTCCAAAGAATTTTTGAAGAAAATGATGACAACACAGCTGGAGATAGACTACTCAAGTGACGTGGCCAAAGATTTGATTAGATATATTTATTTCCAATTTAATGAAATTTGTAAGAATCCTCCTAGTTCTTAGTTTTTATTCAGAAACTTGATTACTAGAGTAGATATCAAGTTTAGGGGAGGATTGTTGGGAATAAAATATAGCCAAGACACTTGGACGCTGACAAGTGCAATTTGGACGTTGATAGGAAGAAATCAAGCGTTGACAGGACAAGCGTTGACATGACAAGCGTTGAAAGGAAGAATTCAATCGTTGATAAGAAGTCAAGCACTGATAGAAGACTTAGTCTACACCTTTTATGTTTCTAGTATGTTTCTAGTAAAGATATGTTTGACAATGTATTTCTTATGTTTATCTTTACTAAGAAGAGCTGATACGTAGACTCTTGTACAAGGTTCCTTAATCTATAAAAGGAGTCCTTTAGGTTTTAGTTTAGTATACGTTTTACACTTTCATTGTACGCAAGTTTGATTAATCAATCAAAGTGAAAGTTTGGTTTATCTTGTTTGTGTGTTCTTGTTTAAGTATTAATTCCGCATAATACTTTAATTGTTTCATATACAACAAAGTTTCTCTACGTGTTTAACTTGATTTAATATCGTCTACACAAGCTAAATCGATCTAAGTTTGGGATCAACAAGGATCCTCAAATGGTTCTTTCTCTTCATCATCCATATCTTCCTCTACATTATAATCCACTAAGTCTAAATAATGGTTATCATCTACGTTAGGTTCAGGAATACCAGGGTTCTCTACGGGAATACTAGAGTCAGCCATGACAAATCTGCATTATATAATATATCTCGTATTAGCATAAAATAGTCATTAAGTAGTTACATACTGAATTCACAATATATATATATATATATATATATATATATATATATATATATATATATATATATATATATATATATATATATATATATATATATATATATATATATATATATATATATATATATATATATATATATATATATATATATATATATATATATATATATATATATATATATGTATATATATATATATATATATATATATATATATATATATATATAAATTAAGTTATATATATATCAAAATATATATCTTCTCAATAAGGCTTGTTGGTAACATCGGAGATCTTTGGCACCGTTATAGTCAAAATATTTTTAAACAATTTTTTTCCCAAGATATTTATTTAAAAATATTTTTAAAAGGTTTTTGACATGTTTTATTCAAAACCTTGGTTTTAAAAATCTTTCGTTCTCTATAACGAGAGCTCTAATACCAAACTATAACACTCTCAAATTTCGTATCGGTTTAGCGAAAGGGTCAATAGAGTGTTACAGGATAGCACAATAACTCAAATCATAGACAACGCATAAAAAGGGTTGTACAAAGTTTAGCATACATTCATTCGAGTACAAGTTTAAAGTTTACACAAGGTCCCCAAGTTTCACAGTTATAAAGTTTACAAAACATAGTTCGAATGAAAATCATTATTCGGTGGGCCATCAGAGTTGATCTCCATCCAAGTTACCTTCAAGCGCCTGAGATAAAACATGCAAAAATTATATCAGCGAATGCCGAGTGAATTCATAGAGTTTAATAAAACTGTTATACAAAAAAGTTATAGAAAGCAGAACACATGTATAATATCAGAAGTGAGTCCTCGTATTGCTAGTCAGGCAATATATTATAAATCAAGTCATACATCTTATACCGTCCATGAGACCGTAGTCTCAATATTACAATTATAGGTAACATTATTATCGTTATTTGTATTTGTATTGTATTGTTATTGGATTTACCAGCCGCATGACATTGCTACCTTACTATAATAAACAACGGGCCGCGAACCCAACAAACAATTGCCCATCTAAATTAGCGTTTTGTCACAAAAATCACGCTATGTAAATCTTCTCATACATAAATTCGCTTACCAATCAATGTGGCACGACGGGGATCAACCGTCAAGGCGTGAACTGGGGTGATCTTCCCCAAATAGTACTATTATATTCATAATCATCTACCAAATCCCGATAGTTCACAATTCACGCTAATTGGACTTATAGTGACATAACCTAACTAATAATAATCCATTTCATCTCGTTCATTGGGTCATAATATCATTTGGGTCTATATCAATAAGCATACCATCGGGACTACTTGTGTTCTATTTTTATCAAAACTAGCATGTTATCTCCCTCGCGGGTTTATAAAAAATTTCATAAAACAATTAAAAGAGTGTGAGTCTATGAACTCACGTTTATTGAGAAAGGCGGGTTATCGGTGATTAGGAGGTACGGTGCGTGCTTCAATCACGGAAACCTAGACAAATAATACTCGGTCTTAGACTTTCATCAAATAACTTTATAAAAAGAATGGTTATTTATATGTGATGATATTATAAGTATGATGATGATCAAGTGATATTTTATCTCCTCATATAATATTATAGTTGTTATGTGTTAGTTAATTTAGACTAGTTATACTAGTTTTAACCCATTTACATATTAAGGCCCAATAAGTCCATTAAGAGTCTAATGCATTATATTAGCCCATTTATACTTTTAATACCAGGCCTACACTCATATGTTGGGTCCAAGTGGGTTAAGCTCATGAGTAACTCCATTAGTGTTAAGCCAAACTAGTTGGGCCTAATGGTCCAATAAGGCTACTTTGGCCCATTATGGTCCATAAGTTATAAAGCTCGACATTATCGGTTTTTACTTGTCAAATGTGTTTAATATTAGTATATGAGTTATAAAAATGTTACATTAGACGGTTCCGACCGTCTAAGTTTTATTTGGCGAAAACGTTAATCTTTCGATTTTAGTCGAAAAGACGTAAAACTTATATATAGTTGTAAAATTTTAGAAAACATTTGAGTTTTACTTTAATAAAATGTCATGTTTATTTATTTTAGCATAAAAACTCACTTTATAATAGTTATTATTAGTTAGTGGCTTTTATATACTTATTTTATAATAATATTTACTTGAGTGCTCTTTTTATATTATATAGTTTATTAACAAATCTGATTACTAAAGTCAAGTCCACCATTTTTGCCATATCTTGAGTTCTACAAGGAGATAGAAGCTCAAATTTGAACAGCATAAACTACATGATGTGTGCTACAAGTAACTCTTATAGCCACTGCTCAATCAGCTTCTAAGTATTTTTAATAATTCGTCCAAAACAGACTATACAGATTTGTACTTCAATAGTATTTTGATCATAACTTGCTCATTTTAATGATTCCATTGAGTGGCCAACTCACCACATATGTAAAAATCATTTATCTATCTGTATATTTAAAATCCCAAGCCATTTATCCAAGTTATCATATTGATACTTACTGTTTTGTAAAGCTTATGTAATTAACCAAGATTTTAACATTTTTACTTGTTGATTTTAGCCTTTTTAACCTAATCTATTAACACAAGAACCCCACATAATATATTGATCATCATTTATCATCATATACATATACATTTTTGAAGAAAATACATGAGTACATTTACAAAATAACAAGATGATAGAAAGAAATGATCTTGTACCAACCAATATAGTGAAATGTTAGGAACAATACTTGGGTTTTGGTAACCAATCTTATGAAATAGCAAGATCACTTTGAGATCACCAAGAGTATGAAGGATCCTTGAGAAATCATCCCTAAACTACCTTGAAAACTTCTTTTTAGTTGTTAAGATCACCTCAAATCTTCATTTATTCAAAGGGTTATCATCATATGTAGATTATACATAATATTTATGGCTAGATTTTTTATTAATGGTGGTGTTTGTTGATGTATATGGGACGGAAAAGGGGACCAAGAGAGAGAGATTGAGAGATTTCTAGTTTTGCATGTATGAAAGAAATGAGTTCATAGTTTTGGTTTTTGGATAAGTTGTTTTGGAAGGCTAGGAGGACAAGTGTCCTCTTAGTTTATGAAAATTTCACACCCAAGGTGGTGTTGTTAGCTAGTCTTGCCGCCAATAGTGGGGGTGAGACAAGTGTATACTTGTTTCATCCCCACTAATTTACGGGTACTCCTCGATTCTAGTTTCCTCGATTTACGTGCCCTCGGGTCGTTTTATAAAAACATTTTTATAAATTATGATCTATGGCATAAAACGATTCTAATAAAAATTGTCTCATCAAAAACGGAGTTCAAAAATTGTGACACCCCAGGTAGGGTCAAAATATGTGGAAATATCCACGGAGATGTCACTAGGGTGGATCAATAGCATATAGTCCATAGTGAATATGATAAATGTTAGTCAAATCAGATTACATGTTTATTTAAACAAATAAATAAAAAATTTCTTAAACATGACAGAAGGTGATTGTTTATGTTTCCCAAATAGAACTCCTGACGAGTCCTATGATGCAGATTTCTAAGATGCTGGAGACCATGCACACACCACGTACTAACTTCATATTCCTGTGCAAAACATACTAACGGGGGTCAACATAAAGTTGGTGAATTTACAGATTTTAACAATTAATTAGTTTGGACATACATTAAGCATAGAAGTGACAATGCACAAAGCATTCTCACTAAAATGTAGATAACATCTGTTTATTATTAGAAACTGAAGCTTAACCTTTGTAGTCCTCAACAGATGAGGACGTAGTGTCTTACAAAAAGACACCCATTCCAGTTCCAACATGGTATACATCTGTTGTCCCGGCCAAGGCACAGTGAGCATGACTCACCCAGACGGGGATGGTCAATCCCTAATAGATCTATTTATAACATTCGGGCGATTTACAACAAATTAATAGTTTCAATAATAATCAATCATAGTCAAGTTTATACAATCCAGTTGTGTCCACTATATGTTTGCATATTTTTTTCCCAAAAGGGAAAGTTATATCAAAAGTTTATACGGGGCTGTAAAACTCACCTGGGAGTAGGCAATAGCTGTTTAATATGAATATCCAATTAATGCTCACGCCAAAGTTATGCCTAATCAGATAGTACAGTCTTAATAGATAGTACACAGAACATATATGTATGCTTATACAGATTTTAGTCAGTTCATTTATGCTACGGTATTTATCTAAATAACCGTAGTTCAAGTATCATCAATATCCGTTTAAATTATCTATATAAGTTTCATTTCTAAGTAAACATAAAATGTTTAACTATTAATATCAGTTAGCATACATGTATTTATAATAATTATTCAATTTACAATTAAGTTTCTTATTTAAGTAGACATATAATGTCTTACTTAAAATATTAATTTACGTTCTTTGTTCAAGTATTATAATCACTCATTTACTATTAAATTTCATTATTAGTTCACGTTCGTAGTTTATGTATTATACTCATTCATTTAAACATTAATATTAAGTTTCATATTTTAATTAGACGTAAGATGTTCTACTTAAACTTTTAACATTCAATTTCTCCAACGTTCATATAGATTTTATTTTCTAAAAGTATATGAGTTTATGTGTGACTAATACATAATCATAATTGTTTATACAATTATCTCCTAAAGTAAATATAAATATTTAAAAAAAATAGTATTTTAATTAACTTTAAAGTTTCCATAATTTATTTTAATATTTATAAAATAATTTAAACTTTAGAATTTATACCTAAATTCTTATGTTCTAAGTGTTTTAATTATGTTTTATTATAATTAAAATAGATTTTTAAGGTTAGGGCTTGGTAATGTTTCGGAATATGGCAAAACTAGTCCCTCTATATTTTTAAACAAGTACAAGTTTCGGATTTTACATTTTTAGTACCTAGGGCTTGTTAAAGTTTCGGCTTATGGCAGATTTAGTCCCCCTAGTTATATCTAGGTTTTGTAACTTTACTAAAATTACAAAACAGCCCCTAGGGCTTCTTTAAGTTTCGGCAAATTACAAGAATAGTCCTTTGGGTTATGAAATCATAAAATAACTTTTAGAAACTTCCCAAAATGGTCCCTAGGATTTAATTTGCCACAGATAGTATTTATTAAACCCTAGAACTTTGGATATTATATTTTTAGTCCTTGTGTTTACTAGTTTATGAAAACAAGTTTCATAAGTTACGATTTTAGTCCTTAAGTTTTATAAATTGTCATTTTTATCCAAAAAGTTTTTATAAGTTATATTTTTATTATAAAAACTTTTATTTTAACATTCAAACTTTATATGGGCTCATTAAATGGGCTAAACATCTAATGGGCTATTTTAGTGGGCTTAAATATATTTCAAGTCCAAAAATTTATTTAAATAGGCCTTTAAATCATTTATTGGGCTTAATACATTTTTAAGTCCCTTTAATTAGTTAAATGGGCCTAAGTGTAATCTTAAGTCCATTTAAGTTACTAAAATTTATCAAATGGACTTATTGGGTCCATAAAGTTTTAGATTTACATTTCATGGACTTAATTAGTCAATTAACATTTCCTTATACTTTAAGTATGTTTTTACTTAGGATATTCTTATAAGCTTATTATGAGCTTATTTTATTTAGTTTTAAATCCAAATAGATGAATAAAACTTAAAATTTGTTTTATGTGTTATACCAAATTAGATCTAGGTGTGTTATAAGGTTACAAGTAGGTCATAAGACCTAGTAGGAGCTTATGTCCCACGACTAATATTAGTCATAGATTATTAAGATAAGTCAAGTCTCATTTTAAGGTTGCATGTAATTTATAAGTGTTACAAAAATAGATCTAACTATGTACACATCAAGAAATCAAGTTACAAGTCCAAAATAAGATCTGAACTAAGTCTAGACCTAAAAATCAAACTTAGATCCATGTACACACATATATAGCCCACGGCTATATTTTTAAATCTTGGTATTTCCAAGATGAACACATAAGCTAATCTTTAAGTCTTGTAAATACTTACAAAAGCACATCATGATTATCTAGGTTACATGCATGTTCCCAAGACTACTATTATTCCAAGAAAACAATATATAGCCTAAGGATATATTGTTTTCTCCCAATATTCCCATAAGATCTATTAGCTTATTTCATGTTTATCATGTTAAGTTAACACTCATTACTAGATCTTATAATAACATGCATGTACATCTAATCCCCTTTAGGGTCATATGTAACCCACGGCTACATATATTCACATAAGTTACTTTGATGATCTTTAATAGTGCACTTAGCCTTTCATATTCCATTATTCAAAACATTGAAAACTAATCATATAGTCACTACTTAATTTAGCCGTGACCTTTAAGGTCATGGTTTTCATGATCTTTAAGTTGCACAAGTACATTTCATGAGATCTATGGTTATTGGTTAACTAAAGTCCCATAAACAAGATTTGTAACTCATGAAATGTTTAGATTTATAAAAGGTTTCATACAGTTTTTAAATCAAGTTTAAAACATAACACATAAGTCATAAGTTTCTTATAAAAAGATTTTAAATCATAAACATGATTTGCATAAATATGCCGTGACCTATAAGGGTCATAGCTTTATCAAACCTTGATTTTTAACATGTTATTTACTTGTGTTTATAGGTTTATAATGATGCATGCATGAAGAAATGAAAGATTGTGATGTGTATACCTCTCTTGCCTAAAAGTACCACAAATGATCTAGATGAACAAGGAGATTTGAGATCTACTCAAGATGATGGAGAAAACCCCAAAACAAACCAAGTCGTGGCCTTGATGACTTAGCTAGGGCTTGTTTATAGTGATTCCAAGAGAATGATACAACTAATGATTTTTAGTAAAGATAAGACAAGTATCTTGGTGGAATTAATACTTGGTTTTGGATGTATATGGCTTTAAGCCATATGATTTGAGAGAGAAGAGGGTGAGAGAACAAGATTGGATTGCATGTGTGTGAGAATGTATGTGTTTCGGCTTAAAGATGAGAGAGGGAAGGGAATGCAAAAGGCATGATTTCCTAGGTAAGAACACTTGTGCCAAGTGTTGGCTTTTGTGTTTCCCATGCATCCCTTCTCCTTCCACATGCCTTTGGTGTCGTGTATGGCTATCCAAAAGAGAGGGTGGGCTTGTGTGGGCTTGTGTTGGGCTAGAACCTAAGGAGTGTATAACCTTGGGCTAGTCCAAGAAAGTTTAGGCATTCCTATAATGTGCATACACACATATACGGCCACATACACATGGTGTAGCATATTTTTCCAATTTTTGTTAAGTGTTGTTTCATCAAATGTTGGTTATGCATTTTTACTACTTGTTTTATGTACATAGTTTACATAGTCAACTTATTATAACTAGTATGTATGTAAAATATATGTGCACATTGGACAAGTTCACACATGACTTATAGAAATATAATACATGAGTTTGTGTTCTAATATTTAATGGGCGAAATTTCATTACATAAAATCATGGTAAAATCATGGATTTTACAGCACCACCCCGTTATTTTAGCTTTGTCCTCAAAGCTATTAAAATCGTATTTATCTCTTAAGTGAAGATGTTCTAAGTATGATTAGTTTCAGACTCTCTCTCTGATGTACGAATGGCGGCATGAACTCGAAGTGGTCTATACCTAGGTTATTCTTATACGCCTGATTTGGCATTAATGGAAGCTTCCTCATTATATGTGAACAGAATAGAATGCAAAGGGATTTTTATCCAGGTTGCATTATTCATCCGATTGAGCGGTAAAAGAGACCGCTGCTATGGATGGACAGGAGGTAATGCAAAGAGATCTTTATCCTGATAACACTATGCATCCTATTGAGCAGTAAAGGAGGTTGCTGTTGTGGATGGATAGGAAAGGAATGCAAAGAGATCTTTATCTGGATCGCACTATACATCCGATTGAGCAGTAAAGGAGAATGCTGCTGTGGATGAATAGGAAAGGAATGTGATTGTAGTGTTTTACTACTCTTTAGGAAAAGAGAGTAAATAGGGAAAAGTATTGAGTGTACGTTTAGGAAAACGTAAACACTAATGACCCTTATGGTGTGAAAGTTCGTTTCCCAAGGAGGTATATGTGTGTGAAAAACTTGTTAAATGTTTGAGATTAATAATTGGTTTAGAAGGGGATGAGAAAAGAAGATGACGAAGACGTGAAATTAATACTACGACGACAAAACGTAAAACCGTAAAAACTACAAAAATAAAAACTAATTCTAAAAATTACCAAAAATTCACCAAAAATCAAAATAAATAAACTAAGAATTTACCAATGATCAAAACTTTTTCAAACCATTTAAATAATTAAATATTCAATTTGTAATGCTAATTAAAGCCCTAAAAATCAAATAAATTATCAAAAGGACCAAATAAAGATTTTTCAATTGGTAAACCTCTAAAATAACCTAAAAAGATTAAAAACTATTTTTAGAAAATTTTAATCTAGTAAAAACTATTTAAAATGATTTAAAAACTATTAAAACTTAAAATAATTATAAAAATTAATCTAGAAGTGATAAAATTATTCTAAGAGTTGCAAAAATCCTATTTTAATGTATTTATGCTAAAAAATGTAAAAAGTTGAAAAATGTGAAATTTGAAAAATAATAATAAAATAATATTAAAATAAAAATAAAAATCAAAAAATTATAAAAAATTCTAAAAACTTGCAAACTAGTTTATTTTAACCTAAATAATCAGAAAATCAAAGTGAAATTACCAGGATACCCCTATTGGGCCCTCAAATGGGCCAAAACCAAAATCAGTCAACACTAATGGGCTTTTTAGCCCAAAAAGTCAAACCTGGCCCAATTGACTTGGAAAAGCCCAATCTAACTCAAAATTTAATTCTAAACACAAAACTCTAAAGGCCCAAAAGCTGAATGTGAGCTTATCACAGCTTATTATGCAAACAGCTTATCCTTATTGGGCTTTTTAGCCCATTAAGCAATAAGCTAATGCCATAAGCTCTAATTAGACACACAATCTTCTTTTGGGATGCTTATGAGATCTGTAAAAAGAAATTTTGAAAAAGCACACTCAATAAGCCAGAAATAAGCAAAGTAATATTTCACTAAAAGACAAAATAGTCGTTTTTTAGAAATAAAGCACCTCAGGACTTGATTCAACTTGCAAAATGTCACAAATGGACTCAATAAGCCAAACAAATCAACAAAATTCCAATAAGCAAAACCAATAAGCCAAAATAAGCCAATAAGCACTTATGAAAAAGTCACATAAGTTGGTTTTCTAGTCAAACCCTAAAGTCAACCCACCAAATGCTCCAGTATGAACAAATGGGTCAAATAATGAGCACCTATTACAAAATCCAAGTTGTTGCTGGTTAAAATAAGCTATTAAAGCTTATTGATAAGCTGAAACCCAATTAACACTAGCAGTGGCAACTAGCAGGGGAAAGGAGTTCCCACTGCTTTGACTATTTGACCAAGCTTTTTAGAGAGATTTAGTTGGATTCAATTGGAAACAAGGGTACCCTTGTGATCAGTGAATCACAAGGAGTCAATAGCAACAAGAAAATCCAAATTTGGTTCACACAATAAGCCAGAATCAATCAAACAGTTACCAAGATATTGCCCAGATATGGAAAATAAGCAGTTATGCAATAATAAGCAGATTAAGCCTAAATAAGCCAACCAAACTCAACAGGATGCATACACAAGCTATCTAAACTATGAATAAGCACAAATAAACTTATATCAAACACTAAATCAAAGTAAATAACAAGATTAAAGCAGAAAAAGTTACTGATGAACAAGGTGCATATGCAGAAACCCATTTGCTGATCTGATTGACTACAGATCCAAATTCAAGCACTCAAATCTCTTCTCCTGGTGTAATTAACTAAGGTTTAGCACTTGTTACCCCTAGCTTATGCTTAGATCTAGGTGTCCTCAAAATCCTAGCCAATATTACCAAGTAAACAAGATTCTATACCCTTTTTATGAATCAAGGTGTTTCAAACCACAAATATTGCAGCAATATGACCAAGTATACCAGATAAGCATGTACCAACAGATAGCAACACAAAACTAACACTCAAAACACCACAAATCCAAATCATGCAGTTGACCCAAACACCGCTTAAAAACCTGTTTTCACAATTTTTCAAAGGATTATCCAGCTTCAAACCACAAATCAAACTAACAACACCTCATAAACATCAAACAACACCAAATGAACAATATTCAACCACAAAAATCACAGATTCAACAACTATCATGCAATAATCATAAAATTCATAAAAATAAGAGAGAAAATGAAAAGGGAAGAAGGTACAAACCTCCAAGACCTACATCCAGGCCCTGGATTGTTTGAGCTTAGGTACTAGTAGAACAAGTACTAGCTTCCAATGCTGCTAAGAAGAACAAACCAACAAGTGAGATCAGATAAACAATAACTTTCTGATTTTTGAAACCCAAGCTTTATCAACTAACTCTTTGCCTCAAAAACCTTCAAACATGTAAATGGAACTCAGAATCAGGCTATTCTAACACCAACTTTTAACAAAATATAAAAAGATTTCTCAAAATTCAGAAAATCAAATTTTATTAATTTAAAAAGGAATTACAAAGATTAATAGCCTAAAACTGGAACAAAAGCTCTCTCACAGGTTGAGGAGTCTATTTATAGGCAAATGCTAAGGCTGGCACTATTCACAAACCCTAGAAGTGAAATTCCTATTCTATCCTTGAGCCTTCTAGACGTTTTCTTTGTGTGAGATATCCAAAGTAATCCAAACCGTTTAAAATAGCTTTGTGATGAAGCAAAGGATGTGGGCTGTTGATCTTGACATGTGGCAGTACTTAGGGAATAAGTTGTCACATGATGGTGAAACGGTTTTGGGTGTGGGGTCACATGGTGAGTGGGAGTGAGTGTTTTAAGGTTGGTAAGGGTTTCTGGGCGTGTAAATCAAGTGTGGGTAAGGGTAATTTCATTTTACCCTTTGTTTTAAGTGGAGTAAAAACTGGGTTCTTAACTGCTACAGTGACAAGGTTTGATCCGTTTTTGCAGGATTGTGTTTGTGTTTGGCGCATTTTTGTGTTTGAAAGTTTCACTTGCCCACTTTTAGTCCTTGTTCTTTGGGAAAATAGGATAAAACGTTTTCAGCCAACAAAACTTCATTCCCTTTGTTAATATCTTTCACAACTTTACACTTTGCGCACCAAACTTTGGAAAAAGGGTTACAAGGGTTGTTTTTGCCATTTTTGGATAATTCAAGGGCTGTTCTTGGACATTGTTGATCTTCAAAGGTCTTCAATATAACTTTGACTTCATGAGGGACCATAATTGGCAATTTAGAATTGTTGAGGGACTAAACTTGCCATTTCTTCAAAGTTGAAGGACCATTTGTGTAATTTTGACAAACTTAAGGGACCAAACTTGTAATTATGATTTTACAAGGGTTTTAAGTGTCATTTCTTCATTCATTGAGGATCAATCTTGCATGTCTTCAAGTCTTCAAGGGTATTTGTTGAATAAATCATGATCAAGGGCCCGGTTCTTTGTACGGCTTCGTTTCTCGTGTTCGTTTTTCCTTGTTTCTTGTGATCTTTTGTCTTTTTTACTATATCCATACCTAAAATACACAAGTAAAAAAAAACAAGCATATATATGGTATTTTATGACATTTTTATGCATTTAAAGCCCGAAAAGAACGATGAGATCATGTATAAATGCCATCTCATCACTCCCACATACTAAGCATCACAAAAGTTCAATTTTATTAACTTTTATTGAAAAGTAAAAGACTTGCAACAAACTAGGAAGATGTGTAAAGACATAATGTATGATTTTCATCACGAGTGTGACTTTTAAGGTCAAAGAATAGAAACAAGCAAATGTCCCTTAGAGTAAACTTCGTCATCCTTGATTGTCATACATTCCATGCTAAGTGCAAAAACGAGATCATTGTTGGTACAAGTCACAATGCTAACACTACTCATACGTCCAAATTGTGTAATACTTTTTCTCCCCGCAATCCTAGTTATTATAAAAGGAAATGGGTTACTAGCATTTTTTAAATATTTGTCATGGATCACAAGTGATTCATATTGACTTATCTGAGTAGTTATTAGTCCAAAAAAAAGTAGCACGATTTAATCGATAGTTAGTCGAAGGACAAAATCTTTTAAAACGGCTTCTCGTGTATCTCCTTAAGTTCATATCTTGGCATAACTCGTTTCACGATTTGAGACCTTTCTCGGACCGATATTTGGCATGTACTTCATACTTCAAATCTTCAGAAGACGTTCTTGAAATTATGGTCTTCTCTTCATATATTTGGTATTTCTTCACTTGACGTTTTTGAAAGATTCTTCATTTTTGGACCACGACTTCATCATTTTTCTTCAATCCCTATTTTGGATTTTGATATACAACGATCCGCCTCCTTTTTGGACTTGGATATATTTATCCTCATACCTTGTAATGGTCTTTTTGGATTGACTTTCTCCATGATCTTTAGGGGAGTAATTGCTTTTCGTCGTGTGTCTCGATCCTTCATATTGATTTAGGAATAATGATACTTCACATCATCTTGGATCTTTAGCAACAAAATAGGGCTCCTCATGCCTTGTTAGGGCCTTTTTGGATGATCGCCAATCTTCGCGTCCCGCTTCAATAAGTTATGCCTTGGCTATGAACTCTATTCAACCCCGAGCAACTTTTAAACGATCTTGCGCTAGAGGCTAAGTAACCTTTCAAATCGTACGACCTTACTTATTGCAATTATTATTTATTCCTAATGCATTGATCTTATGGGAAGAAAAAACCACAATTAAAAACATATGAGTTTTTGAAAGAACATTTTCATGTTCTACGTTTAGCATGATCACTTGTCTAACTCTATCATTTCTCGTTCTTCACTATATAAAGACATCTAATTAAAGAGACTCGTGAATACTTAGCCATGCAAGTCAAAATTAAGCCAAATTTGGATTAGCTTTCATTAAGACTATATCAAATCAAAGTTTTGGGTTTTCAAGCCACTTATAGGATCTTGCACTTTCTTGGACTTTTTCAAGTTTAGAGAATGCATTTTATAGTTCCCTTGATAAGTGACTTTCTAGGATCAATTATAGGAACTTGAGAAAAGTTCTTGTTCTTAACCCGAATGAGTTAAGACTTTCGCGTTTTAAAGCTCCCTATATAAAAGTCTAGCAAAACTTGAATTGAGCGGGTTAAGGAATGTAAATGGCTCCAAATGCCCATCAAGTCAAAAATTAGCTCTTATTCTACCCATCGGAAAATATACATTCGTGTCTTAAAAACACTTATGAAAACTAAAAAAAATTTAAAATTTGGCCATTTTTAGACTTATTAGCAACAAAACAAAACATTGAAAGTTGGAAAGCGTGAGGGCGTAGCAAAGACAGTACCTATTCACCCCCCATACTAAAAGTAAACATTGTCCTCAATGTTTCAAGTCTAAAGGTGGAGCACCCCCATACTAGAGACGAAGAATCGAATGCTTAGGATCTAGCATGGAAGGGTGATCAACAATATATCTAAAGCCGTTTATCAAGTATGCTAAAAGATAATTGTTAGAACAATAAAGGATATGTCAATGGATTCGTGAAAAACTTCTTCAAGCAAATGAAAACGAACACGAGAGTCTTCAATCATAGATGATGATGATGATTTAGATAACACAATCACAAACAACCACGAGACAACGAGTTGGAAGGGTACAAGTCCCCTTATTAGTGAATAGTAAGCATAAAAGGATAAGCATGGGATCTCCCCCACGAGGCACCTCGTTTTTGATTACCGAGTCCTGAGCTCGACTCGATCCCCTCAATGCTAATTATCATTGGGGAAGGTGACATGGTCGAGGGCAACCATTGAAGGAATTTCCCCACCAAAGTAGTGCTTAAGCCTATGTCCATTTACCTTGAAGTTAGGACCATCATATTGAGCTAGCTCGATGGTCCCATAAGGAAACACTTGTGTAATGGTGAACGGACCCGACCAACGAGATTTCAATTTCCCAGAAAATATCTTATATCGAGAGTTAAAAAGTAACACTTGATCACCAACGTTAAAAACCCGATTTTTAATCTTTGCATCATGAAACTTTTTAGTCTTTTCTTTAAAAATTAGTGAATTTTCATAAGCATTGTCTCTTAATTCATCTAATTCATTCAATTGTATTTTCTGGTGATCTCCCGCGGTCTTCAAGTCAAAGTTTGCATGCTTAAGGGCCCAATATGCCTTGTGCTCCAATTCAATGGGCAAATGACAATTCTTCCCATAGACTAACTTATAAGGAGTGCAACCGATAGGTGTCTTATAAGCGGTCCTAAAGGCCCATAAAGCGTCATCGAGTTTGTCGGACCATGAAGCACGGTTTTCTCCAATTGACCTTTCTAAAATCCTCTTCAAAGCTCGGTTCGAAACCTCGACTTGCCCACTCGTTTGCGGGTGATAAGCGGTAGAAAGACGATGAGTAACTCCATATTTCTTTAAGACCTTCTCGAATTGGTCATTACAAAAATGGGTTCCACGATCGCTTATAATAGCACGAGGGGTTCCGAACCGAGAGAATAGTTGCTTCAAAAACTTCACTACCACACGAGCATCATTAGTAGGCAAAGCCTTAGCTTCCACCCACTTAGAAAGGTAGTCCACCGTGACGAGGATATATTTGTTGCCATGAGACGATGGGAACGGCCCCATAAAGTCTATTCCCCATATGTCGAAAATCTCACACACTTGAATTATGTTTTGCGGCATCTCATCACGTTGAGACGATTTTCCTTGACGTTGGCATGAATCACACGACTTCACAAGTGCGTGTGCATCACGATAGATAGAAGGCCAAAAGAAGCCGGCATCGAACACTTTCTTAGCCGCGAGGTTAGCACCGTGGTGACCACCCGTGGGTCCCTCGTGAAAAGCTCTAAGGATATTAGAAGCTTCGGCACCAAACACACAACGTCGAACGAGTTGATCCGCACAAACCCGAAAAAGATAAGGGTCGTCCCAAAAATAGAACTTGACGTCACGAAAGAATTTTCGCTTTTGTTGTGTCGTCATACCCTTGATTATGAAATTGCCCGCATGGTAATTTGCAATGTCGGCAAACCATGGGGTGGTGTCTTTAGAATTCACTACACCGAGAGTCTCAAGAGGAAATGTCTCGGTGATTTCCTTGTTCTTGAAAACATCTTTGTGAGGATCTTCTAGACGACAGAGATGATCGGCCGCTAGATTCTCGGCTTCTTTTTTGTCAAGCACGGTGACATCAAATTCTTGGAGGAGGAGCATCCAACGAAGCAATCTCGGCTTAGCATATTGCTTAGCTAAGAGATACTTGATAGCCGAATGGTCGGTATACAGGATGCTTTTAGTTAAGACGAGATAAGGTCGGATTTTCTCAAAAGAATAGACCACGGCAAGGAATTCCTTTTCCGTTGTAGTGTACTTTAATTGAGCCTCGGTCATCGTCTTACTAGCATAGTGGATAGGACGGAAATGCTTGTCATAACGTTGCCCTAAGACGGCCCCTATAGCATAATCACTTGCATCGCACATGATTTCAAAGGGTAATTCCCAATTAGGAGCAACAAGAATGGGAGCTTCGGTAAGTTTCCTTTTGAGAGTTTCAAAAGCTCTAACACAATCCTCATTGAAATTAAAAGGAGCATCCTTCTCGAGAAGGTGTGTCATAGGTCGAGAGATTTTTGAAAAGTCCTTGATGAAACGATGATAAAAGCCCGCGTGGCCTAGGAAACTCCTAACTCCCTTAACGGTTTTGGGATGAGGTAACTTGGCGATGACGTCTACCTTAGCTTTATCGACCTCAATCCCCGCTTTCGACACCTTATGTCCTAAGACGATTCCTTGTTTACACATAAAATGACATTTTTCCCAATTAGGCACAAGATTGGTTTCTTCACAACGTTTTAACATTTGCTCGAGATTAGATAAACACGACGTGAACGAACTGCCAAACACCGAGAAGTCATCCATAAACACTTCCATCGACTTCTCGATCATATCGTGAAAAATCACCATCATACACCGTTGAAACGTACTCGCTGCATTACAAAGTCCGAAAGGCATCCTACGATAAGCAAACGTTCCATAAGGATACGTAAACGTAGTCTTCTCTTGATCACGAGGGTCGATAGGGATTTGAATGTAACCGGAAAAACCATCTAAAAAGCAATAGAATTCATTTCCCGCGAGTCGCTCCAGCATTTGATACATGAAGGGCAAAGGAAAGTGATCTTTACGAGTGGCATCATTTAACTTTCGGTAGTCAATACACACCCTCGAACCGGTCACAACACGAGTGGGAATTAACTCGTTGTTTTCATTAGGCACAACGGTCATTCCTCCCTTTTTAGGGACACAATGGATTGGGCTCACCCATGGGCTATCGGAGATAGGATAAATCATTCCCGCGTCAAGGAGTTTCAACACTTCCTTTTTAATGACATCGTGAATTTTGGGAATCACCCTTCTTTGACTTTGAATTGCGGGTTTGTAGTCCTCCTCCATTAAAATATTGTGAGTACAAAATTTTGGGTCGATACCCTTAATGTCGGAAATTTTCCACGCAATTGCCCCTTTATGAGCTTTAAGAACTTTTAAGAGCTCGGTTTTTTCATCATTAGCAAACCTCTTGCAATAATAACCGGAAACTTGTCATCACCTTCCAAGAATGCGTATTCAAGGTGAGAAGGAAGATCTTTCAATTCAAGGATAGGTGGTTCTTCGATTGAAGATTTTGGTTCAACACTCATAAATTCCATCGGCGGAAGAAATGGTGGAATAGAAGTATCATCACTAATCAACACCTCATCTTCATTGTCTATTTCATTTGAAGTGAGATCGCCTCCTTGGAATGGAGTGAGATTTGGTGTAGAATTAGCAAGAATCGGATCCAAAATAGTGGGATTTCCACTTGACGACCTATCGGAAAAACCTAACACTTCTTGTGAAAACTCATCGCAAACCACATCAACGATGTCAATGTGATTGATTGTAGCGATTGCATAAACATGAGAAGGTTTCGAGTTTTAAGTAGCGTTTATAACAAGTTCCTCTTCGTTGAATCTCAAAGTGATAGTTCTTGCATGAACGTCGATAAGCGATCTCGAGGTGTCTAAAAATGAACGACCTAAAATTAGAGGAACTTGAGGATCCGCGGGGATGTCAACTACTATAAAGTCAACGGGATAGTAGAACTTCCCCACTTTCACGAAAACATCTTCGGCTACTCCACATGCTAAAATCGTAGAATGATCGGCCATCTCGATAGACATGTTCGAAGGAATGAGAGCCGGAAGCGAAAGCGATTTCCAAATGGAAAATGACATCAAATTAATGCTCGCACCAAGATCGGCCAAGACGAGGCATTCTTTCATATCTTGTATGTCACAAGGAATGAGAAACTTTCCGGGGTCACCAACTTTTTCTGGTATGCGGTTAAGATAAACCGAAGAACAATTAGCAAGCTTTTAAAGCTTTTCCTTATCGCTCATCATACTTTTAAAAGTGGAAGCGAAACGAGGCATATACAACAATGCGTCGGCTAAACTCACATCAAAATGCACTTGTTGAAACATTTTTATAAAAAGCTCGATTTGTTGTTTGTTACGTTCTTGCAATTTCTCTTTGTTTCGTCTCGAAGGGTAAGGTAAGGGTTGTGTGGGTTGGACATTAGGCAACGGCCTTGGAATCTCGGGTTCCACAATTGGTATTGGTTCAACCGTAGGTGTGGTTTGAGCGGTACTTCGTGGGATTGTAATGTGCTCCTTTTCGACCATCACCTCGGGTTCTTTCTCGATTTCCTTCTCCGTAGAAGTACTTGGACGAGAGATTGGTTCCTTGAAAGTTTTACCACTTCGTGTAGTAATAACCTTCATTTCTCCCTTCGGGTTTGCAATGGTATCACTAGGAAGACCAACCGAGGAAGAGGGCTTACACATGATTGCTTCAAACATTTTAGCCATTCGGTCCTCAAATTTTGATTGCCTAGCATCCGCTTTTAACAACTCTTGCTTAATCTCATGTTGTCCTAATTCCATCTTTTGTTGGTTTTGTTGAAGACGTTGGACATTTCCTTCCATTTTGTTAGCATGAGTTTTAAGTTCATTAGCAAGTTCATTTTTAAGCTCGTTTTTCAACTCGGATCTTAAGCTAATCATCTCACGTTGCATGTTATCAAATTTAGCATCATTTGCTTTAGATAATCCAAAAATTCTCCTTGAAGATTTTTAGTGTGAGCATTTTGAAAACCTTGTGTAGTGTTTTGAAAATCACGGTTTTGGTTTTGATTAGTGACTTGTCCATTCCCACTTTGATAATTCCCTTTGTTGTAGTTACGTGAATTGCCTTGGTAATTACCACCTTGGTTGTTGTTTTGATAGTTATTAGCATTTTGATTTTGTGGACCTTGATTTGGGCGGGAACCTTGACCGTTTTGGTTGTAAGTTCCCGTTGCTACATAAGCACTCGAAGTGTTACCATCCGCGGTAATGCACTCGGAAAGATCATGAGCTCCACCATACGACAAACAACTCTTAGCAACCGCTTTAACCGAAGCGGAATTTGAAGCTTCTTGAGCTTTCCAATGAGACATAAGATTAGCAAATCTATCAAAAAACCGATTTTCCTCATTAGCTTCATCATATAAGGCATTAATGCTACGAGACGATGACGACGATGACGAACCCAAATTGGCAACACTCGGTGTGTTACGAGGGCTATAAACCTTATATCTATTCTCGATAATTTGTAAAGCCTCATTGGTCGTTTTGCACAAAAAATTACCACCCGCGGCGGCATTCAAGTAATCTCGTTCATGATCATTAAGCCCATTATAAAAAGTATCAATTTGATGTAATTCCGAAAAATCATGGTGTGGACATTCATGTAACATTTCTTTAAAGCGTTCCCATGCCATTGAAAAACTTTCATTATTTCTTTGCACAAATCGTGAAATCTCATTTTTCAAATGTGTTGTTTTAGATGGTGGAAAAAACTTGTTCACAAACTTAGAAACGAGATCACCCCAAGTCAAAATCGAATTTGGCAGTTCTTTCTCAAGCCAAATTTTTGCGGGTCCATCTAACGAGTATGGAAACAACATCATCTTAATGGCGTCATGTGGAACATCCTTAAACTTGCTAGTAGCGGTGAGACGATTAAAATTCCTAATGTGATAATGCGGGTTGTCTTTCTCATGACCTCTAAACTTATTTGCTTGCAACATCGACATTAAACCCGTCTTAATTTCGAAATTCTCCGCAAGGATGGCGGGAATCACAATGGCCTCTCCAAAACCCTCGGTGGGTGCTTGTAGCAACTCCATCATAGTACGATTAGCCATGACAACTTCTTGTTCTACAATAGGTTCAACAATTGGAGGTTGTTCTTCAATCAACGTGTCTTGATTGGCTTGCTTTTGAAGACGTTTGCGAGCTCGTTTTGCTTGATTACGAGTGATCATAAACTTCACGAAGAATGGGAGGTGAGCAAAGAAGATTCTTTTTGGGTGTTTTGTGAAGTTTTAAATTTTTTGTGTTTTTGATTGTATTTAAATTTTTTGGATTTTGGTGTATCTTCGTAGACAACAATCTACAAAATCTCTCCTCGAATCAAACTCTTGATTAAAGAAGCCTCAAAGGAATGAAAACGATCACGTGGAGTGAACGCCTTCGAATGACTTTAGAACTTTGGTGAAAACCAAATTGTTCAAGAGGATTTAATCACAAAGAAACCAAGCAAATATATTATACGTAATAATACTTTGGGCGGCAAAAACCCTCGATTAGCCTTCAATCTCAAATTACACACAAGCAAGCGGGGAAACGAGGCGACGCGAAGCACTTAAGAGCCTTTTTCCTTAGGGTATATTTTATAATACCCGCCTTACACCCACCTTATAGTTCGTATTTTTCAAAATCGAGCTTCACGAAAGTATTAATCTATTTTTGCCTTTTTCTTTTTGTTTGAGATTCGAATACAATAATTAGGAGATCAAATCCCAATTAAGGTTGTGTTTTCACACTTTTGGAGATATTGTTTATTTGTTGTGATACTTAATACAATATAGTAATAATAATTTCACAAGAAAAACCAATAAAACCGATAATACGTATTAGTAGAGTTCTACTAATACAAATACTATTTATGGTTAATATTAAAAACAACAATGCAAATTAATCACGACACACCTCCCCGGCAGCGGCGCCAAAATTGATTGTAGTGTTTTACTACTCTTTAGGAAAAGAGAGTAAATAGGGAAAGGTATTGAGTGTATGTTTAGGAAAACGTAAACACTAATGACCCTTATGGTGTGAAAGTTCGTTTCCCAAGGAGGTATATGTGTGTGAAAAACTTGTTAAATGTTTGAGATTAATAATTGGTTTAGAAGGGGATGAGAAAAGAAGATGACGAAGACGTGAAATTAATACTACGACGACAAAACGTAAAAACTACAAAAATAAAAATTAATTCTAAAAATTACCAAAAATTCACCAAAAATCAAAATAAATAAACTAAGAGTTTACCAATGATCAAAACTTTTTCAAACCTTTTAAATAATTAAATATTCAATTTTTAAATGCTAATTAAAGCCCTAAAAATCAAATAAATTATTAAACTAATAAAAACTATTTAAAATGATTTAAAAACTATTAAAACTTAAAATAATTATAAAAATTAATCTAAAAGTGATAAAATTATTCTAAGAGTTGCAAAAATCCTATTTTAATGTATTTAAGCTAAGAAAAATGTAAAAAGTTGAAAATGTGAAATTTGAAAAATAATAATAAAATAATATTAAAATAATAATAAAAATCCAAAAATTATAAAATATTCTAAAAACTTGCAAACTAGTTTATTTTAACCTAAATAATCAGAAAATCAAAGTGAAATTACCAAAATACCCCTATTGGGCCCTCAAATGGGCCAAAACCAAAATCAGTCAACACTAATGGGCTTTTTAGCCCAAAAAGTCAAACCTGGCCCAATTGAGTTGGAAAAGCCCAATCTGACTCAAAATTTAATTCTAAACACAAAACTCTAAAGGCCCAAAAGCTGAATGTGAGCTTATCACAGCTTATTATGCAAACAGCTTATCCTTATTGGGCTTTTTAGCCCATTAAGCAATAAGCTAATGCCATAAGCTCTAATTTGACACACAACCTTTTTTTGGGATGCTTATGAGATCTGTAAAAAGAATTTTTGAAAAAGCACACTCAATAAGCCAGAAATAAGCAAAGTAATAATTCACTAAAAGACAAAATAGTCGTTTTTGAGAAATAAGGCACATCAGGACTTTATTCAACTTGCAAAATGTCACAAATGGACTCAATAAGCCAAAACAATCAACAAAATTCCAATAAGGAAAACCAATAAGCCAGAATAAGCCAATAAGCACTTATGAAAAAGTCAATTAAATTGGTTTTCTAGTCAAACCCTAAAGTTAACCCACCAAATGCTCCAGTATGAACAAATGGGTCAAATAATGAGCACCTACTACAAAATCTAAGTTGTTGCTGGTTAAAATAAGCTATTAAAGCTTATTGATAAGCTGAAACCCAATTAACACTAGCAGTGGCAACTAGCAGGGGAAAGGAGTTCCCACTGCTTTGACTATTTGACCAAGCTTTTTAGAGAGATTTAGTTGGATTCAATTGGAAACAAGGGCACCCTTGTGATCAGTGAATCACAAGGAGTCAATAGCAACAAGAAAATCCAAATTTGGTTCACACAATAAGCCAGAATCAATCAAACAGTTACCAGATATTGCCCAGATATGGAAAATAAGCAGTTATGCAATAATAAGCAGATTAAGCCTAAATAAGCCAACCAAACTCAACGGGATGCATACACAAGCTATATAAACTATGAATAAGCACAAATAAAATTATATCAAACACTGAATCAAAGTAAATAACAAGATCAAAGCAAATAAAGTTACTGATGAACAAGGTGCATATGCAGAAACCTATTTGCTTATCTAATTGACCACAGATCCAAATTCAAGCACTCAAATCTCTTCTCCTGGTGTAATTAACTAAGGTTTAGCACTTGTTAGCCCTAGCCTATGCTTAGATCTAGGTGTCCTCAAAATCCTAGCCAATATTACCCAGTAAACAAGATTCTATACCATATTTATGAATCAAGGTGTTTCAAACCACAAATATTGTAGCAATATGACCAAGTATACCAGATAAGCATGTACCAACAGATAGCAACACAAAACTAACACTCAAAACACCAAAAATCCAAATCATGTAGTTGACCCAAACACCCCTTAAAAACCTGTTTTCACAATTTTTCAAAGGATTATCCAGTTTCAAACCACAAATCAAACTAACAACACCTCATAAACATCAAACAACACCAAATGAACAATATTCAACCACAAAAATCACAGATTCAACAACTATCATGCAATAATCATAAAATTCAGAAAAATAAGAGAGAAAATGAAAAGGGAAGAAGGTGCAAACCTCCAAGACCTACATCCAAGCCCTGGATTGTTTGAGCTTAGGTACTAGCAGAACAAGTACCAGCTTCCAATGCTGCTAAGAAGAACAAACCAACAAGTGAGATCAGATAAACAATAACTTTCTGGTTTTTGAAACCCAAGCTTTATCAACTAAAACTTTCCCTCAAAAACCTTCAAACATGTAAATGGAACTCAGAATCAGGCTATTCTAACACCAACTTTTAACAAAATATAAAAGAGATTTCTCAAAATTCAGAAAATCAAATTTTATTAATTTAAAAAGGAATTACAAAGATTAATAGCCTAAAACTTGAACAAAAGCTCTCTCACAGGTTGAGGAGTCTATTTATAGGCAAATGCCATGGCTGGCACTATTCACAAACCCTAGAAGTGAAATTCCTATTCTATCCTTGAGCCTTCTAGACGTTTTCTTGGTGTGAGCTGTCCAAAGTGATCCAAACCGTTTAAAATAGCTTTGTGATGAAGCAAAGGATGTGGGATGTTGATCTTGACATGTGGCAGTACTTGGGGAATAAGTTGTCACATGATGGTGAAACGGTTTTGGGTGTGGGGTCACATGGTGAGTGGGAGTGAGTGTTTTACGATTGGGAAGGGTTTCTGGGCATGTGAATCAAGTGTGGGTAAGGGTAATTTCATTTTACCCTTTGTTTTAAGTGGAGTAAAAACTGGGTTCTTAACTGCTACAGTGATAAGGTTTGATCCGTTTTTGTAGGATTGTGTTTGTGTTTGGCGCATTTTTGTGTTTGAAAGTTTCACTTGCCCACTTTTAGTCCTTGTTCTTTGGGAAAATAGGTATAAAACGTTTTCAGCCAACAAAACTTCATCCCCTTTGTTAATATCTTTCACAACTTTACACTTTTGGCACCAAACTTTGGAAAAAGGGTTACAAGGGTTGTGTTTGCCATTTTTGGATAATTTAAGGGCTGTTCTTGGACATTGTTGATCTTCAAAGGTCTTCAATATAACTTTGACTTCATGAGGGACCATAATTGGCAATTTAGAATTGTTGAGGGACTAAACTTGCCATTTCTTCAAAGTTGAAGGACCATTTGTGTAATTTTGACAAACTTAAGGGACCAAACTTGTAATTATGATTTTACAAGGGTTTTAAGTGTCATTTCTTCATTCATTGAGGATCAATCTTGCATGTCTTCAAGTCTTCAAGGGTATTTGTTGAATAAATCATGATTTAGGGCCCGTTTCTTTGTACGGCTTCGTTTCTCGTGTCTGTTTTCCTTGTTTCTTGTGATCTTTTTTCTTTTTCACGATATCCATACTTAAAATACACAAGTAAACAAACACAAGCATATATATGGTATTTTATGACATTTTTATGCATTTAAAGCCCGAAAAGAACGATGAGATCATGTATAAATGCCATCTCATCAGAATGCAAAGAGATCTTTATCTGGATCACACTATACATCCGATTGAGCAGTAAAGGAGACTGCTGCTGTGGATAAATAGGAAAGAAATGCAAAGAGATCTTTATCTGGATCGTACTATACATCCGATTGAGCAGTAAAGGAGACAGCTGTTGTGGATGAATAGGAAAGAAATGTAAAGAGATCTTTATATGGATCGCACTATACATCCGATTGAGCAGTAAAGGAGACTGCTGCTGTGGATGAATAGGTGTGGGTTGCTTAACAGGGGTCACAACTATACTCTCCCAGGATCTGGGAGAAGACCAATGGCATTATGGATTTTGTTAGGAGGACAAATCCATTGCAAATGGTTTCTAATATGAGGAGGACACGCCAGCATGTTTTGTACGCTGGGGAAGCTGGGGATGTACTATATCTGCATATTTTTGACGGGTGAGATACAGGTTATATCTCCATACCTGAGGATGAAAATTGGGGGTTGAAGGTAAAACAAACATTTCAACTTTAACCCCACCTATATCAACCGCTTTAAGAAAAGACCTACGATTTTTACCTCACGCTTGTGGGATACAACCATTAGTTAACAGTACTAAGATTTCTATCCAACAGAGAGGTTAAGATTGTGGTTGATGGCGATTACTTAAGAAGCTGCAAAGAATCTGCTTTATTCACCGCGGGGCCAAGCGAGAGGAGCACAGAAAAGCAGTACCTCAAATGGTGGAAATAAAAGAAGATACCAAGAATAAAGAAGTACGCGCCTTGCAGGGTGTCGTAACAAGGGTCATGCACTCACTAGTATTGGTTCAAAATTTTTACAAATTCTGACTTCTAAAGAGAGGAAATCACATCTCCCAGAGTCTAGTGGGTGATGGTATTGTCGAACTAATTGGACCGGAAGAGGAAAGAGGAATGTCCAAAAACATAGGACATTCAACATCTCCTTACGGGGGATGTCGGATATAGCCCTACTAAGTACACCTATTGTGAGTTAGATGTGCCTTTTAGGTTTAGGGTTGCCTAGGTGGCGGACATAACCCTACAAAATACACCCATTGTGAGTTGGATGTGTCTTTCAGGTTTAGGCAGGGGAGAAACAGGTTAGGGAAATGGGGTATTCTTGGACCAAGTATTCTTTGGCCTGTTGGTGCTAGAGATGACACTTAATCTAGTGTTAACTATATCAGGGTTATGGCTCCCCAGTATAATCAAGGTTTCATCTCACCAAGGTACAAAAACCCATTTTTGGTCATATAGGATAATTGCATGATACTTGCTAGTCAATTTATGTTAATGACGACATCAAGCTATCAAGACCTTCTAGGATCGGATTAGTGTAAAACCACCGATTTGGAAAGTTTTAAGGAACAACATCGAATGATGGTGTTTAACTATCATAACTTATCCGTCGACTATTCCACCGTATAATGGGAGTCTAGAACTATCGGGGGGATTTCCATTACCTTACTAAATTTAGCAATTGTAATGCTTTGGTCTACACATGTATCAGACAAGATAAATACATATCATTGGTTTAGTAAGAACGTACCAGGTACGATGTTGGAGCCTAGATTTGCTGCGGCATTGCCGGCCATGTATACTTGCGAAGGAGTTCCCTTGTTGTCCTTCTTCTGGTTGGACCACTTGGGACAATCAAGTCTCACATGCCCAGGGGTTCCACACTCGTAACATACCATAGCTTTATTCGGTCCGCTACTGCTTCCACCAGTGGGGTTTCGATTTCCCTGTTGCCCACTTCCACTCCCACGTGCATTGGACTTGCCCTTGTTGCTGTTTCCAGGATTGGTGTTGGGTCGACCTGGGGTAGCAACATTGGTTGGACAATCGCGAGCAAAATGGCCTTGTTGGCCACACTTGTAGCATCCTTGGCATTGTCCTCCAGCAACATGATGGTAGTTACACTTTGAACACTTAGGCTTTGTCCTTGAGTAGTTCTTGGTGCGGGTTGTGGGAGTAGTGTCATCCGCTTGCCCAACGTTTTGCTTTTTGGGAGGCTGCTGGTGCTGGCCACGAGAGTTTTCATCGGATTTCCTCTTGTTGTCTGTTTGCCTCTCGGACAGATTGCGGGCTCGCTTGTTGATCAGCTCAGTCGCAAATTCCATAGCACCTTCAACAGTGGTGGGTCGTGAAGCTAGCACACTGTCATGAATGTTGTCAGGGAGTCCGCTAACATACTTTTCAATCTTGTCACTCCTTAGAGGAAACATTCTGGTGCACATCAAGCTTAACTCTTGAAATCTTTGGTTGTACCAAAGGATATCATTGTTCTTACACTTGAGATCCCACAGCTCAACTTCCAACCTCTTCATTTCTCCTCTAGGACAGTATTTCTCAGTCATTCTCTCCTTAAGGTTGGCCCAAGTAAGGGTATAAGCAGTGGCATGTCCAAGGGTGGCGACCACAGAGTTCCACCAAGTAGGGGCGCTCTCGAGTAGAGTGTATGTAGCATACTTAACTCTGTTCTCGTTAGCACAACCGCTGATGCGGAAAACTGTCTCTAGTCTTTCAAACCATTGCATCAATTCAACAACTCCTTCTTTTCCTCGGTAGTATGAGGGTTTGCATTTCAAGAAGTTGGGTATGAACAACCCCTGTTGAAGTTGTTTCTGTGCATGTTGTGGTTTGGGTCATTGCTCACATTAGCTTCTCTGGCTGCCATAGCTGCCGAAATGCCTTCACCAATCATCTCCCGAAGTTGAGCAGCGGTAACATTATGAGTAGCTTCAGGTACTTCGATATTAGCGGTATTGGAGGCAATTGCATTATTGGGGTTCGATCGTGAAATCACCATTTGTCTATAATCATACACAAAATGAGATTATTAATTCAATCGTTAGTACAGTTTTTATATTATTTGTAAGAGAATGATTTCATGCATAAAATTCATAACAAATTTGGATAACCTGTCAGGATTTCATAATATAATACATTGCACAACAGATATAACATAAGAGAGTGATTTCATGAAAAGTTTCGTAAGGAGTTTAAACATTCATCGAGCATATCAAACCCGGAACAAAGACTTAGCTAGCCTTGCCCTGGGAAGTGGTACACATTGTCTTAAGTACATCATATCCAAAATACATGCCCAAAGAAAAAGAACGATATAGTACGGGATTGCATCACCAAAGCTGATAAAGGAATAAAATTACAAAGGCCCTATGTCATGATAGCCGGGATGCAACCCGTAAGCTTATCATGACATACAAGAAGTCTAGTACGTCTATACTAATCCTGCCTGGATGGTCCACTAGATGATGCTGGGGCTGACGGTGCGGATGGAGCTGGTGGGGATGCAGAACTCCTCCTGGTGTTCCATAAAGTCCGAACTGTCGTTCGGGTCTCCTTGAGCGCACGGAGGGCTGATAGTAGCTGGTTCCGGAGTCTGTCGACAACCCCTCGGAGATAATCCATCTCCCCAGTAACCCCATCATGCCGGACAGTTGCGAGATCAAAGAAATTGGATAATGATTACTCTTGAGCGGCAAGAGCAGCGTGAGTCTGATGTTGCAGACCCTCCATGACCTGAATGCCCTGGTGGAGGCGGTAGTTCTCATCCAATAACCACTTAAGTGCCTCGTCTGTCCTAGCATGGATGCCCTTAGCAGTCTGGGAGTCTCCCCTCATAGTGCGGAAAAGAGTGTCGATACGTTCATAGATGACGGCATGGCTCTGCTGACTAACTGTCAACTGGCTGCGGAGGTTGAATATCTCTTGCTCATGGTGTGACAATCCGTCAAATTATGATTGATATTTTATTCTCAATATTTATTTGAAAACATTATTTTAATGTTACAATATGAACTCACATATTTTTGGGAAGAAATTTGGATTTACGTCTTGAAGTAGCATCGACTACGTCTAAACCGGAGGATTCAACGTTACGTGCTTACGTTTACATACACCGTCTTTGGTGACAGTCCGACATTTCAGAAAATAAATTTATCCGTGAATATTATTTTGGAGTTTTAAATTTGTGTTGGTTCATAAACTCACAAATTTACGAGAAGAGATTAGGACTTACGATTTTATTTTAACATCCTTTACGACTAAACCGGAAACCTTAGGATTACGTATTTACGTTTTCGAACTCCGTTTTTGATGAGACAATTTTTATTGGATTCGTTTTGTGACGTTGATTCATAATTTATAAAAACGTTTTTCGTAAAACGACCCGAGGGCACGCAAATCGAGGAAACTAGAATCGAGGAATACCCGTAAATTAGTGGGATGAGACAAAACAAGTTTTGCCCCACCCCACTAACATAGGATGGCCAAGAGAGCACCAACACATCTCATGATGTGTCAAGTATAACTAACAAGTGTTACACTTGTTAGCTAAGCTTACAAAGTAAGCTAACTCATAACTTCAAACCACAAAACCACTAAACAAGAACCATAGACTTCATTTTTACATGCAAACCACTCTCATTCTCTCCTCTCTCTCTAAAATTCGTCCCATGTCACCCTAAAACACCCATTTTGATCAATTTTCAACCACAATATTTGGTGTTATACACACAAATGATGGAAACCTCTTCAAGCTCTATTGATTGGAGGTGATCTTAACATGTAAAAAGGAGTTTTCAAGGGAGTTTGGGGCTGATTTCTCAAGGGGTTTTCATGAAGAACAAGGGCTGATTTTTGGAGGAATCTACAAATACTTGGTGATCCTAGAAGTGGTGTTGATATCACATAAGATTGGTTACCCAAAACCAAGTCTTGTTCATCCAAAAACTCATCATTTCATCACCTTGGTAGTATAAAGATTGTTCTCCTCATCTTCTTGTTATTTTTGATTATGTAATCTTGTATTTATTTTACTTATGTATATGTATATGATGATGAATGATGATTAAAAGTGTTGTGTGGGGATTTGTTGTTGATAAACATGACTAAAAAGGTGAAAAACTATAAGAAACAAGGCTAAAATCTTGTCTAAATTTGTTGGCTGTATAAAACAGTAAAGAACCATATGGTAAACTGATAAAATGATGAAGTAGAATTGATATACAGTAAGCTATGAGTCTTGTATACATGTGAGAGTTGGCCATGCAATGGAATCATTGTAATGAGTGAGATATGATCAAAACAAGTTTAAGATACAAATCTGAGTTCACTGTTTTGGACGATTTTTAGAAAATACTTAGAAGATGATTCAACAGTAGCTATAATGGAGTTAAATGTAGCACATATCATGTAGTTTATGTGATAAAAATTTGAGCTTCTATCTCCATATAGAACTCAAGATATGGCAGTTTTGGTGAAAGTGAAGATAAAAATCAGATTTTGGAAAATAAAGTATAATACTATTATATAAGCACTCAAAATTATATTGTATAAAATGTAAAGTTAAAACCCACTAACTCTTGGATTTTATTTATATAAATATGCAAAATGATAAATAATTAGACATTTTATAAAAATGGTAACTTGTTATGTTTTATAAGTTATAAAAACTATAAACATGATTTTTACGACTTTTTCGACTAATACCGTAAAATTAACGTTTTTGTTACATAAAACCTAGATGGTTGGACCCGTCTAATGAAAACTTTATAAAACTTATATACTGATATATAAACATGTATAACAAGTAAAAACCGATAAAACCCGAACTATAGGGCATAAGGACATTAACGAGCTAAGTAAACATATTGGACTAATACTTGGGCTAATAATTGGACTAAATAAGATAAACACTCCTAAAAAGAACTTATTGGGCTTAACCCATTTAGGCCCAACTTGTAAAGTGTAGATACTGATAATGTAAGTATAACAAGGATTAATACAAGTTAAGAACTTATAATAGGCTTATTGGAACTAAAACACGTAAATAGGTAAAACGAGAAAACTAGTATAAAAGTTATCAACACATAACTCTAAAATGAGTAAACGAGAATATGTAAACCCACTTGATCATCATATTATATATAATCATCATATGTATACATAATTGATATTTTTATAAAGTCATTGGACAAACGTCTAAGACCGATTATTATTTATATAGGTTTCCGTGATTGAAGCACGTACCGTACGTCCGAATTGCCGATAACCCGCCTTCCCACATCAACGTGAGTTCATAGCCTCGCACTCTTTTAAATGTTTTTATAAATGTTTTATAAACCCGCGAGGGAGATAACATGTTAGCTTTTATAAAATAGGACACCATTTGTCCCGAATGTTTGTTTTGGACCCGAATGATTGAATGACCCGATTGTATGACCCGATAAATGATTAAAGGACCCGATAGATGAAATTAAATGGATTATTAAAGTTAGGTTATGTCACTAAAAGTCCCATTAGCATGAATTGTGAACTACCGGGATTTGGTAGACGCTTATGCATTTAATAGTACTATTTGGGGACGATCACCCCAGTTCGCGCCTTGACGGTTGATCCCCGTCGCGCCACATTGATTGGTAAGCGAATTTATGTATGAGAAGATTTCCATAGCGTGACCTTTGTGACGACACGCTACTTTAGATGGGCAAAATTGGTATCGGGTTAGCTACCCGTTGTTGGTTTAGTAAGGTAACAATGTCATGCGGCTTATAATAATCCAAACTAATGAAATACTATTAGACGCTTCGAATTACGATGTATTGCCTGACTAGCAATACAGGGTCATACTATTGATATTATGTTTGTGTTTTGGTTTTCATAACCATATTCATATAACGGTTTTTATTTGATTTTATACGACGTCATAAGACGTATCGTATGATGTTTTTACGACATTGGCTCGTATACTGATTTTTAAGGCAAATGCCTATATTATGACTTTCGATGAGGATTTGTATAAAATGACTTTGGCTATTTTATGGCCTATCAAAATGATTTGTACAAAATGATTTTCAGTAATAATTTTATACTGACATTATATTGATGGATTTTATTAAACTCTATGAATTCACTCGGCGTTATCGCTGACCTTTTCTTTTAACATGTTTTATCTCAGGTACTTGAAGGTAATTCTCGGGAAGACGACAAGAATTCATGGCCCGCACTTAAACAATATTTTCCATTCAAATATTTTGTAAAACTTTGTATGAAATGTAATGACTTGGTACCGATGTAACTTTGATGTTTATGAATGGAAATGATTTATTATTAAACGACGCGATTTTTATGCGTTGTCTATGATGTGAGTAATGTGCTATCCCGTAACACCAACTAGTCTTCCGATGTATTAAGTTGTATAAATTTGGGGGTGTTACAATTTGGTACCAGAGCTCTCGTTATAGAGAACGAAAGATTTTTAAAAACTAAGGTTTTGAATAAAACTTTTCAAAATCTTTTAACTATAAACATTTTTCTAAAAAGGTCTAAAAATCTTTTGACTATAACGGTGTCGAAGAATTCCCGAGTTACCGACAAGGCCAGACTGAGAAGTGTTATTTTAATATATATATAACTTGGATTATATATATATGATGTAATTTTATTACATGATTTTTTGATGACTATTTTGATATTTATACGAGGTATTTATACGACGTAGATTGTCACAAGTAACCCTAACTCCCCTAGCAAATCAATCGAAGCTATTCTCGTAGAAATTCTAGCTACCCTAGATCTAAACCAAGTTGTGGACATTTATGATCCCAACAAATGGTTGATATTCGTAGAAATGTAGATATTAGTTGATTGCGATATTGAAAAAGAATTGGCGAGATTAAATCTGATATCGATGTTATGACGATCTTTCCTTATAGAGTGGAGTTTGATAAAACTTTACCACCTAGAAAAATGTCATCTGATTCGTTGTCATCCAATTCTTAAATTGAAATCGAAAGGGTGAATGTTGCACTTGAGGTTGTCATTGGAACCATTACCCAAAAGCCTCATGCCACTAGTACCTTTCCGAGAAGTCTAATTGAATGTATGAGTCATCTCATGCTAGTGACTCATTTGATAATTGTTGTTGTAAGAAATATAGGATTGGAAATTAAGTGTTGATTCATATCGAACTTGTGTTGCCCTTTAAAGGTATAAGAATAAGATTGAAGGTATTGAAGAATGAAGTAGGATATCGAATTGAGTATAAAATTGGTTGAAACTTGAATAAAGTAAAATTTAACTCGTATGGAATATGAGATTGATAAGAGGAAGTCGTTAAGTTTTGTGATTGAATTATAAGGTTTTAATTGATTGTTGATTCGTGTTAAGGGTTGTTCCTAGGCCATTGTCCACTAACGAGGATGCCCAGTGTCCAAGAAATAAATTGAAGAAATCTTCTTCTGAATTGAGACCGATGGATCTTCTGGGACATGTGGAACACCTAATGACTCTTGTAGATTAGTATTCATTGTGGTATCTTTTAAAAATAATCCCTAACTTAACTGAGACATCAGTAGGTAGGATGAGTTCTGAGAATTGTATGACATAGTGACATGTAATGTGTTACGGTACAATTTTGACTTGTTTGTGATTAATGAAAAAGACTACCTTTGATTGCTAAATTCTACATGTATCGATGTTATCCATCTTTTATTGCTTCGCCCTAATGTTCGCATTAGTGATGCAACCATTGAACAAGTACTCATCTTGATTTGAGTTACGATGTGAATCATTCTTCGTGAGTGCCATCGAGGTCATGAACCTCATGATTATTTGGCTAAGCTCATTTCTTATCATATTGTAGTTAGTTCCTGGTGAACAACTCTTCATCACTCTTTTGCAGATCACACATTATTTTTATAAAATTAAAACGGTATCCTTTGAGAAAGTTTAATTGTCATCACAATAAGGATTATTCAAAGTAAGATTTATAAGTGATTAATATCAAAATGAAGTTGTTTAAGAGATGCTTTGGAAAACTTAATTGTTTTCATAACAAAGAAAACCTTTGTAAATATATTTATGATTCTTATTTAAGAATTAAGCATGAAAATGTTTTTATTATAAACATGATGATAAAATTTTGACGAACTGAGTATTGCATCGTTAATCTTGAAATTGTATATAGTTGCGCGCCTACATACAATTTGGAATGGACCATGCAAGGCTGACTAGTAGTCATCATAAAACCGATTAATAAACACAACATTTTCTTTGAAGATGTGAAAGATAAAATTTTATGAGATCTGCAAGAAATGAAAAATAGGGACGTAGTGTTAGGGACACCTACCTATGTGCCTGTAGCATCTATTCTTCTGAGTTGAATTTACTCATCTGTGGAAATTGTCTTATTTGGCAATTGACAATTCTTTCGTATCCAATTCTCCCGTAGTGAGATTCTTAGGAAAAGTATCTGATTACCGAGTGTTGATACCCGACTGGATGTATTGATGTTCTTATCATTTCTTATGATTTGATTTCATTTGAATGACCTGGGTAACGATCCGAGGAGCCTTCGAATGCGTACTCAAATTATGAAAACATGAGATATATTCATATTCATTAAATGTTTTCGTCTGTATCTGATTTGAAACTCTATCGCGTAGATTATGCGTTGACCTTACTCTTTAATGGTATTTGTGTCTCCAGATATCCTTAAATTCGTGAAGGATTATGAGTTAGTATTAGTCTTTTGAGAAGTTCACATCTTATCGACGGCAATGCAACTGGAAAGTTGATAGTGCAAGTAAAAGGGATTGATTGATTATGACATAACGATATTGTCTTAATTGACGAGAACTCGAGTAGAATTCCCCTAAATGATAAGATGTTGATTATCAAAAGTGATCTAAATAATTCTTGATGGATGACCATATCCTGTATTAAGACTTGAAATATTACCATGAATGGTTGTGAACTAGTTATAGATATTGTAATATAGAAGGAACTTAAAATGAATTTATTAAAAGATGTTTCTATTATCTGAAACTTTAGTAAGTATTTGTTGGTAAATTACCTAGACTTTTGCCATTAAGGCAAGTTGAAATTGGTATCGATTATATTCCCGGTGCTGCACCTGTGGCTTATGCACTGTACGTTAGCACCATCTGAATTAAAGGAATTAACGTACAACTGAGAGAGTTGTCAGAGAAAGATTTTATTTTACCAAGCCTGTCATCCTGAAGAGCTATGGTGTTATCATTCCTTATATTTATAGATTACTGTAAACTGAGTAAATTGACAATCGAAAACAATATCCATAACTCGAAATGGAAGATTTGTTCGATCATTTACAAGGTTCTAGCGTATGTTTTAAAGATTTGATCCACGGTATGGTTATTATCAACTTCGCGTCCGCGAAGAAGATTATCTATTCCAATCACTACATCCGTTACTTATAATGAACATTATGAGTTTCACGTGATGTCGTTTGGATTGACTAATGCACATGTAGTATTCATAAATTTGGTGAATCTCGTGTGTAGGCTGTAATTTGATAAATTCATGCTTGCGATCATTAAGGACTATTTGTTTGATTATACAAATAAGAATGAGTTAATAATTATTTATAGATTGCCCTGAATTGGCAGAACGATAAAAACCTATACCTTGAATAATTAATATGTAATTTAAGACTTAATCCTTTATATTAAATGACCGTTGGATTAATAATGGTAAGATGTATGCATATAGACTCTTCAAAAATTAAGAGCCCTTTTAAGACTTTGGATTTTACCAAAAAGAACTGGAAATATGTTTTGACAAATATTTTAACAAAGGATTTTAAAGGGATTATTCCCTTATACACTAAACATTTAACTAAACTTCTGTTTAGGGGTAAATGTTTGTGTATACCTAAAGATAACTTAAGGAGGATTGAGTAAAACCATTTATACCATAACCTGAAAACTTAAAACGACAACTTTTGCTTTTAACTAAGAAAATTTTGACCATAGTATAAGCAAAGATTTTTCGAACATTTACGAATCTTATTAATTATTTTCGATAAATCAACAAAAAAAATCGTGTTAATTAAATTCAAATTTATTTTTGAACATTTTATATAATTGGTCGGACTAAGAAATTTAAAACTTTTACGTTTACGCTTCATAAAAATTAACTAATAATTATTTAATTAATTATAATGATTATCGACGCTTTAAAACGTCGGATTGAGTAAAACTGATAAAAATGATAGATGAGACAAAACTAAAACAGAGAAAATGTGAAGAAATGATTTTTGAATAAATACGGACATGATAACAATTTCATCAGAAAGGTGAACGTAATTACTGACGCATAATATAGGAAGAATATCTGAGTGAATTGTGGACATGATAATTACATCATCATGAGAAGTAAATATAGATACTGGCATATTATATAAAAAGGATAAGGAACCAATTAGGATATATTCCTTAATAATGAAGGTGCAAAATAAATTGTTGAACAATGTAAAATAGATGATGATTGTAAAAAGGATAATATAAATAGTGAAAGGTTTCACGGCTAATATGAACCATTAGAATTAAGAAGCCGATAGTGTTAAATGTTTTAAATACCACTTGTGGTTCTCTAAATATGGAGGATTGTGAGATATAGTTATGTTGGAGTCTTGTAAGTATAAGTATTCTATTTATGTCATTTATGACTAAAAGTATCTTTGTCTGAAAAAGTTGTACTAATGGCAATTATGAAGGCAGAGATCGCCTAATACATTAGTAAACGTCTAGCTATTGCAAAGGTCATCATCTGAATTTGATTCGATTTGGGTCATCGTCGACAGACTGACCAAATCTGTTAACATCATTACCGTTAATGATAAATGCAAAAAGAGTTATGTAAACATAGCGTGCCTGTATCGAACATCTTTATCAAGATCCTCGCTTCGCATCGAATTTCTAAAGATTTGCTCAGAAGTCGTTGGGAACGAACCTTGATGAGAGTACCGTTTACCACCCCAAATCGAAGGGACGAGGTAAAGTAACGATACAAAGTAATATAAGAGCTGTTTTATGTTTGAATGATTGACCTTTGGTAATAGACCGTATAATCGTTTTCCTTTGGAAAGATTATCATTGATAATCATCTTGTTAGGATCTAAATCTTAGAGCATCTGTAAGCAAGAGTTGAGATAAAGACATCCGACATACACCCATTGTGAGTTGGACATGTCTTTTAGGTTTAAGGTTTCCTATGATGGCGAACCTAACCTTACAAAATACCCGACCCGCGAAACCTGAAATGATTGTTGAAATTAGGATCTGATTATTGACAGCCGGTAGTGGGCAAGAGGTTATGTGAATGTGAAATGTAGATCTTGAAGTGCCAAATGGGTAGCGAAGTCATGCCACAATTTTTAACTTTGGAAAAATGAATTCATGATCTGACAAATCATGGGATATAAGTCCCCGTTGTATGGGACCATTGAGATGATGTAAAAGATTTGGTTTGAAAGGCATATAAGCTGGATCTACCCAAGGACTTCAAGAGATGCGTGAATTATGTTTCGTAAATCGAACTTGATGGAATATCTATCAAGTGAAAATCTGATTGTTCTTAGTAAAGCTTAGATCGGCGAAAAGTTGCATTCATCAGAAACCCATGAACATCATGGATAGAGAAAGTAAGTCAACATTTACCCTGATCTTATTCCCGTAGTTATGTTTGATGAAACTCGCGTGTTGTAATGGATTACACTTGTGAGAAAAGACCGAATGTGGAGGAAATACCCACATGGCTTTAACTCTATAAGAAGCGAGTAGTAAGATGATCTTTGAGGACAAAGATCCTGTTTAGGGGTAAATGCTGTGATAATCCGTCAAATTATGATTGATATTTTATTCTCAATATTTATTTGAAAACATTATTTTAATGTTACAATATGAACTCACATATTTTTGGGAAGAAATTTGGATTTACGTCTTGAAGTAGCATCGACTACGTCTAAACCGGAGGATTCAACGTTACGTGCTTACGTTTACATACACCGTCTTTGGTGACAGTCCGACATTTCAGAAAATAAATTTATCCGTGAATATTATTTTGGAGTTTTAAATTTGTGTTGGTTCATAAACTCACAAATTTACGAGAAGAGATTAGGACTTACGATTTTATTTTAACATCCTTTACGACTAAACCGGAAACCTTAGGATTACGTATTTACGTTTTCGAACTCCGTTTTTGATGAGACAATTTTTATTGGATTCGTTTTGTGACGTTGATTCATAATTTATAAAAACGTTTTTCGTAAAACGACCCGAGGGCACGCAAATCAAGGAAACTAGAATCGAGGAATACCCGTAAATTAGTGGGATGAGACAAAACAAGTTTTGCCCCACACCACTAACATAGGATGGCCAAGAGAGCACCAACACATCTCATGATGTGTCAAGTATAACTAACAAGTGTTACACTTGTTAGCTAAGCTTACAAAGTAAGCTAACTCATAACTTCAAACCACAAAACCACTAAACAAGAACCATAGACTTCATTTTTACATGCAAACCACTCTTATTCTCTCCTCTCTCTCTAAAATTCGTCCCATGTCACCCTAAAACACCCATTTGATCAATTTTCAACCACAATATTTGGTGTTATACACACAAATGATGGAAACCTCTTCAAGCTCTATTGATTTGAGGTGATCTTAACATGTAAAAAGGAGTTTTCAAGGGAGTTTGGGGCTGATTTCTCAAGGAGTTTTCATAAAGAACAAGGGCTGATTTTTGGAGGAATCTACAAATAATTGGTGATCCTAGAAGTGGTGTTGATATCACATAAGATTGGTTACCCAAAACCAAGTCTTGTTCATCCAAAAACTCATCATTTCATCACCTTGGTGGTATAAAGATTGTTCTCCTCATCTTCTTGTTATTTTTGATTATGTAATATTGTATTTATTTTACTTATGTATATGTATATGATGATGAATGATGATTAAAAGTGTTGTGTGGGGATTTGTTGTTGATAAACATGACTAAAAAGGTGAAAAACTATAAGAAACAAGGCTAAAATCTTGTCTAAATTTGTTGGCTGTATAAAACAGTAAAGAACCATATGGTAAACTGATAAAATGATGAAGTAGAATTGATATACAGTAAGCTATGAGTCTTGTATACATGTGAGAGTTGGCCATGCAATAGAATCATTGTAATGAGTGAGATATGATCAAAACAAGTTTAAGATACAAATCTGAGTTCACTGTTTTGGACGATTTTTAGAAAATACTTAGAAGATGATTCAACAGTAGCTATAATAGAGTTAAATGTAGCACATATCATGTAGTTTATGTGATAAAAATTTGAGCTTCTATCTCCATATAGAACTCAAGATATGGCAGTTTTGGTGAAAGTGAAGATAAAAATCAGATTTTGGAAAATAAAGTATAATACTATTATATAAGCACTCAAAATTATATTGTATAAAATGTAAAGTTAAAACCCACTAACTCTTGAATTTTATTTATATAAATATGCACAATGATAAATAAGTAGACATTTTATAAAAATGGTAACTTGTTATGTTTTATAAGTTATAAAAACTGTAAACATGATTTTTACGACTTTTTCGGCTAATACCGTAAAATTAACGTTTTTGTTAAATAAAACCTAGATGGTTGGACCCGTCTAATGAAAACTTTATAAAACTTATATACTGATATATAAACATGTATAACAAGTAAAAACCGATAAAACCCGAACTATAGGGCATAAGGACATTAACGAGCTAAGTAAACATATTGGACTAATACTTGGGCTAATAATTGGACTAAATAAGATAAACACTCCTAAAAAGAACTTATTGGGCTTAACCCATTTAGGCCCAACTTGTAAAGTGTAGATACTTATAATGTAAGTATAACAAGGATTAATACAAGTTAAGAACTTATAATAGGCTTATTGGACCTAAAACACGTAAATAGGTAAAACGAGAAAACTAGTATAAAAGTTATCAACACATAACTCTAAAATGAGTAAACGAGAATATGTAAACCCACTTGATCATCATATTATATATAATCATCATATGTATACATAATTGATATTTTTATAAAGTCATTGGACAAACGTCTAAGACCGATTATTATTTATATAGGTTTCCGTGATTGAAGCACGTACCGTACGTCCGAATTGCCGATAACCCGCCTTCCTACATCAACGTGAGTTCATAGCCTCGCACTATTTTAAATGTTTTTATAAATGTTTTATAAACCCGCGAGAGAGATAACATGTTATCTTTTATAAAATAGGACACCATTTGTCCCGAATGTTTGTTTTGGACCCGAATGATTGAATGACCCGATTGTATGACCCGATAAATGATTAAAGGACCCGATAGATGAAATTAAATGGATTATTAAAGTTAGGTTATCTCACTAAAAGTCCCATTAGCATGAATTGTGAACTACCGGGATTTGGTAGACGCTTATGCATTTAATAGTACTATTTGGGGACGATCACCCCAGTTCGCGCCTTGACGGTTGATCCCCGTCGCGCCACATTGATTGGTAAGCGAATTTATGTATGAGAAGATTTCCATAGCGTGACCTTTGTGACGACACACTACTTTAGATGGGCAAAATTGGTATCGGGTTAGCTACCCGTTGTTGGTTTAGTAAGGTAACAATGTCATGCGGCTTATAATAATCCAAACTAACGAAATACTATTAGACGCTTCGAATTACGATGTATTGCCTGACTAGCAATACAGGGGCATACTATTGATATTATGTTTGTGTTTTGGTTTTCATAACCATATTCATATAACGGTTTTTTTTTTATTTTATACGACGTCATAAGACGTATCGTATGATGTTTTTACGACATTGGCTCGTATACTGATTTTTAAGGCAAATGCCTATATTATGACTTTCGATGAGGATTTGTATAAAATGACTTTGGCTATTTTATGGCCTATCAACATGATTTGTACAAAATGATTTTCAGTAATAATTTTATACTGACATTATATTGATGGATTTTATTAAACTCTATGAATTCACTCGGCGTTATCGCTGACCTTTTCTTTTAACATGTTTTATCTCAGGTACTTGAAGGTAATTCTCGGGAAGACGACAAGAATTCATGGCCCGCACTTAAACAATATTTTCCATTCAAATATTTTGTAAAACTTTATATGAAATGTAATGACTTGGGACCGATGTAACTTTGATGTTTATGAATGGAAATGATTTATTATTAAACGACGCGATTTTTATGCGTTGTCTATGATGTGAGTAATGTGCTATCCCGTAACACCAACTAGTCTTCCGCTGTATTAAGTTGTATAAATTTGGGGGTGTTACACATGGCGTGCAGCCAGTGCAGAGATCTGAGCCTGGACAGAATCGACACGTCCTGCCCCGGAGCCTTCCCCGGTCTCATAAGTGGAGACGGGTGCATGCCCGGAGAAATAGCCCGATGATAAGGATGGAGGCATGGAAGATGGTATGCTAGATGGGACTCGGTCCTCCTCCATAGAGGTTGGGGCCAGCGTGGCTGATGCTGACATGGAAAAAGGGTCCTCTGGGATTACAGCTTCGGTGGCTGGGTCATCCTCTGAATCCGAGGCTGACAACCATCCACACTACGTCGATCGTGGGGATGAACAAACAACTAGGGTAGGAGCTACTCTAGGCAGAAAAGTCGTGGATGCAGTAGGCGGAGTCATGATGCTCTGAAATAATATTATTTTAAGTTTGAAGTGAGTATAAGCTTACAAACAAAGAAAAATATTATTTAGATTACATGCTTTATGAACTACGTCCTTTTTAAAGAATTATTAAAATGTTTTAAGGTTAAAAATATTAATACTTATATATATATATATATATATATATATATATATATATATATATATATATATATATATATATATATATATATATATATATATATATATATATATATATATATATATATATATATATATATATATATATATATATATATATATATATATATATATATATATATATATATATATATATATATATATATATATATATATATATATATATATATATATATATATATGTATATATATTATATATATATATATATATATATATATATATATATATATATATATATATATATATATATATAAATATATATATATATATATATATATATATATATATATATATATATGTATATATATACATATATATGTATATATATATTATATATAATATATATATATATATATATATATAAATATATATATATATATATATATATATATATATATATATATATATATATATATATATATATATATATATATATATATATATATATATATATATATATATATATATATATATATATATATATATATATATATATATATATATATATATATATATATATATGTATATATATACATATATATATATATATATATATATATATAATATATATATATATATATATATATATATATATATATATATATATATATGTATATATATACATATATATATATATATATACATATATATGTATGTATATATATATATATATATATATATATATATATATATAGATTTAAGTTCTTTTGGATACCAAAGTTTTCTAGGATACAAGGGGACTCATCCCCACCATCCATCTCCATCTCATTCAAGGGCTGAGATTAAATCCCCAATTTACACAACTTTCTCCTTTCTTTCTCATAAAAACACACACCCCGTTCTTTCACTTCTCTCTCTCTACCCCGATCTACTTTCTCTCTCTAAAATTTGAAGCGAACAATCACAACATCATCATGAATCCATCACAATCGATTAATTAGATCGATTACTTAACACGAATTCATTTCAGGTTTGTATTCTTATAATCTATGCTTATTTTTTTTAGCTTATTTGATTTTGAATAAGCTTATTAATTTATTTTCATTAGCTTTTTTGAACGAAATATGCCGATTGATAGTTCTTATTTTGATCGAATTATTCCGATTGATTGTTCTTATTTTGATCAATTTATTCTAATTAGCTTTTAATTAGGTGATTTATGTGAATAAGCTTATTTGTTTGAATAAGATTTTTAATTAGATGAGAGTTATAAATAATCTTGAGAATTAGATAGGAGTTATGTGAATAAGCTTACAAATTACACGAGAGTTATGAATAAGCTAGCTTATTAGCTTATGTTGACAAATCGTAAGGTATTTTATGTAAGTTGGATTAAGTTTGCTGATGTAGGCTGCAATAAGCTTGATATATCATGTATGATATATATATATATCATATATGATATATCATCACTTTTCATATATGATAGATATATCATATATGATAACTGATGATATATCATATATGATATAACTATCATATATGATATATCAAATAAACCATAGGAAAAAACAGATTATGTATGAGTATTTTTTAGAAAATCAATATAAACTCTTGAAACTTGTCTTCTATCATATATATGAGTAATTTATTTTGGTGTTAAAATGTTGCATAATATGTTCTTTTTATATTTTATAAATGCAGTCAGACAGAGATGGTGCGATTGGCAGCTTTGTAGCAAAGCAGAGAGGGGTGTTGATTATAACAAGAGGATGTGCATGGATATGTTTTAAGGATCAAGACGGAGTAGGCGTTGTTCATGAATTCATCATTTGATAATCTGTTTTTTTTTGCATTTTTTGATTTTGTATAAATTGTTATCATATATGATATCAGAGGTATATCATATATGATTTTACATTAGGTTACGTTCGGTTTGAATTATCATATATGATTCTGTTCAAAAGTACATTTTTATGTTATGAACAAGTGTTTGATTATTAATTGTGCATACTCTTTGTTGTAATCATGAATTCATCAGATTCTTTATTTAATAAATCCAAGTTTTTCTTGAGTGTCATATATGATAATGCATGATCATATACTCCGTATGACTTATTTATAAAAACCATCATGACATAATACCAAGAAAGTTAAATCATATTAACAAGATGTTGTACGAGATACCAATTGATTACAAAATCGTCCATATACTTCAAAACTCCATTAGGAGATTACAAGAAAAAAACAAACAATAAACGTAAAAGAAAAATTCACGAGCTTATTCATTAAGCTTCTTGGCCTTTTGGATGCTTGTAATGTTCAACACGCCTTGTAAACAACCTTCTCTACACAAAAAAAAAGATTTAATTCAATTTTCAAGCACATAATCATATATGATATATTTGATCATATATGATATTTAGCGTATATCATATATGATATAGCATATCATATATGATACTTCATTAGCAAGTCATACTAAATATGTTCAGCCAGATTAATCCATTAAAAAAAGAGTTAATTCAATTTTCAACCACATTATCATATATGATATATCTCATCATATATGATATTTTAGCTTATATCATATATGATATAGTATATCATATATGATACTTCACAAACAGGTTACACTAAATATGTTCAGCGAGATTAAGCTAAAAAACCTTATAATTCATGAAAATAAGCTAATAAGTTAGCTTATAATTCATCATAATAAAGGTGATGATTATCAATAAGCTTATTCACATTAAGCATCAAGTTACCTTATCATTTGACATGTTAAATTCATGTAACTTATCAAATAAGCTATAAAAAATAAGATGAGTTATAAGCTTATTCACATCGAATAAGCTAAAAAAGATGAAGTCAAAACAGATCGAATGAACTTTACCTTATTTATGAAGAGGATGATCGATTTGTGACGGTGATGATCGATGGATTTGATGTTTGTGTTGATAAATTAAGATGTAAATATGTGTGGGTGTGTGTGTGTGTGTGTTTGTGTGTGTTTTAGAGAGAAGAAGAAGAAGAAATCGATCCCAGATCTGTGAGAGTGGTAGGTGGTGTTAGTTGGAAGGGGTAAAATGACGAAACTACCCTTCCGCTTTTTTTTGTCTTTAATATGGGTTGTTGGATAAGATGAGATGGACGGTCCAGATTTGTCCCCTTGTATCCAAAGGATACAAGGTATCTTAAATAACCGGACTCATATATATATATATATATATATATATTATTTAAGTAGTTTATTTATCAATTTGTAAGTGTGAAGTTTGGTTTAGTATTACCCATATTCTCATTTCAGTATTTTACTACGTAGTGTAAAATTTTCAAGTTTAGCACATCTAACATTTTTCATGGCAATAACTCACTAAGCAGTATTAATAATCAAGTTTAGTAAACATATCTATATATATATATATATATATATATATATATATATATATATATACAATTAGTTCACATACCATAAAATGCCCTAAGATCTATATGCTTAACTAATACGGTCCCAAAATAAAATCCCAAAAAGATTTTTATAAGTTTTAGTCCAGTTTTAAATAAAAGAAAAATCATTTTATTTTTATTTTATTTAAAAATTTATCTGTTCTCTATAACTAATGCTCTGATACCATTCTCTGTGACACCCCGGGTAGGGTCAAAATATGCGGAAATATCCACGGAGATGTCACTAGGGTGGATCGATAGCATATAGTCCATAGAGCATAAGATAAAAGTTAGTCAAATCAGATTACATGTTTATTTAAACAAATAAATAAAAAATTTCTTAAACATGACAGAAGGTGATTGTTTATGTTTCCCAAATAGAACCCCTGGCGAGCCCTATGATGCAGATTTATAAGATGCTAGAGACCATGCACACACCACGTACTAACTTCATATTCCTGTGCAAAACATACTAACGGGGGTCAACATAAAGTTTGGTGAATTTACAAATTTTAACAATTAATTAGTTTGGACATACATTAAGCATAGAAGTGACAATGCACAAAGCATTCTCAGTAAAATGTAGATAACATTTGTTTATTATTAGAAACTGAAGCTTAACCTCCGTAGTCCTCAACAGATGAGGACGTAGTGTCTTACAAAAAGACACCCATTCCAGTTCCAACATGGTATACGTTTGTTGTCCCGGCCAAGGCATAGTGAGCATGACTCACCCAGACGAGAATGGTCAATCCCTAATAGATCTATTTATAACATTCGGGCGATTTACAACAATTTAACAGTTTCAATAATAATCAATCATAGTCAAGTTTATACAATCCAGTTGTGTCCACTATATGTTTACATATTTTCTTTCCCAAAAGGGAAAGTTTTATCAAAAGTTTATATGGGGCTGTAAACTCACCTTGGAGTAGGCAATAGCTGTTTAATATGAATATCCAATTAATGCTCACGCCAAAGTTATGCCTAATCAGATAGTACAGTCTTAATAGATAGTACAAAGAACATATATGTATGCTTATACAGATTTTAGTCAGTTCATTTATGCTACGGTATTTATCTAAATAACCATAGTTCAAGTATCATCAATATCCGCTTAACTTATATATATAAGTTTCATTTCTAAGTAAACATAAAATGTTTAACTATTAATATCAGTTAGCATACATGTATTTATAATAATTAATCAATTTACAATTAAGTTTCTTATTTAAGTAGACATATAATGTCTTATTTAAATATTAATTTACGTTCTCTATTCAAGTATTATAATCACTCATTTACTATTAAATTTCATTATTAAGTAAACGTAAAGATTTTACTTAATATTAGTTCACGTTCGTAGTTTATGTATTATACTCATTCATTTAAACTTTAATATTAAGTTTCATATTTTAAGTAGACGTAAGATGTTCTACTTAAATTTTTAACATTCAATTTCTCCAACGTTGATAAAGATTTTATTTTCTAAAAGTATACGAGTTTATGTGTGAATAATACATAATCATAATTGTTTCTACAATTATCTCCTAAAGTAAATATTTTATAAAAAAATATTTTATTTAACTTTAAAGTTTCCATAAATTATTTTAATATTTATAAAATAATTTAAACTTAAGAATTTATACCTAAATTCTTATGGTCTAAGTGTTTTAATTCTTTTTTATTATAATTAAAATAGATTTTTAAGGTTAGGGCTTGGTAATGTTTCAGAATATGGCAAAACTAGTCCCTCTATATTTTTAAACAAGTATAATTTTCGGATTTTACATTTTTAGTACCTAATGCTTGTTAAAGTTTCGGCTTATGGCAGATTTAGTCCCCCTAGTTATATCTAGGTTTTGTAACTTTACTAAAATTACAAAAACAGCCCCTAGGGCTTCTTTAAGTTTCGGCAAATTACAAGAAAAGTCCTTTGGGTTATGAAATGACAAAATAACTTTTAGAAACTTCCCAAAATGGTCCCTAGGGTTTAATTTGCCACGGATAGTATTTATTAAACCCTAGAACTTTGGATATTACATTTTTAATCCTTGTGTTTACTAGTTTATCAAAACAAGTTTCATAAGTTACGGTTTTAGTCCTTAAGTTTTATAAATTGTCATTTTATCCAAAACGTTTTTTTCAAATAGGCTTATTGGTCCATTAAGTTTTAGATTAACATTTCATGGACTTAATTAGTCCATTAACATTTCTTTATACTTTAAGTATGTTTGTACTTAGGATATTCTTATAAGCTTATTATGAGCATATTAATATTTAGTTTTAAATCTAAATAGATGAATAAAACTTAAAATTTGTTTTATGTGTTATTCCAAATTAGATCTAGGTGTGTTATAAGGTTACAAGTAGGTCATAAGCCCTAGTAGGAGCTTATGTCCCACGGCTATATTTTTGAATCTTGGTATTTCCAAATGAACACTTTAGCTCATCTTTAAGTCTTGTAAATACTTACAAAAGCACATCATGATTAGCTAGGTTACATGCATGTTCCCAAGGCTACTATTATTCCAAGAAAACAATATATATCCCACGGCTATATTGTTTTCTCCCAATATTCCCATAAGATCTATTAGCTTATTTCATGTTTATCATGTTAAGTTAACACTCATTACTAGATCTTGGTGTATAATAACATGCATGTACATCTAATCCCCTTTAGGGTCATATGTAACCCACGGCTACATATATTCACATAAGTTACTTTGATGATCTTTAATAGTGCATTTAGCCTTTCATATTCCATTATTCAAAACTTTGAAAACCAATCATATAGTCACCACTTAATTTAGCCGTGACCTTTAAGGTCATGGTTTTCATGATCTTTAAGTTGCACAAGTACATTTCATGAGATCTATGGTTATTGGTTAACCAAAGTCCCATAAACAAGATTTGTAACTCATGAAATGTTTAGATTTATAAAAGGTTTCATATGGTTTTTAAATCAAGTTTAAAACATAACACATAAGTCATAAGTTTCTTATAAAAAGATTTTAAATCATAAACATGATTTGCATAAATATGCCGTGACCTATAAGGGTCATAGCTTTATCAAATCTTGATTTTTAGCATGTTATTTACTTGTGTTTATAGGTGTATGATGATGCATGCATGAAGAAATGAAAGATTATGATGTGTATACCTCTCTTGCCTAAAAGTACCACAAATGATCTAGATGAACAAGGAGATTTGAAATCTACTCAAGATGATGGAAAAAACCCTAAAACAAACCAAGCCATGGCCTTGATGACTTAGCTAGGGCTTGTTTATAGTGATTCCAAGAGAATGATACTACTAATGATTTGTAGTAAAGATAAGACAAGTATCTTGGTGGAATTAATACTTGGTTTTGGATGTATATGGCTTTAAGCCGTATGATTTGAGAGAGAAGAGGGTGAGAGAACAAGATTGGATTGCATGTGTGTGAGAATGTATGTGTTTCGGCTTAAAGAGGAGAGAGGGAAGGGAATGCAAAAGGCATGATTGCCTAGGTAAGAACACTTGTGCCAAGTGTTGGCTTTTGTGTTTCCCATGCATCCCTTCTCCTTCCACATGCCTTTGGTGCCGTGTATGGCTATCCAAAAGAGAGGGTGGGCTTGTGTGGGCTTGTGTTAGGCTATAACATAGGAGTGCATAACCTTGGGCTAGTCCAAGAAAGTTTAGGCATGCCTATAATATGCATATACACATATACGGCCACATACACATGGTGTAGCATATTTTTCCAATTTTTGTTAAGTGTTGTTTCATCAAATGTTGGTTATGCATTTTTACTGCTTGTTTTATGTACATAGTTTACATAGTCAAGTTATTATAACAAATATGTATGTAAAATATATGTGCACATTGGACAAGTTCACACATGACTTATAGAAATATAATACATGAGTTTGTGTTCTAAGATTTAATGGGTGAAATTTCATTACATAAAATCATGGATTTTACAAAAATATAAATACGTAAACCTAGGATTCCCAGTTTAGTCGTAAAGGACGTTAAATTATGCACGTAAGCCCTAATTTCAACCCGTAAATTATGAGTTCATAAACCAACACAAAAATAAGTTTCAAAATAGTATACGAGAAATAATTTACTACCTGAAAATGTTAGATTGTCACAGTCTTGGTTGCTACTTCATTTCATTCAAGACTCCTTGGTTTGAGCCAAGTTGTTGGCCAAATCCAAGGAAGCTTTGCCCTTGCTTGGATGCAAAGCAAGGCAGGTTCACCACCTCTTTCCTTCTTTTTACTTTCTTAATGAAAAATATGTCGGCTATGTGAATTTTGGTCATTACTGTTATCTAATTGTTTTGGTGATTGAAATCTGGTTCTTAGTTCATAGTAGTGTTATTGTAATGCTTGTTTAAGTTTTTCTAGTTTTAAAACACGTTTTGGCTTTGTTAAAATATGATTTAAGTTTTTAAAAGGATGTTTGGGATTGCATGCTTTGAAAGCTTTGGTAAAAACTGAGTAGGAGTTAAGAGTCACTTAGTGTTTGGATCTGATTTTAACTAGTTTAGCTCTAAAACCTGCATATCTTATGGACTTAAATACTAAAATGAATCATTGCCTTAAACAAGTTAGTTTTAGGTGTCTGAGAACTCAAACTTGGTCATCTAGTAGTTAGGGTGTAGGAGTAGGGCTGTTAATGGTAAAACTTAGTTTGTGCAACTTGTTAGCTAGTTTTGGTGATTGAAAGTTCATAATTTGGTTAACTGCATCAGCTAAGTGCTTTTTCTGTTTACCAATTGCATCAGTAAGTCACATAGGGCTTATACTAGTTCTAAACTTGTGAATCAATGCATGAAATTTGTTAACTAGTTTTGGTAAAACTTAGTTTGTGCAACTTGTTAACTAGTTTTGGTGTCTGAGAACTCAAACTTGGTCATCTAGTAGTTAGGGTGTAAGACTAGGGCTGTGAATGGTAAAACTTAGTTTGTGCAACTTGTTAACTAGTTTTGGTGATTGAAAGTTCATAATTTGGTTAACTGCATCAGCTAAGTGCTTTTTCTGTTTACCAATTGCATCAGTAAGTCACATAGGGCTTATACTAGTTCTAAACTTGTGAATCAATGCATGAAATTTGTGTATTTGGGCTTCATTAAGTTAATTGTTGTTGTTGTATGCATTTGGTAGAGTTTCATTGGCATATTCTTGCTTAAATAGTTTCTTATACCATCAGACCTAGCTTATTCCATGTCTGAGCACATTTTGAATTAACTGTATTAATTGGCTGAGTGATTCTTGTTTATTTTTCTTGTTCTTGACTCCCTACAACTTACTGGTTGTAGGGGTGCCTTGCTTGTCCAAAGAAACCAAGTAAAACAAGCTCAAATCAACATTTTCATTTCAAGCAGTGGGAACTCCTTTCCCACTGCTGCTTGCCACTGATAGAGTAAATTTTTGGTCAGCTTATTGATAAGCTATTCTGCCTTATTTCTTTGTGCAACAACTTTCATTTTCTATTCAATCTTGTTTTTCTCATCTCATTAGCTTATTTGGTAGTTTACAGCTTTTATTTTTAAGCTTTTACTAGAAAATAAACTCTTTTTTCTTTTTTTGAAAGTGCTTATTCATTATTCCAGCTTATTTGGTTAGCTTATTGAAAATATTTTTGCTTATTTGTCTTGATTTAGTAATTTAAAACATTTTTCAAGTTGAATCAGCTCTTGAATCAGCCTAGAACTAAAAAACGACTATTTTGTCGTTTTCTGTAGAGAGTTTTGGCTTATTTCAGGCTTATTTATTGAGCTTTTTCAAAATTTCTTTTTACAAACAGCTTTATAATCACAAGAGAAGGATGTGTGTCAATTTTCAGCTTATGGCATTAACTTATGGCTTAATGCGCTTATTAGCCCATTAAGAATAAGTTGGGTGTTTATTAAGCTGTGATAAGCTCACTTTCAGCTTTTGGGCCTTTAAAGTTTGTTTTAAATCAAATTTTAAGCTAGACTGTTTGGGCTTATTTGGTTGACTTTTGTCTTATTGGGCCAAAAAGCCCATTAACTTGGACTGTTTTTTATTTTGGCCCATTTAAGGGCCCAATAGGGGTATTTAGGTCATTTCACTTTCATTTTCTGTTTAATTAAGTTAAAATAAACTAGTTTGCATGTTTTTAGAATTTTTATAAATTTTGAATTTTTGATATTATTTTAATATTTATTGTTAGTTTTTAATTATTTTAAATAGATTTAGAAGGTTTAATATTTGGAAAAATACTTTAAGCTTAATTAAAATATTTTTAAGGTTTACAAAGTGAAAAATCTTTGTTTGAGCTTTTTGTTAATTTATTTGATTTTTATGGCTTTAATTAGCATTTAAAAAAAATTATATTAATTAATTTAAAAAGTTTCAAGAAGTTTTGTTCATTTTTAAACCTTACTTATATTTTTAGGAATTTTTTGGGATTTTTTGGGAATTTTTAGGATAATTTTTATTTTTACCTCGTTTTGCGTGAATCCGTGTTTTTCGTCTTAGTGTTATTTTTAACCATAACCGTCATTGTTTTTTTCTTTTTCCCTTTCTTTCATCAATATTAATCTCAAATACCAGCAAGTTTAACACAATCATTAATCCTCCTCGAGAACGAACTCACAAAAGGGTCATGAGTGTTTACGTTTTCTTAAACGTACGCTTAATACTTACCGCTTTACGCTTGTTTTCCTAAACAAGTGTGATTTTACTACTATCAGGCTAAAATATAATTAGGCCTATATAATGACCCCTTAGTCTCCATAATTCTTCACTCATTATTTTCTTTTTCTCCCTCTTGCGATCAACAAACCAAACACAACCTTAGGGTTGTTTGATTTGTTTGGTTTCTTTCTTACGAACAACACCAAAGGAAAAACACCTTTTTTAGGGTTCCTTTTATCCTTTGGTTTTGGTTTAGCAATAATCTAGTCCTAGCCCCTCTCTAGGGTTGTTGGGTAGATTTTCCACTTGATGTTGATGCTCGGTTTACACGTGCTAGAATCACGGTTAGCTCGTTGTATTACGTGTGTACAAGAAGGTAATATAGTATTACTTTAGACTATATCTTGGTGTATACGGTATAAGCCCGAATTGGTGATTCGTTCTTCATCTTGTGGAATTGCTTTAGCGTAAAGGTATGTAACCCTAATTCGATTAATTATAGTTGTGTTATGAATTATGATCTTGTTATAATCGTTTCCGCTATGTGTGCTTTGAACTTATTTAGGGTTTTGTATAGTTGTTTTTTTTTTTGGGTAAAGGGGATAAACCCCGGTAAAATATATTACACCAAAAAATATCAGTTAAGTACAATGGAATGTGACTGAGTGCCACATTAACCTCAAGCATAAGCTTGAACGACCTCTACTCATATGACATGTCATACGAGAACTACCTAGCCATTACAAAACTAATGACACCCACAGGAAAGTACCACCGAATAATACAAAGCCAAAAACACATTACTAACGAAGAACAGAATCCGGCAACTCCCAAAGCCGAACATATTTTAACCCATCCATCGACCTCTTGAAATGACAAGACATAAGTTTAAGACGAACAGACGCCATGATGCACACAATGACCTCGTTCACCGTTCTTTTCACTTGTTTAAACAATCTCCTGTTTCGTTCTTGCCAGACGAAATAAGCAGTAGCTTGGACCACCAGCTTCCCGATGCAACTTTTCACAGATTTTCTCTTAGCTATAGGTAATAAGTTCGTCACAATATCGAAAATATTAGGACGCGCCGACTCCAGACCCGCAAAGCGTTTAACATGAGACCAAACCTGCTTAGAATAGTCACACTCAAAAAATAAATGAGAGTGTGAGTCCGGCTGCATTTCACATAGAGGACACACAACCGACTGCCCTGACACCATATCCCAGCTACGTAATAAGTCCTGCGTCTTCAGTCTCTGGTGCATAATTAACCACATATTGAAAGCATGCTTGGGAATACACATACGAAACCAAACCACATCAAACCATGTCACAGCATTCCCTCTTGGCCTGATAGATTCCCAAGTATTATAAACAGAAAAAGGGACATAATTTCCATCATTATCACGCCACAGAAGTTGATCAATCCGCTCATTTAGTTGAGGCACATTAATATTACCAAGACATGGATACTTACTCAACCAAACAGTCGGCCACTTCCATTCGCCATTCTCAATACACTCGGCAACAGTGGTACTAAGGTTGAAACCAGCACGGTATATATCTCGGGAGGTAATAACCCTACCAAGAGGACTCTCGCTGCACCACGCATCAAACCACACGGACGTGTGAGTACCACTTCCCAGAATCGTCCAAACAAATTGCCGTAAAATAGGACGAAGCTGCAATAGCTTTCTCCATCCCCAAGACATAATGCCTCTACTCGGAACCTCCCAAAAATTACGGTTCTTAAGCTTATATGAGTGAATCCACCTCACCCACAACGAATCCTTAAGAGAAATAAGCTTCCACACATGCGTCGCCATAAGAGCATAATTAAAATAAGTAAGGCGACGAATACCTAAACCACCCTCCTTTTTAGGAAGGCATACAACCTCCCAAGACACCTTAGCCTTCCCTTTCCGAATGTTCCCTTGGCACCACAGAAAACCTCGCATTATTTGCTCAATATCTTGGAGAATACGCATAGGAAGAACAAAAACCGATGCCCAGTAAATGTGCATAGAACTCATGACCGACTGAATAAGCTGAAGGCGACCTGCAATAGATAGAAATTTATTCTTCCAATCATCTACACGCCCTTGAACTTTATCAATCAATTCCTTACAATCCCGAAAAATCAACCGAGTAGACACAAGAGGAACACCCAAGTATTTAACGGGAAGACGACCCTCCTCAAACGGAAGAACTTGCAAAATCCCTAGCTTGACATGGTTAAGAACATTACAAAAATACGCCGTGCTCTTAGGAAGACTAGGAGTTAAGCCAGCAACCTCCTTAAAGTCCTCTAAAGCATCCCGAATCACTAGCGCCGAATTAACATCCCCATGAGCAAACAAAAATAAATCATCCGCAAAACAGAGATTAATCAGCTCCAACTTAGAGCAAAACCTGTGGAAAGTAAAGTCCAATGAGGTAGTAACACGCCTTCTCAGAATAAGGGTAAGGACTTCCATAATAAGAGTGAATAAGTAGGGCGAAAGAGGATCACCCTGGCGTAAGCCCCGTTTACCCTTAAAATGGCCATGAAGATAACCATTTAAACTGATCGAAAAAGAAGTAGTAGTCACACATTCTAGAATCCACGAAAACATTTTCTCATGAAAACCAAAACCATAGAGAACATCCCGAAGAAACTTCCAGTCCACCGTGTCGTATGCCTTCTGGATATCTACTTTAAAAGCACATCTCGGAATTCCACGATCTAAATTAGGCTTTTGAGTTAAAGATACATGTTTTGTCCGATCTGATTAATTCTGATTAATCGAATACTTGATAATGTTCAATTAGTGAAGATTAATCCCCTGGGTTATGGAGCACTAATCGTCCATTATTTTGTTGCTGTTTTTTTGGTTTTAATTGAATCGTAATTAGGGTTTCGCTTTACTGTGCTTTTAGGGTTTCGTCTTTTGTCATCTTCTGTCGGTTGGTTATAGTATTTAATTCCTGTCTCCTTAGTGGTAGCTAATCATTGGGTGTGTCTTGTTTAACCCTAACCGTTTTCTAGGGTTTACTTTGTTTTAGGGTTTCGTTCTATTGTGTCGTTTCTTGTGATTTTTGTGTGTTTTGTGTTGAGAGATGGATATTACTAAGAGTGTGCCGTCTTCTGGTGATGGTTCGGTGTTAAGTCAGTCTGTGAAGGCGAGTGTTCTTGCGTCGAAGGTGGTGAATATCGATGGTAAGTATGTTCCAAAAAGGATGAATCCTGTCAATTCTGTGACAAAGGATCCAACCGTTTCGGGTTCGTTTGCTTCTGTGGTCCATAATCAAGAGGTAAAGAAGACTGTGAAACTCACGGTGATGCAAAGTGTGGATACTGTTGAGGGCGCTGCTGTCACGTTACCATGGGCGGCTGTAGAAGAGGTCAATGCTAGATTCATTAATACGCTATATGGTTATTTTATCGGTGATCGCTTGGCTTTCCCACTTGTTGAGAACTATGTTAACAATGCATGGGCAAAATATGGTTTGAAGCGTATTCAAATGCATGAAGGATTTTTTATGTTCCAGTTTAATACTCGGGAAGGTATGGAAAGGGTTTTGGAGAATGGTCCATGGTTAATAAGACTTGTGCCTCTTATTCTTAATGAATGGACGCCTAATTCGATTCTAAAGAAGGATGAAATCAAGAGTGCTCCTGTATGGGTCAAGTTACATCATGTACCGCTTGTGGCATACTCGGAAGTTGGTCTAAGCTTAATAACTACGCAAATTGGTAAACCTCTTATGTTGGATCCCTATACGAGTAACATGTGCATTAACTCGTGGGGCAGGAGCTCTTATGCGCGTGTTCTTATTGAGGTATCGGCGGATGCGGAATTATTGAAGTCTTTGGTAATTGCCATTCCTTTGAGCAATGGTGGTGGGCATTCGTTTGCAACGATAGATATCGAATATGAGTGGACACCTCCGAGGTGTAGTACATGTATGATCTTTGATCATACTAGTGATAAATGTCCAAAACATCCGGCTGTAATCTCGACTACTTCTGATAAAGATGCTGAAGGGTTTACTGAAGTAAAACGCAAGAAGAGTCGTGCTAAACAAGATACGAAACGACAAGTGGAGGGTGTTCGGCTTACAAAACCATCACTTAACCTTCAATTTCGTCGTGTGGATAGAGCGTCAACGTCTAAGCCTAATGTGAAAGAGCAGGGTTCTAAGGTTTCTCCTGCAAAGGATGCCGCTAAACAGGTGGTGGATCCGGTGATCTCTACATCCAATGCTTATAATGTTCTTGATAAGGAGGATGAGAACTTTTGGGAGAGTGGTGCTGACCCTAAACAAGACTTAACGGTTTTGAATAGTGATAGTGAGGTGGATGAAACTTTCGTTATTGATGATGCCACTGCTTCCAAGGCGTTTGTAATTGGTGAAAAGGAAAGAGCATCTAATGTAAATGATAATCCAGGGGCAAGCACTCCTTCTTTGTATGTCTCATCATGATTAGTGCAGCCTCATGGAATATAAGGGGTCTTAATCTCTCCCCTAAACAGAATGAGGTTAGACAGGTGATTTATGAAAATAAGTTGTCGATTTGTGCAATTCTAGAGTCTCATGTGGCTGATTGTAACCTTGAGAGAACGTGTAAATCGGTGTTTAGACATTGGAGCTGGGTCTCTAATGCCTTGTCATGTACGAAGGGAACTCGCATTATTGTAGGATGGAATTCTAACGATGTAGATGTTACGGTTCTTCATCAAGAAGCGCAAGTCATCCATGTGCGAGTCTGGTTGAAAATGGAGAAAAAGGAATTTTTTGGCTCGTTTATTTATGCTCATAACCATTACTCTCAAAGACGGTCACTTTGGGACAGTTTGTGTAGACATAATGTATTTATTCGGGATAAGCCTTGGTGCCTTTTGGGTGATTTCAACGCTTCTTTGGATGCTTCGGAGTCATCTGTTGGGTCTTCTGTTATGGATATCACTATGAGGGAATTTAGGGCTTGCATTGAGAATATTAATGTTATTGATGTCCAGAGCACCGGATTGCACTTCACGTGGACCCAAAAACCGAGGGGTACGGCTGGTGTGCTTCGAAAATTGGACCGTGTAATGGCAAATCTTGCTTTCCATGACTTGTTTGTGGGAACTCATGTTATCTTTCAACCGTACCGTATATCGGATCATACTCCATGTGTTCTTGTTCTTCCCACTACTAGTATGAGGAAGCCGCGGCCGTTTAAATTTTTCAATGTTACTACTAGCCATGAAAGATTTAAAGGTGTTGTTGGTGAGGGCTGGTCGCATGAGATTTCTGGATTTCACATGTTTCGTGTTGTGAAAAAGCTTAAGGGTCTTAAGAAACCTCTTCGTAAACTGCTGTACGAGAAGGGAAATCTACACAGAAATGTTGTTCAGCTTAGGGCTGATCTAGATCGGCTTCAAACTGAGCTTGATACAGATCCGTTTAATGGGGTGTTGCGTGAAAATGTTGCTGCCACTGTTCTTGCGTTTAATGACGCGGTTATAACTGAGGAGCAGTTTCTTAAACAGAAAGCAAAAATAGAGTGGCTCAAGGATGGAGACGCCAATTCTGCCTACTTTTTTAAGACTATTAAAAGCAGGAATAATAGGTCCCGGATTGATGTTGTTACGGACAGCAGTGGTGTTATTCATCAGAATGAGGCTGTTGCGCAGGCCTTTATCAGCCACTATGAGATTTTCTTGGGTCAACCTGGTATCACGAGTGCTTTTCAACAGGAGGATTTGTTTGTTAACAGGCTTGGTGAACAGGAGGCTTTGAACATGGTCAGGTCTGTTACTAATAAAGAAGTTAAAGAGGCGCTTTTCTCTATGGGCAACGATAAAGCTCCTGGCCCTGATGGTTTTACGGCGGCTTTTTTTAAAGAAACATGGGACATTACTGGCCCGGATATCACGCGTGCGGTTATTGAATTTTTTACAAATGGTAGGCTTCTCCGTGAGCTTAATCATACTATTATCGCCTTGATTCCAAAAGTGAATACACCTGGTCGTGTTAATGATTATCGGCCGATTTCGTGCTGCAATGTATTGTTTAAATGTATTAGCAAGATTATTGCAAATCGGTTGAAGGACTGTCTTAAGACTCTAGTTAGTCCTAACCAGTCTGCGTTTGTTCCGGGTAGAAGCATTGCGGATAATATTCTTCTAACTCAAGAAATTATGCATAATTATCATTTAATTGTTTTGAGTTAAAATCTAAAGTTTTAACTAATAATTGTTTTGAGTTAAAGATACATGTTTTTTTAGGTTTTCATAAAATTAGGCTTTTGTTTTTTTTAAAAATTGGGGTTTTAGCCCTATTTTTAATAAAAAAAAGGAATTGTTTTGAAACCCTAAATTACATGTGGAATAATTGTTAAGATTTGGGGGAGAATCCATGATAACGTGCATGTTTTCATAGATCGTAAAATTATATGTTTATATGATTTATGTGCTACGTGATTATTTGATTCAATAAATCTTGAATTAGGGAAGACTATTATATGAATATAAAAATCTAGATTTGATGATTATTGAATAAATCGTATGCATGTGGCTATTTGATTTATTGCACATATAAATTGTTATTATGTGTTTATGATTTAGTTGTTTTTTTTTACTTGTTTATATTAAAATTGTTGAATTGTTGTAAACAAGGGTTTTTTTGAAAAGAAATAATATGGACTAAATCATATTAAAATAAAGATTTGTTAGAGATCAAAATTACATAAGATTAAATTGATTGGTGAATTGCAATAATAATTTAACGGCCTACTCCTTTTGACAAACTATAAAGTGGGTATAAACGCACCGCTGGTCATGTACCAATTAAGGAAGGAGGTGTTTTGCCATTAGTCGCTTACCGAATTCCCGGATCGCTTGTGTGTCAAATTGAAATTACCTACGATTATTATTTGCATCAAACCTTAAGGTTAATTTACCGCAAATTCACATCTGAAACACAATGAATACGGTTATTTCTTTGTGCTCTAGCAGAGTTCTAGGAGACATACGTTGTGAACATTTGTGGGTAATACTTTAAATTGGTTTAAACCAATATCTTAACATAATTTATATAGAAAATTAGTTTTGTAAAAAAAAGTTTACTAAATTTTTTATTAAACTTATGCTATTGAGTTGTATGCATGCTTCTCCATACATTGCTTTTGACATCAAAATTTATACCCTAAAATTAAGTCGAATGCCATCTAATTGACGAACACTTGAAGTTACAATGTCGTCTTGTGAGATCTTGGACGATGTTATAATGGAGAGAAAACTTCATGATTGAATGAGATTGCACATGAAGGTTTTACGTTCTTTAGATTAGTCGACTTAATAAAGTTACTCAGTGAGATCTGGAAACTTGAGGCATTCAGAAGGGATGAAACATGTTTACAATGCAAAACGTTCTTTTGGAAATATAAATCACATAAATATCAAGAAATTTCAAATTGTTTGTCAATTATTGTTCGACAAGTTACTATGTTGAATACATTCATTACTAGAAAATCAACTGATGTAATGAATTTATGTCAATATAGATTCTAGGATTCAAGAAAAATACTATGGTTAGTTTACCGGGGTAACTTTATTTTCTTGAAAGTATTTTATTATCGAAAATACTAAAATTGATTTTTGTAAATTCTTTTACAATGTATTAATGCAACGTTACACCGTAAACGTAGTTTATTCATTTATTGATCTAAAAACCATATGGTTTAGGATAGAAATGAAAAGATAAACCTTAACTCTTTTCCATGAGTGAAGAAGGATTAATAAGGATTTTAGAAATGTCTAATTCTAAATAAATAACTCATAGCAAACATTAATGGTTAAGAAAAGTTCATCTTTTGAGTTATTACATTTTAAGATTGGTTACCGCTAATTGGTGTAAAGGCAAACTAGCATATTTTATCTAGTAGTTGTGCTTTCACTATTTATAGGCACTACATACCATTGTGGGGTTGGTAGACCTATTAAGGAAGAAATTACATGTCAAGTCTTTCAAGTTAAAAGCAATTGATGGATATGTCATCATTTACGAAGTAGAGTACACTCTTAAACACTACATGTAAATTGTTACGAATGTGTACGTAATTGTTCCGAATGTGTTTTTCAAAAGTGTAAGAAAGTAAACACTATAAGTAAATTGTTACAAATGTGTAAGTAATTGTTACGAATGTGTTTATCAAAAGTGTAAGAAAGTAAACACAACACTAATTATTTTCACCGATTATGAAACATTTTCAATGTTTTCAAATTCAATGGGAGAATTGTGTTACTGAATTCGAGGTTATTTAAACATTCTCTAATTCAGTGAGAGTTACAAGCTTTGTTGTCTTGGTAATAACCCATGTTATCTTTAGTATGTCCTAAGATAATTACTTTTGAAATTTTGACACTAATATCTTCAAGGATAGTTATGCACTAATTCTTTTTGATTAAGAAGTCCTACGTCTACTTGTAAAAGATAGTATATATGACAAAATCATATGATGAATAGACAAAATTTAGACGTGATGTTTATCTAATATATATATATATATATATATATATATATATATATATATATATATATATATATATATATATATATATATATATATATATATATATATATATACATATACATACATATATATATATATATATATATATATATATATATATATATATATATATATATATATATATATATATATATATATATATATATATATGTATACATATATATATATATATATATATATATATATATATATATATATATATATATATATATATATATATATATATATATATATATATATATATATATATATATATATATATATATATATATATATATATATATATATATATATGTATATGAGGTTGTTCCATGCACAAGTGGGAGAAATGGATATTGTGTGGAAGAAACAACTCATAAAGATAAGATTTAAAGGGTTATCTTGACTTCAAGATAAGAGACTAACGATCTAATTAATAATTAGATGAAAGTTAGATCATGTGTCTATATGATTATTAAAGACTACTTAAAACTATATATATCATTCATATTAAGAAACACTTGTGGTTTTGTTTTAGTCATGTGAGAGCTTGGACTAAATTGTAAACACAGGGGTTAAATATCCACATGTCGTGAGATCCGGCGTGGATTATTTTGGGGTTTCTTAAAATGGATAATTCCTGGAATGACATAAATACATAGAGTAATCTTATACTACTAAAGTAATTAATATTTGTGTATTCTTGGAATTACATAAATAGAAATAGCAGTAAATTAAGTTGAAAAGATTAATGAAACCTAGTGGTGTTCATGATTTACTTTAGTTATACATGTTTATGATTTATTGTATAAAGTCACAAACATAAAGACTTGAAAGACATATAACATAAAGTAAGACGTTAATGTATTATCTATTTTCGTTAAGACATATACATGGAGTCATTTTCAAATGACTTAAAACGTATGATGGAATTATAACATTTATGTTTTAAAGACATGAAAATGAAGTGACTTTGTATTAGAAGTACTTGTGTTATAAAGCATGCAAAATGGTTAGGAAATCTATTATACCATTAAGATGATTTAGTTGGTATATAAGTAAGCCTCAAGATATATTTGTTTATCTTAAATATTGTTAGATTGAATTACAATATTAACCCTAAATGAAATACATCATTGTTATGGTATGTTCATTAGGAGAATCAAACTCTCAATATGATGATGATGTTTGATTCAAGATAACTATATATTTCTTTTCTTCCAAAAGATATCAAGGTTGGACTGTTGAGTATGACTTGAGCTAAGAAGATTAATAAGATATCATTATATACGGAGTGTGATGAATCACATTATGTCTTAAATGAAGTTCGGATTTTGCTAAACTACTTATGAAGTGGGTTGTTAGAAAATAAAGAGATAGGAACTGTCATTGTATTATGTGAAGTCCCAAAATAGATAACGTTGAAGTGTTGATCTATTTGCTATGTATTTAAAGATTAACTTTAAGTTACTAAAACCAAGTGGGAGTTTTGATCTTGAAAGATAAAATTACAAAATACATAATCTTCTTAAATACACTAGTAATTATCATGAGGTAGGCGTGTTATTGCTAAATCTCAAGATAAAGAAATTTAAGTCAATAGGTCCGCAAGGATATCTTGGATATGCCAGTAATATGGTGGGAATTATGAGTTACAAATAATTGTTATGATGTATTACCAAATATTAACTTGGGTAAACTACTCATACTATGAATGTTATAGACGTTGTCCAAACAAGATAATCAATTTTATATTTGGTTTATCTTAAATAGTATGACTAGAAAATAAAGATAAGTTTCGTCAGTGAAAGGTAGAAACGGCCATTGTGGTGGTTTAAATCTTTGTGTCGAAATTATATGGACAAGATTGTACACATATTTAATGTATGTATTATGGATAGATTATTAATTGTGATTGAGTATTCTTTCCTAAATGCATTAAATATATAAAGATTTCGGTGGTCATATTTTAATTGACAAGTTGAATATATATGAACTCTTTATTGAATGACTACTTGAGCACAGACTTAATTAATCGAAAGGAGTTTATTACTTCAAATAAATCTTTGGAAAAGTACGAATTGCAATTATTCATGAATGAATAAAAGAAAGCATCTAGGAAATTATTCTTATGTTTAATTTGAAATCGAAGATTAGATTTAAATTTGAAATAAGATAATTTCTGAGTATTCGTAAAAGGTAGTGGAAGTATTATGATTATTTTCTTAAATTATATGTCGAATAGATATATAAGAAAGTAAATTTCATTTAAATTATATGTTGATTTGGTTTATATTTGAAATGAAACTTTGCTTTGGTGATTTAGAAAATAAGATATAACCTTGGAACAAATAAATTTATTTATTTATGTGGTGGAAATACAACATAAATATGCCATGTAGTAAGTTTATATGGATATTTAGAACATGAAGAAATCTAAATCTGGTTTGAGAAATTTTCATGTGTATTACATTGTATTTATATCATGCTTTAAATTCAAGATGATTTGAATATATTAATCTATTTGAAAGTTATTAAATAACTTGTGTAATGAATATTCTAAATGAATGTGTTTGGATATAGAATAACATCCTTGTCTTAGATTAGCTTCCATATTCTATAGATGAGTAATTTGTCAATTATTGTGCAAATTATCATAGCCAACAAACTTGAAGGTTTGGTTGGAATCAAACATTACATAATAGATATTATTGGTAACGTATTTATATCTTTAAATGACAAGTTATAAAAACTTGAGAAGATATAATTGAGGTAACACTCAATATTAATCATGAGATCTTTGGAGAGGACATGTTGATTAAAGTTGCATTTACATTAAAGAATTAGAATACATTAAAATTCAAATGTGTTTTGGAAGTTTAGTATAATAAATTGATGATCAAGGATGTTTCACAATTTTTTTTTTTTGGGTAAAAGGGAATTTAACCCCGGTAAAATATATTACACCAAAAAACGTTGAAGTACAATCGGATGTAGGTGAAGTCCTAACATCACGGCCCGTTACATGGGCTACAACCATGCACATAACAAGTGCAACAACTAACATCCCTACATAAGAGTAACAAGCTACTCTTACGACTACCAAGATACGTTGGAAAATACAAGCAGACACTAAATAAGAATGATGCCCTGGTTCCAACTAAGACCAAAGCATGTGTGAATTTCACAATTTTGGTACCATGTGGCAGTGTCAAACTATTTGAATGCACATGTGCATGAACTTTAATAGTTAAATTATTGAAGAAAGTATTCTCAAAATTCCAATAGGTCAAGATTGGTTGTTTTATGCTTTCCTAAACATGTGTGAAGGTCACTACTAAAGGCATGATGCATCAACCGTGTTTTTTCATGCATTGATCTAATTAGTATTTGGATAAAGGATGTTAAGACATTATTATTTAATGGAATAAAGATTGAGTTTCGTTTATTCTTGTTATTTAATTTTGTATCATATTTTACAAGTTTTAATCCATAAATAAGTTTTTATGCAAAATGTCCGTTGTCAATTAATAATATGGGAATATTATTAAACTAAGGCAATTCGAAATTGCGATATAGTATACTTGAAAGTATATTGATCGATTTTGGATGATATTCGATGAATCGAATATTGGACTTAATCCCAACTATATGATTATACTTTATGGATCTTTGTCGTTAAGTATATCATAAATAGTTATCCTCAGACCTGAGATACCAGGAAACTGATATGAATCTAGTGCATTTGTGTGGAATAATATAACGCTAAACGTAACTGGTAGCAATAAGGGTTATTTTCATAAGTGGTGCAAAATTCATAAGTTTTGCTAGTAGTCAATATGGAATTTGTTTCCTTCAAATTTATTTTGAAGTTTAATACAGCTGGGCCCCTTGTGGGATTAGTAAGATGTTTGTATGGCCGTACCCAAATTCTTTCTAAATTAAGTTTAGAAGTTTTGGTAATCTTTGTTGAATCCGATAACGAGAAACAGAATGGTTAATGAAAGGAATGACTAAGATCCATATCCTTATTAATGTTGTATTAGAAACGAAAGGATACTAATAATAATAATGATGAATCATTAAAAGGTTTTGTCCATGAGACCTTACTCGAGTTGTACTAGAGACATTGCTAGTGTAACTAGACGCTAGTCAATGTAATCACGATATTCGAAATATGTCCAAGTGGGAGCTGTAAGTTTATGGACTTATATTTAATAGTCGTATGATAGGATCGAACTCGAGATTACGAGATTGCACGCAATACGTAACGAGTTAATTTATTTAATAAATATATTTATTGTATTTATTAATTTATTTAAGAAATGAATATTTATGTGTTTATTAAATTAAACCGAGACATAACTTTAACGATCGTTAAATAATTACGAGTTAAGTATTAACGAGTGTTATGGAATAAATATAAAGAGAAATATATAGAAAGAAGAATGGAAGGTTCTGGAACACCCCTTAGGGGTGGTTGGGCCGTCGACTACACCAAAGGGGAAGGAGGTTGGATACTTGCCATATTTGTTTTCTTGGGATACAAGATAATTAGGCCTATATAATGACCCCTTAGTCTCCATAATTCTTCACTCATTATTTTCTTTCTCTCCCTCTTGCGATCAACAAACCAAACGCAACCTCAGGGTTGTTTGATAAGTTTGGTGTCTTTCTTGCGAACAGCATCGAAGGAAAAACACATTTTTTAGGGTCCCTTTTATCCTTTGATTTTGGTTTAGCAATAATCTAGTCCTAGCCCCTCTCTAGGGTTGTTGGGTAGATTTTCCACTTGATGTTGATGCTCGGTTTACACGTGCTAGAATCATGGTTAGCTCGTTGTATTACGTGTGTACAAGAACGTAATATAGTATTACTTTAGACTATATCTTGGTGTATACGGTATAAACCCGAATTGGTGATTCATTCTTCATCTTGTGGAATTGCTTTAGCGTAAAGGTATGTATCCCTAATTCGATTAATTATGATTGTGTTATTAATTATGATCTTGTTAAATCACTTCCGCTATCTGTGCTTTCATCTTATTTAGGGTTTTGTATAATTGTTATGAACTTTATAAACCTTCATTAACCTCCTGGCAGGTAAGACATTTGGAGATAAAGGTAGCAACGTCCTACTTCATACCACTCCACCAGAAAGGCTGTTTGATGTCGTGGTTCATCTTGGTGGAACCAGGATGAATAGAGAATGGGGAGCTATGAGCTTCAGCCAACAAAGACTCCCTGAGTGTAAGATCATCAGGAACACAAAGTCTAATGCCCTGCCATAAGATACCATCGTCATCTACCCGAAACTCCGTCTGCTGGTCTATGTTCTGAATAATCGCCTAGATTTCACCATCATCCTTCCGAGCTTCCTTGATCCTAGAGAGTAAGTCAGGATCAACTCTAAGATTATCCCAATAGCCATGCTGTCCACGTACCATAAAGTCAATGTCCAGTTGTTCCATGTCACGTATGATTTCCTCCTCTATCTTAATGCCGTTGATCATACCCTACTTCCTACTAAGAGCATTTGTCACTACATTCGCCTTGCCAGGATGATACTAAAGATTAATGTCATAATCCTTCAACAGTTCTAACAACCTTCTTTCCTCATGTTCAGTTCACGCTGAGTGAAGATATATTTCAGGCACTTGTGATCTGTGAAGATATCACATGATCCGCTATACAACTAATGCCTCCAAATTTTTAGTGAAAACACAACTGCGGTAAGCTCCATGAACACCCCCATTTTACCTTTACGCAGTGTAACATTGATATGGGGTATTACTTCATAGTATCATAGTCACAATAATAGAAAATGCTAAAAAGACATTTTTATGAAAAAAATGTTATCATTCATTTACTTAAATCAGAGTTTAGTAAACAAGTGTACATACGCTGTACAAACACAAGTTTCCCAAAGATCTAGTTTTATTGATAGAATGATAACTTATTCAAGACACCACCCTCTGCAGCACGCCAGTCTTCATTCACCTGAGATATATGCTTAATGTCAACACAAAGGTTGAGTGAATTTATAGGTTTTAAACATCATTTGAATACAAGTATGACTCTCAGGCTACAGTGTTATACACCCAGTTGTAAATTCATCGATTCTTATTGCACTAGCTCATGACCCGCGACTAGACATTATCAGAAAAATCAAACAAGTTGCCCTTAAGAAGGAAGATTGCCAGACTATCTCGAGTTATGCAAAATAAAGTATATCTGTTTAGCCTAGGAATGGACCATTAGCTGCTAACAAGTGCGACTTACCCAGATAGGAGATGTGAGTCTCCAATAGTGCTATTCGCGATATTAGCGCTCATTAAATGATTAGCGATTCACGATTAAAAAGGGACTTTGGATAGCAACAAGTAAACATAGTGTCAATAATTATATAGGTAGCATACAAAATCATTTGTATTCCAGTTTTTCATATATCCCCCTCACGGGTTTTCGAACTATTTATAAGCTTTTAAAATGTGAGGCTATAAACTCACTTTAGCATATAAAGTCTTTTGATTATCCAATAACAACCTTCTCACGGAATCTGGACTGACACACAATATGAAAATATCAAGTGTTAGTCTTCGGGTTCATTATCTTTAATTAACATTCTTTGATTGAATTAACTTTGGAGTGATAGTATCAGTGTTCGGGCCATCATACTCAGAAGCCATTCTATAAACGTTTGAGGAGCGAGGGCACTTTAAATCGTAAACCCAACCACTCAGTCAGAACGTAATATCGAGATGGAACGTATTTGTACAAAGCTCCCTACTAACATGACACAACATACTTTATTACATTTTGAGTTTCAATGTTGGCAAAAATAGTCCTTGTTGTTATAGTTTGGTGTAATTGCACTTTTTACCCTTTAAGTATATAGTTTCATAAATTGCAATTTAAACCTTCATTGTTTAACCTTAGGGTCTCAAACTTTAAAACATTTATGATTATAGCTTTTAATTTCATAAAATGACACTTTTGTCCCAAAATGATTTATAGTTTCAAAATTGACAGTTTTAGTCCCTGAACTTGTAAAAATCACATAACAAGCTCAAAACTGATCTAAGTGATCTAGGATTTGAAAACAAAGTTTATGAACACATTTTTAATCATAACAAAAACATTTCTTCAGAATTATAGCTTTTGAAATGGGTTTTTTCTCATTAATTTATGTAAATTACAAAACTAGGGTTTTAAGACATTTTAACTTATAACTTTCATTTAAAATGATGAAATGACTTAGTTTCTTTTGGATTATCTTCATAACATAATTTTGGAATTATAAAAAGTCTAATTAAACTTTATAACAAGATCAAAGCCTTGGTTAACATAGATTTACCTAGGTAGCTCCAAAATGGCTCCTTATGGCTTTTTATGAACACAACTTGCTATCAAAGCTTCAAGAGCTTTAATGGCTAGCTTCTAGACCTAGTTTTGGTCCCGTGGGATGTCATAAGACGTATATAGAGGTGGAAATGTAGAATGGGTATGAGATACAAAGGAAACGGGGTGCAAGTTTCAAATGAAGCATTTCGCCCCTGTTTATACTTGTTTTCACCCTTAGCCTCCTAGTTATGCATTCAAACGTGTAAGATAGATAGAGGGGGTGACTAACGAAGGCTAGTGAATATCTACACAAGTTCATAGCTTGTATCTTAGTCCTGATCCTTCCTTGTGGTAAAAAATGAGTTACGACAACATATAGATAGGAATTATGATGTTTAACAAGCAAGGAGGTGATCCACCTACTTGACACACTCCTAAAATATTTTAGAACGAATAAATACCAGGTTTTCAAACTTGGAATGGAGGGAAACGGTTTTAAAATGTGTTTTGGAGGGAAAATACAAAATCAGATCCTAAAACTAGGGCTTGTAACTTATGTTTTGTGTTTTTGGTGATTAGGGATTTAGGAAAGTGATTAGTGAATGATTAGGGCTTAATCAGGGTTTATAAATTCTATTTAAGAGATTTGGGTCCTTGGTTTGAAGTTTAACAAAGGTTTGATGTGAAAATAGGAATTATACATTTATAGATTAGGGTTTTCTAATGATCTAGGGTTTAATCTTAGTAAATGTGATTATCCTCCTCTTAGATACTGATGTAAACTTAATTTAGGTCATATACATTGTGTCTTAAGTATCAAATGAGTTCTCACACTTGGTTTAAGGTTTTAGTTTAGGTAAACATGTCTAAAGAGTGAAAATACCTATTTTGACCTAATTTACAAGTCTGCATTAAAATCTTGTACCGTGTGCATTAGGTTACTTTTACATTGTCTTAATATCATATTATAATCTTAATGAAGTCCTATTATTATTTTTAGACTTTTCCAAAAAGAACTGTGTGATGATTCTATGTAGATTTCTTAATATTAGGGTTTTTAGGTCATTAATCCTAATGATTTTCTAACTTGGTTAAGTAGGGTTTATATCTTAATGTACACTTATTCTAAGTCTTATATAGTATGTTTATGACTGCTATGAGTTCTACATTCTTAGTTTGAGGGTTTATATAAGTTGATCATATTCTAGGGTTATTTAAATAAGATTAAGGTTCTATGCTTTGAAAACTTGTACTTTATGTTTTAATAATTTGTAACTTGGTTCAAGATAAATGTATGATCAGATGATGATACTTAGTTGAGTTTTATGTTTTGTTGAAAAAGATTAGAGTCTAATTCATTATATGGATTCTATATGCTAATCTTGGTTTTAGGTCATTTTCTTGTAATTAGCTTGTGATTAGTGAATATTAGTGTTTTTTGATTATTTAACTTTTATTTATATGGTGGATTAGAATTAGTATAGAGTGTTTAGTAATAGTATATTGTCATTTTGAGGTTACATTGCTTGAAATATTATTTTAAAAGGGATTTCTAGGGTTTCTATGGGAATTTAGGGTATCCTTGTTATATTTGAGTTGTTCTTATTCATTGTTTATTCATATGATAACTTTTAGAACTCAGACTTGATATATACATAGTGTTTACAACATATAGGCATATGTTGATGTGGCAATTGTGACAGTGAGATCCATAAGTCAGTCATGTAGTATAGTGAAAATGCAAAAATTTCTGAGTAAAATCACCGTTTTATTTATGAACATGGATATTAGATTAACCAAAACTACTGGATGTTATAGTCTCTCCCCCTTATTTAAAATCTCATCCCAAGATTTAACTAGAACTAGGTTTAATAAAAGAAAATAGATGTGGATATTTAGCTCGGAATTGATCTTCACGTTCCCAAGTATACTTAGATCCTCTTTTCGAGTTCCATCGTACATTAATTATTGGGATACGGCTCTACTTCAAGCTTTTCACTTCTCTATCAAAAATTTCCACCGGCTCTTCTATAAAATTTAACTTATCATCGAGTTGAAGTTCTTTCATCGGTATGATGAGAGATTCATCAGATAAGCACTTCTTAAGATTCGAAAGATGAAAAGTATTGTGAACATTACTAAGATCTTCAGGTAGCTCTAGTTTATATGCCATAGGGCCAATTCTTTTGGTTATTTTGAATGGTCCTATATACCTTGGATTTTGTTTCTTCTTCTTTCCGAATCGAATAGCTCCTTGACGAGGTGAAATATTCAACATAACACGATCTCCTACTACAAATTCCAAAGGTTTACGTCTAGTATTAGCGTAACTCCTTTGTCTATCTTGTGCAACTTGTAATCGTTGTCGGATTTGAACAATCTTTTCAGTAGTTTCATGTATTATTTCTGGTCCTGTCAGTTGAATATCTCAAACTTCAGCCTAGAAAACAGGCTATCGACACTTTCTTCCATAAAGTATTTCGAAAGGCGTTGCTTTAATACTAGCATGATAACTATTGTTATAAGAGAATTCTACTAAAGGTAGATGTTTCTCCCATCCTTTTCCAAAATCTATCACACAAGCTCTAAGCATATCCTTAAGAGTTTGAATCGTTCTTTCACTTTGTCCGTCTTTTTGTGGATGATATGTTGTACTCATATCTAATTGAGTACCTAAGGCACTTAGCATTGATCTCCAAAATACAGATGTAACACGACTATCACAATCTAAGATAATAGATACAAGCACTCCGTGTTGTGAGATTATTTTCTTAATGTACAATCTCGAAAGAGTTTCCATACTATCAGTCTCTTTAATAGGAAGAAATCGTGCAGATTTTGTAAGACGGTCGACAATAACCCAGATGGTGTCATGTCCATTTGATGTCTTAGGTAATTTAGTCACAAAATCCATCGTAATTCTTTCCCACTTCCATATTGGATTCTCTGGTTGTATCAGTAGACCGGATGGTTTTTGATACTCTGATTTAACTCTTGCACACGTTAAACACTTGCAAACGTATTCTACTATGATTGCCTTCATGTTAGGCCACCAATAGAGTTTCTTTAGATCTTGATACATCTTGTCGGAACCAGGATGTATAGAATATTTTGATTTATGGGACTCGTGCATAATCAAATCTCATAAATTACTATGGGAAGGTAACCAACTACGATTTTTAATACAACGAATTACATCTTGACGAACTTCAAATTCTTTATCCATTCCTCTTAATTTTTCTGCTCCAACATTCTCTACTTTAAGTGCTTCTTCTTGCGCTTCGAGAATTTGGGTAGGTAACTTCGGTAAAAGAGTTATCATTAATGATTTAACTCGTAACGGTATATCATGTTCCTTTCGACTTAAAGCATCATCTACTACATTGGCTTTACCTGGGTGATAACGAATTTCACAATCGTAATCAGCAAGTAATTCTAACCAACGTCGTTGTCTTATATTGAATTCTTTCTGATGATGAATATATTTAAGACTCTTGTGATTGGTAAATACTACACACTTCATACCATAGAGGTAATGTCTCCAGATCTTAAGAGCAAATATCACTGCTCCTAATTCCAGATCATGAGTAGTATAATTCTTCTCATTCGGTTTAAGCTGTCTTGATGCATAAGCAATAACTTTATTCCTTTGCATAAGCACTTCTCCCATTCCTTGAATAGATGCATCACAGTAAACGATAAAGTCATCATTACCTTCTGGTAATGCTAGGATAGGTGCTTCACACAACTTCTGTTTAAATAATTGAAAAGCTATCTCTTGACTATCTCCCGAGACAAACGGTTTGTTTTTCTGAGTTAATTCTGTCAAAGCTTTAGCAATCTTTGAAAATCCTTTGATAAATCTTCGATAATACCCAGCAAGTCCTAAAAATTGTGTAATTTCCGTAAGCGTACTAGGCTTACTCCAGTTTTCACCGCTTTAACCTTCGCCGGATCCACACGAATACCTTGGCTATCAATGACATGTCCTAGGAATTGAACAACATTGATCCAAAATTCGCATTTTGAGAACTTCGCATACAACTCCTCCTTCTTAAGTAACTCGAGAGTTATACCAAGATGCTTGGCATGTTCTTCTCTGTTATGAGAGTAAATAAGAATATCATCGACAAACACGATTACAAATTTGTCCAAGTAAGGCTTACACACTCTGTTCATGAGGTCCATGAAAAAAGCTGGTGCATTGGTTAAACCAAAAGGCATAACTTGAAATTCATAATGTCCGTATCGTGTCCTGAAAGAAGTTTTAGGAATATCGTCTTCCTTAACTCTTAATTGATGATAACCTGACCGTAAATCAATTTTCGAATATACGCTTGATCCTTAAAGTTGATCTAATAAATCATCGATTCTGGGTAATGGGTAATGATTCTTTATAGTAAGTTTGTTTGACTCACGATAATCGATACATATTCTAAAAGATCCATCTTTCTTTTTCACAAATAAGACAGGATCTCCCTACGGCGATATACTTGGTCTAATAAATCCTCGATCAGTTAGTTCTTGGATTTGACTTAACAATTCTTGCATTTCCGAAGGTGCTAATCGATAAGGCGCTTTAGAAATTGGTGTTGCTCCTGGTATCAAATCTATTTGAAATTCAACTTGACATTCAGGTGGATGGCCTGGTAATTCTTCAGGAAATACTTCGGGAAAATCTCTAACGATCGAAATATCTTCTAGTCGCTTCACTCCTTGTAGTTTTTCCGTCACTTGAACTAAGAAAACTTGACTACCTCGGGATACATACTTATTTATCTTTAAGCATGATATGAGATTTAGTCGAGTCTTAATTCGTTCACCATAGACAACCAAAACTTCACCATTAATAGGAATATGAACGGCTTTCCCGTCACATAAGATTTTAGCATGGTATTTTGATAACCAATCCATCCCTATGACTACGCCAACGCTACCGAGCTTAATTGGCATAAGGTCGATTTCAAAGGATTGACGTAAGAAAGTAATGATACATCCTTGAGTAACGGTATTAGTGCTAACTATTTCTCCATCGGCCATTTCTACATCGTACTTAGTATTCATGGAAATAGTCGGTATACCTAACTTAGCAGCAATTTTAATAGATATGAAACTTCTATCAGCTCCTGAGTCAAATATTACTTTAACCAGATGTTGATTTAGATGAAACATACCCGTAACCGTATTTTGATCTTGATGAGTATCGTTCAGCAAATAAGCTTTTCCTTTGCTATTGCTCTCTTTACGGCACTTATTTACCAAAATTCCTTTTTCTCCACAGCTATGAGAAACCTTAGTTACTGGAATTTGATTACTCCCAGTAGCTAGTCCTTTACCTCTACAGAATCTTGTTTAATGTCCTGTTTTTCCACAGTTCTGACACTTGATAGTGCAAAACCCTGTGTGATGTAGAGAACATTTCTGACAAAAGGGTTATCTTCCATTATAACCATTGTTCATAGTTACAACATAAACTTTAGATACATCATTTCTTTTGTTCTAGTGCTGACGATTATTGCCCTGATTATAATTACGAAAACTATTTTTTTGGAAATTACGATTAATAGAAAAATTCCTCCTATCATCAAACTTCCTCTTGTTATTGATTACCATTGGTGCAGGATTATACCTTATCACTTGATCCATTAACCTTTGAGTAATGGTGATAACTTCCTCTAAAGTTTGGGGTTTAGAGGCTGTAACATTCCTTTCAATGCTTCTAGGCAATCCTCCAATAAAAGCTTCCATCAACTTTTCAATATTAGGTACCATGTTAGGACATAGTGATGCTAATTCCTGAAATCTTCGGATATAAGCTTTAAGATTATTCTCCTTTACTACTAAATTATAGAATTCCTCCTCTATTTTCCTAATCTCATTGTGAGGACAATACTTCTTAGTTAGCAGATTTTTGAATTCATTCCATAGAATACTATAAGCTTGTTCTATCCCAATGGGTTGTACATAAGCAATCCACCAAGACAAAGCTTCTTCTACTAGCGTACCCGTAGCAAACTTCACTTTACAATCTTCAGGACAATCACTGCGAACAAATACTGATTCAGTTCTCTCAAACCAACGGATCAGTCCAATAGCTCCTTCAGATCCTTTAGAGTTAAAAGGCTGACAGTTCATGAAATCCTTGTAAGTACATCTTCTTTCAATAGGAACTTCTCTTATAGCAGCATTTCCATTACTTGCTCTGGCTACATTGGTGGCTTGTGCTTGCAAAGCTTCAGCCACATTCTCAGCAACCAATTGCCTTATTCCTTCAGGTGTCATATTTTTTATCGCACATGTTGATGCTCTTGTAGGAGCCATCCTACCACATAATAACACTTGGATATTGAATTTTCATACGTGGAGTATGGAATAAATTTAATATATCATTTTCGAGTTCTCATTCTTTTGGGAATTTCATATATGAGGATTCATAATATGAATGACGAACTTCTTAACAAATTCATATATATGAGGATTCATAATACGAATTATGATTAAATGACAAGAGTTTTCAAGAACAAAATCACACTTCTTTATTTATTAACAACTTACCGTTCATATTTACACGATAAGCATCGTTGTTACATAAAGGAAACTATACATTTTTACAAACTGAGACTAGATTTCTAAGCTTAATTTCTCATTTTAATCTCCTCAATTCTGTCCAAAATATATCTGAAGTCAGATTCTTGAGTAGTTTTGAGATCTTCAATGAGTATTTCTAAACTAAGCCCAGTTCTCGTAAGTCCTTCTCTCAGTTCAACGTTCTCCTTATCAAGTTTTTACATTGCTACATTGAAATGATGCATTGTTTTACTCAGTTTAATATTATGGCGTCGGGTAACGTCCATTTTATATTCCAACTGCATAAAATGCACTTCAATTTATTCTCTTCCTCTTATTAAATTTTTAACATTACTTTCGACTCTTCTAAAAGCTTCTAAGGAAATTACATCGAGATGACTTGCAATTGTAGATAATTGCCGGTCATGCTTTTCCACAGTTCGTGCTCTAAAGACCTCTTTAGTTTCATAAGGCTCTTCACTACTTCGGTAGGGAGATGAATAAAGATTCTCAGGTAACAGAAAATGAGACGTAGGTGAAGGTGTACTATTCATCACTTCAGTTTGATGTGAGAAATATTTACTTCAGTTCTATCGTAAAAAGAAAAATCCGGAACACGCACATCTGTGGAAGATGGAGTGAACATCGGAATTTCTCTTTCATCATCGGCGGAGATGAGAATATAGGTGGAAGTTGACATCCTTGTAGTTTTTATAACATAATAACATAAGATATGCTTCTAAAGGGATACAAATCTTACGCTGGCGCTGCTGATGGCTGATAGTCTTGAATTTTTAAAATCTCAGTTATAATTTAGGAAGACCTTATTCTCTATAACTGCAAGTTCTGATGACAATCTGTAACACCCCCATTTTACCTTTACGTAGAGGAACATTGATATGGGGTATTAGTTCATAGTATCATAGTCACAATAATAGAAAATGCTAAAAAAATTAATATGAAACAAATGTTATCATTCATTTATTTAAATCAGAGTTTAATAAACAACTATACATACGCTGTACAAAAACAAGTTTCCCAAAGATCTAGTTTTATTGATAGAATGATAACTTATTCAAGACACCACCCTCCGCAGCACGCCAGTCTTCATTCACCTGAGATATATTCTTAACGTCAACACAAAGGTTGAGTGAATTTATAGGTTTTAAACATCATTTGAATATAAGTATGACTCTCGGGCTACAGTGTTATAAACCTAGTTGTAAATTCATCGATTCCTATTGCACTAGCTCATGACCCATGACTAGACATTATCAGAAAAATCCAACAAATTTCCCTTAAGCAGGAAGATTTCCAGACTATCCCGAGTTATGCAAAATAAAGTATAGCTGTTTAGCCTAGGAATGGACCATTAGCTGCTAGCAAGTGCGACTTGCCCATATAGGAGATGTCAGTCTCCAATAGTACTATTCACGATATTAACGCTCATTAAATGATTAGCGGTTCACGATTAAAAACAGACTTTGGATGGCAACAAGTAAACATAGTGTCAATAATCATATAGGCAGCATACAAAAACACTTGTATTCCAGTTTTGCATATATCCCCTTCACGGGTTATCTAATTGTTTGTAAGCTTTTAAAATGTGAGGCTATAAACTCACCTTAGCTGATAGAGTCCTTTGATTATCCAATCACAACCTTCTCACGGAATCTGGACTGACACACAATATGCGTATATATCAAGTGTTAGTCTCTGAGTTCATTCTCTTTAATTAAAATTCTTTGATTGAATTAATTTTGGAAGGATAATATCAGTGTTCGGGCCATCATACTCAGAAGCCATTCTATAAACGTTTGAGGAGCGAGGGCACTTTAAATCGTAAACCCAACCACTCAGTCAGAACGTAATATCGAGATGGAAAATATTTGTACAAAGCTCCCTACTAACATGACACAACATATTTTATTAAATTTTGAGTTTCAATGTTGTCAAAAATAGTCCTTGTTGTTATAGTTTGGTGTAATTACACTTTTTTACCCTTTAAGTATATAGTTTCATAAATTGCAATTTAAACCTTCATTATATAACCTTAGGGTCTCAAACTTTACAACATTTATTCTTATATATTTTACTTCATTAAAATGTCACTTTTGGCCCAAAATGATTTATAGTTTCAAGATTGACAGTTTTAGTCCCTGAACTTGTAAAAATCACATAACAAGCTAAAAAATGATCCAAATGATCTAGGATTTGAAAACAAAGTTTATGAACACATTTATAATCATAATAAGAACATTTTTTCAGAATTATAGCTTTTGAAACGGGTTTTGCTCATTATTTTATATAAAATACAAAACTAGGGTTTTAAGACATCTTTAACTTATAACTTTCATTTAAAATGATGAAATGACTTAATTTCTTTTGGATTATCTTTCTAACATAATTTTGTCATTATAACAATTCTAATTAAACTTAATAACAAGATCAAAGCCTTGTTAACATAGATTTACCTAGGTAGCTCCAAAATGGCTCCTTTTGGCTTCTTATGAACACAACTTGCTATCAAAGCTTCAAGAGCTTCAATGGCTTGCTTCTAGACCTGGTTTTTAGTCTTATGGGATGTCCTAATACATATATTGAGGTGTAAATGGATAATGGGTAAGAGATACAAAGGAAACGGGGTGCAAGTTTCAAATGAAGCATTTCGCTCCTATTTATACTTGTTTTCACCCTTAGCCTCCAATTTATGCATTCAAACATGTAAGATAGATCTAGGGGTGATTAATGAAGGCTAGTGAATGTCTACATAAGTTCATATCTTGTAGCTTAGTCCTAATCCTTCCTTGTGGTCTAAAATGAGTCACAACAACATATATATAGGAATAGTGATGTGTAGCAAGAAGGAGGTGATCCACCTACATTTCACACTCTTAAAATATCTTAGGATGAATAAATATCAGGTTTTCAAACTTGGAATGGACAGAAATGGTTTGAAAATATGTTTTGGAGGGAAAATACAAAACTGGATCCAAAAACTAGGGCTTGTGTAACACCCCTAAATTTTGGTCATAACAGCGGAAGGGTCATTGGGTGTTACTATCATGGTTCAATCTCATAATCATAGAAAACGGTTCAAAACGAGTCGTTTTAATAAAAACATCCATTCATTTTCATTTAACAACAAAACTTTTTACACGGTCCCAGATAATTCAAAAAGTTTACAAACTATAATAAAGGATAAAAGTTATTTGAATGGATATAATTTATAAAAGCGGGCCAAAATATTTCAAATAAGCAAGCTTCACGAAACCGCCTTCCTCGAGCGCCTTCCCAATGGACCTGAGATATAACATGTTAAAAAGTCAGCAAAATTTGCCGAGTGAATCTATAGAGTTTAATTTAAATAAAGAGAACACAAGTATTCAAAAATAACCTTCCATGGTTAATAATTTATCAAAGACAATTATGTTGTACGGACATAAATATCGTGTCATTACATAAGTCTCGTGACATTGAACGTTAACATATATTATTTCAGCCCAACACACCTAGCCAAGTGCGTATATTTCTCTTATATAATGCATCCGATGTTTCATTACTAGTGCATCACAACACCACGCGAGAGCTAGTCGCGATCGGACTGGGCGTCACCCTGATAGATCTATCCATAGCATTAGCGTTATCTCGATTAACAATTCACGATTCATGGGTCTTTTAAGCTTAAACAAACTTACGTAATAACTTTCATCTAAACATACAATTAAGTTCCTTGTGTTCAATTTTAAAACAATCATGAGTTTACCACAACTTATAGTTGTACCCATTCATTTATAATAACTGCTTTTCCAATAAATAGGGTTTCCACAACTTCTCGTTGCACCCAAACTTTTCTGATAAGTAGGGTTTCCACAACTTCTCGTTATACCCTTAATTTTAATAAAACAAGCATGTTATCCCCCCTCGCGGGTTTTATAAAACAAGTAAACATGTTAAAAGCGAGGCTATAGACTCACCTTAGCCAATAGTGGTAATGAGACGATCGCTGACGATTAGTGATGCCCGTTTGAACACGAAAACCGCAACCTACCAAATAAGTGTTATTACTATACCCTTTTATTCAACAATAATCGACTCAAGTATAACTCATACTTAAATAATAAAAATCAAAATTACAAAACCAAGACAATCCCGAAAAATTTAATAATACAAGTGTTATTACTATACCCTTTTATTCAACACTATTCTTTTAAACACTTGCACTCTCGATATTGACCCGTCTTAAGACGCCAAGTCAACGCAATTCAAATTCTCATTTTACTTCCCTCGGACCAGTAGCTAAGTCATTTACATAATGACTTAACACTTGAATAAATCACCATGTCCAATGGAGAATACTCAACTCACGCCACATAATTATTGGACTATGTGTCCAAAATACCAATCAGCATGTACACTCCAAATGTACACACCAATCTACCCTATCTAGACTTGTCCGATTTCGACGAAACTTGGTCACAAAGTCACATATAATATGAATAAGACTCAGTTTAAATTTCATTCAAAAATATTACTTCTAAGACCTTCTGCCCGACACACCTTCGTGTTATAAAAACCGGACAAATTTACGTCTTCAACTCGTAAAACCATTTTGACATGTCTAAATAACTCCATTTATAAAACCGACACTCGGGTTTGAAAATACACTCGTGACCTGAGATTTAGACTCCAACATCAGTCCTTGAACATTTTAAAAACTCATTCTAAAGTCCCCGAGATTCGATCCAAATATCGACAACAATTTTCGGATTGTGCCGATACTCGCCTCCCGGTACACGAATACTAAAACTAGCATAACTTTTTGCTCGTAATGAGTTAGAAGCTCATTCAAGCGGCAAAACGAGCGTCTTGAAGATTACTACAACAATATCACATAATATAAGCCTATCTCAGAACTTAAACCCACGAAACAAACTGTTATAAGCTGCTGTCCCGAAATACATTTTTAGAAATCATGTCAAATAAATATTTTGACCCATTTTCACAACTTTTATACATCTAATATCAACCTACAATCATTCTAATCCAACCCTTTCATTCCTAATTCACTTGTATAATCATCCAAAAATTACCCACTCAAAAATAATGCACATGCAACCAACAATACTTGAATATAATAATAATAACACCTACATACCATCATAAAAATGGATCAAACACTACTAGTTCATCAAGAAAAATAAAATTTTGAAAAAGTTAATGCATGTGGAAGAAATTTATACCAAAATGATCCTTGTTAAATTTGCAAAGTCGGTCTTGTTTTAGTTTTAATTGATTCAAAGTAGAATCAAGATTTTTGAGGGTGGTTTGGTGTTGATGGTGTACGGCCAAAGAGAGAAAGAGAGGTGGGGTGGGTGAATTTTGTATAAAAATAATTTTTAAATGAAAAGATAGTAGTGGAAAATATTTATATAGTCCAAGGTTAGGGTAGATTTTGCCAATTTTGCATAGTTTTGGTCTAAAATGCAATTAAATAGTTGTAAGGGTAGAAAATGTAAATATTAAATTTTGAAAATATTTACGGGACTCGGGTTTCGTAAAAATACTTTTTAAAAGTTAAAACGCTTCACAAAAATAATAATATCACTTCGACACGACTTAAAACGTAATTAAATCGAAAACGTCGAAAATATAAAATATCGAGACAATCGATAATAAAACATAAATTTTTGGGCATCCGTCAGTATCGCGATCATTAGTAGTTCTCGTCATTCGTTAAAACGTAAAACACGAGAAATAAAAATAAATACAATAAAATCATTTATATGATAATTTGAGAATATAATATCGATACTTAATGTATTTCTTGTCAGTTTTCATTGAAACGACATTCTCACGTTAAGTTTCAAGTCATAACCTTCTCGGTTAATCGATAATTTAAAATTCTCATTAAAGTAAACATATATTACTTATTAGTCGATATTTAAATAACGACCTGAAATTGACGGATTGTCACATTATCCCCACCAAATTGGGATCTTCGTCCCGAAGATCAACTTGCGTTATTACTCGATCGCTCGTTGAAATCAAAGGGTTAAATGAATTTTGGTCCTCGTCTAGAGTTCCATCACACATGATAATAGGAATTCGACTTTGCTTCGGTTGCCTACCTTCCTTATCGATAATATCAACAAGTACTTTGATGAAATGCAACTTACTGTCAATTCATACTTCATCAAGAGAGATAATAAGATCTTCGTCAGGAAGGAAGTTCTTTAGGTTTGACATATGAAAAGTATTGTGAATTCCTTGTAGTTCTCGAGGTAATTTAAGTTTTCATGCCACTGGACTTACACTCGATATCAGCTCGAATGGTCCAAACTAACGGGGACTTAACTTCCCACGTTTTCTAAAATACATAACATCTTTTCAGGGTGATAGCTTTGGCATAACTTTTCCACCTACCTCGATTTCCAAAGTTTTTCGCTTCACATCGTCATAACTTCTATGTCTACTACGAGCAGTTAACAAACGATTCTTAATTAGCACGATCGATTTATTTATCGAAATAAAATGAGCAGAGTTAATCAATCAACATTGACAGAAATCGAGTCATATTCAGACTGAGTTTTCGAGAGTTTAACAATGAATCCATTGCAATTTGCTCCAACTTCACGAATGATAACGAATAACATAATCGTAATCACTTAAAAGTCTTATTTACCTCTTTTATTCCAGAATACATTGTAGGCTCTTACTATCGGTGGATACCGTACCTTAGTGCCAGACAATTAATGTCTTAATAGACAAGGAGTGAAATCACAACACCCAATTACAAGTCATGGGTTGAGTAGTTTCCTCATTCTTCCTAAGTTTCCTACAAGCATATTCAAATCAAATAGCTCTAAATCCTTCAGGAGATATATCACGATCAACAACAAAACCTTTTCTTCTTTCAGGTAACGATAAGATCGGCGTGCTATAGAGTTTTATTTTCATGGTTTGAAAAGCTTTCTCTTCATCAATGCCACACACATACGGTTCATTCTCTGAGTTATAACCAGCCAAATCTAGAATTTGTCGTACTTCAGCTAGAATAGTTGGAACATTCAAATTTTCGATGGCTTCGACTTTCGCAGAGTCAACAGGTATGCCACTTTTTTCAATCACATGACAGAGAAGTTGTACCGAATTAAGCCAAAAAATACACTTTAGGAATTTTGGGTACATCTTTTTGTTCTTTAACAAGTTCAAGATAATCCTTAAGTGTTCGGCATGTTCTTCCTCGCTCTTAGAGCAGATTAGAATATCATCAAAGAAAACAATTACAAATTTTTACAGACACGGCTTACACATACAATTCATTAAGTCAATGAATACAAAGGTGTATTGGTCAAACGAGAAGGCATAATCCTAATCTCATAATGATCATCACGAGTTCTAAACGCCGTAATAGGAATATCTTCCCCGCGTATGCGAAGTTGGTGATAAGCAAAACAAAGATCAATCTTGGAGAAAACACCAGAATCTTGGAGAAAACATGAGAGTTTTGAAGTTGATCAAATAAATCATCAATTCTTAGAAGCGGGTAACGATTCTTGATCGTTAACCTATGCAGCTCGCGGTAATCGATACACATACGAAACGAATAATCCTTCTTCTTAACGAATAGAATAGGAGTTCTATAAACTGACAAGCTCGATCGACTAAAACCTCTATCAGATAGTTCTTAAAACTGCACAAATAATTACTTCAGCTCAGATGGTGCTAATAAATATGGCTCATGTGCCACAGTTGCAGCACCAGAGATTAGATCAATTAGGAATTCTGTTTGCCTTGTAGGCGGAAGCATTGGCAATTCTTCCAGAAATACTTCAGAATAGTCACAAATGACTAGAGTAATTCTACTTACTTCTCTTATGATTCCTTCTACGATTCCTAAGCCATGAATAATCCACAACCTTTTTCGATATACTTACGAGCTCTAATGCACGAAAAGAATTTTCAATTTGGAATTATTTTTCCCTTCAGTAATCTCATCAGCCTTGCCTTGAATTATGTGTCCCATGAGCTAATAGGCCATGCAGACAGCTTCACAAATAGCAATTGGCTTAGAAGAAGTCACATCACCGCATTTATTCTTAGTCAGCCATGAATACACTTCTTGACCTTGACGGTTCGTGTTCCATAATTCTTGGACATAAAGGAGTCAACTTATGGAAACACTTGATATATCTACCAATGTTAGTTCCCTTTAGTTTCAGGTTATACAACACTTGCTCCATACTTTGGAAATACTTCGATGACAAGCTCCTCAGTTAACCGCTTCCTCACCTTAGTCCATGGTGTCCCATAAGTAACGATACCTATGGAAGCAAGTCTGCCATTGCACCAAATTAATGCACGACCTTGGAGAGTAGCTATTTTAACTGCGCCTTATCCTCCAGATTAGGGTCACTGATTCGAAAGACTGACGCCATCTTTCAATAACTGACACAATCCTCCATCATCTTTTGTCCCCTTAAGAGTCTACAGTTTGCACCTAATGAATGAAGTGTAGATACAACTTCTAACTTCGGGCACATTTGTTCCATCAATACCACAAACATTATCGGCTCCAACTTCAGCTCCACCGGTTCCAGTTCCACCAGTTTAAGCTTCAGCTCCAGACAATCATTCATGTTGGCCATGAATTCAACTAAAGATACAGCAACTCATTCACTAATAACTTGACGCATTCGTGCTTCAATCATAGCTTTCATTCACTGCATGAGTCTTGTGCAACACAAATCAAATCATAATGAGTATTCATTCAGTGATTGCGTTATACCACAGGAATTTAAAGAGAAAACCAAGGAAAGATAATAATAGAACGATGTAAAATTAGGAATCAAAAGATAGTCATTCCATTGATCACAAACTAGTAGAAGTCATATTGTCAACATTATGGATAATCATTGTCTAATGACATACAACTTAAAAGACTAGTCCTACTAACTGTTGTCACAGTTTAGTTAGGGATTAATGAGAAGATACTACAATTGATAAACTAATCTACAAGAGTTACTTGGTATTTCACATGGCTAAGAAAGCTCCTCGGTCCCACAAGAAGAAGATTTCTTCAATGTCTTCCAGAGACGCTTGATATCCTCCTCAATTGGTGCTTTTGGAACAGCCCCAATACAACCATTTCACGATTAAGGAATTAAAGGAATAAAATCAAAGAATGAATCGAGCAAACAAATTATGAGTCAATAAGAGTTTAATCACGCAGATGCTATATGCTTAAGCCCACACGTTTATGAATCATTATTCCATGGATTGATCAAGTCCTTCCAAATAAGATTCAGAAACTTGTAGTTCAACAATTTATAATTTCCTTGTTCAAATAAATGGCCAATTTATTTCAACGATTATAAATCACTTTATTCAAGCATCGCCAGCTCAACGCAAAAGATCAAGATCGAAACAAATGAGAAATTGATTTAACAGAAAATGATCAGTGATATGATATGGAATCCTGGTTGGCATGTGAATACCATAACAATCAATCTCAGTTCCTAACAATCAATAGTACCATCTCGGACAAACTTGTTTTTATCAAAACAGTATAATGTCGAAGATTAATGAAAATGCCAATTAAATTTGCTAAACGAAATGAACGAATCGATAAATCAAGAATAAGAACCAAGGAAATCAAAATACTCGTAATCAGAAGAATATCAGCAAGAATATTAACCGTTTCGTTGGGATCATGTATATCCACAACTTAGTTAATCTCGAGAATAACATGATTCATTTCAGGAATAGCTTCAGCGCTAGCATTAAAATGACTAGAGTGGCTTCGTGACAATCGACGTCGTATAAATATCTCGTATAAATATAAAATTATCATTTATAATTAAATAAATGAAAACATACCTTGTAATTCACAAGTTCAAATAATCGATAAAGATTACAACAACATATATATAATGCCATATATATAAATACTTTCATTCTCGTCCATTGGCAACTCGGAGGTTTCGCTTGCAACAGTTATAGTTAAAAGATTTCAAAAATTAATTTTTGGAAAATCTTTTCGTTCTCTATAACTTGAGCTCTAATGCCAATCTGTAACACCCCCAAATTTCGGTCATAACAGCGGAAGGGTCATTGGGTGTTACTATCATGGTTCAATCTCATAATCATAGAAAACGTTCAAAACGAGTCGTTTTAATAAAAACATCCATTCATTTTCATTTAACAACAAAACTTTTTACACGGTCCCAGATAATTCAAAAAGTTTACAAACTATAATAAAGGATAAAAGTTATTTGAATGGATATAATTTATAAAAGCGGGCCAAAACATTTCAAATAAGCAAGCTTCACGAAACCGCCTTCCTCGAGTGCCTTCCCAATGGACCTGAGATATAACATGTTAAAAAGTATGCAAAATTTTCCAAGTGAATCTATAGAGTTTAATTTAAATAAAGAGAACACAAGTATTCAAAAATAACCTTCCATGGTTAATAATTTATCAAAGACAATTATGTTGTATGGACATAATTATCGTGTCATTACATAAGTCTCGTGACATTGAACGTTAACATATATTATTTCAGCCCAACACACCTAGCCAAGTGTGTATATTTCTCTTATAAAATACATCCGATGTTTCATTACTAGTGCATCACAACACCACGCGAGAGCTAGTCGCGATCGGACTGGGCGTCACCCCGATAGATCTATCCATAGCATTAGCGTTATCTCGATTAACAATTCACGATTCATGGGTCTTTTAAGGTTAAAGAAACTTACGTAATAACTTTCATCTAAACATACAATTAAGTTCCTTGTGTTCAATTTTAAAACAATCATGAGTTTACCACAACTTATAGTTGTACCCATCATTTATAATAATTGTTTTTCCAATAAATAGGGTTTCCACAACTTCTCGTTGCACCCATACTTTTCTGATAAGTAGGGTTTCCACAACTTCTCGTTGTACCCTTTATTTTAATAAAACAAGCATGTTATCACCCCCTCGCGGGTTTTATAAAACAAGTAAACATGTTAAAAGCGAGGCTATAGACTCACCTTAGCCAATAGTGGTAATGAGACGATCGTCGACGATTAGTGATGCCCGTTTAAACACAAAACCGCAACCTACCAAATAAGGCGCGTTCATTAATAATCGACTCAAGTATAACTCATAATTAAATAATAAAAATTAAAATTACAAAACCAAGAAAATCCCGAAAAATTTAATAATACAAGTGTTATTACTATACCCTTTTATTCAACACTATTCTTTTAAACACTTGCACTCTCGATATTGACCCGTCTTAAGACGCCAAGTCAACGCAAGTCAAATGCTCATTTTACTTCCCTCTGACCAGTAGCTAAGTCATTTACATAATGACTTAACACTTGAATAAATCACCATGTCCAATGGCGAATACTCAACTCACGCCACATAATTATTGGACTATGTGTCCAAAATACCAATCAGCATGTACACTCCAAATGTACACACCAATCTACCCTATCTAGACTTGTTCGATTTCGATGAAACTTGGTCACAAACTCACATATAATATGAATAAGACTCAGTTTAAATTTCATTCAAAAATATTACTTCTAAGACCTTCTGCCCGACACACCTTCGTGTTATAAAAACCGGACAGATTTACGTCTTCAACTCGTAAAACCATTTTGACATATCTAAACAACTCCATTTATAAATCCGACACACGGGTTTGAAAATACACTCATGACCTGAGGTTTAGACTCCAACATCAGTCCTTGAAAATTTTCAAAACTCATTCTAAAGTCCCCGAGATTCGATCCAAATATCGACAACAATTTTCGGATTGTGCCAATACTCGTCTCCCGGTACACGAATATTAAAACTAGCATAACTTTTCGCTCGTAATGAGTTAGAAGCTCATTTAAGCGGCAAAACGAGCGTCTTGAAGATTACTACAACAATATCACATAATCTAAGCCTATCTCCGAACTTAAACCCACGAAACAAACTGTTATAAGCTGCTGTCTCAAAATACATTTTTAGAAATCATGTCAAATCAATATTTTGACCCATTTTCACCACTTTTATACATCTAATATCAACATACAATCATTCTAATCCAACCCTTTCATTCCTAATTCACTTGTATAATCATCCAAAAATTACCCACTCAAAAATAATGCACATGCAACCAACAATACTTGAATATAATAATAATAACACCTACATACCATCATAAAAATGGATCAAACACTACTAGTTCATCAATAAAAATAAAATTTTGAAAAAGTTAATGCATGTGGGAGAAATTTAATCCAAAATGATCCTTGTTGAATTTGCAAAGTGGGTCTTGTTTTAGTTTTAATTGATTCAAAGTAGAATCAAGATTTTTGAGGGTGGTTTGGTGTTGATGGTGTACGGCCAAAGAGAGAAAGAGAGGTGGGGTGGGTGAATTTTGTATAAAAATGATTTTTAAATGAAAAGATAGTAGTAGAAAATATTTATATAGTCCAAGGTTAGGGTAGATTTTGCCAATTTTGCATAGTTTTGGTCCAAAATGCAATTAAATAGTTGTAAGGGTAAAAAATGTAAATATTAAAATTTGAAAATATTTACGGGTCTCGGGTTTCGTAAAAATACTTTTTAAAAGTTAAAGCGCTTCTTAAAAATAATAATATCACTTCGACACGACTTAAAACGTAATTAAATCGAAAACGTCGAAAATATAAAATATCGAGACAATCGATAATAAAACATAAATTTTTGGGCATCCGTCGGTATCGCGATCATTAGTAGTTCTCGTCATTCGTTAAAACGTAAAACACGAGAAATAAAAATAAATACAATAAAATCATTTATATGATAATTTGAGAATATAATATCGATATTTAATGTATTTCTTGTCAGTTTTCATCGAAACGACATTCTCACGTTAAGTTTCAAGTCATAACCTTCTCGGTTAATCGATAATTTAAAATTCTCATTAAAGTAAACATATATTACTTATTAGTCGAGATTAAAATAACGACCTGAAATTGACGGATTGTCACAGCTTGTAATTTATGTTTTGTCTTTTTGGTGATTAGGGCTTTAGAAAAGTGATTAGTGAATGATTAGGGATTAATTTGGGTTTATAGATTCTATTTAAGAGAATTAGGTCCTTGGTTTGAAGTTTAACAAAGGTTCGATGTGAAAATGGGAAGTATACATTTGTAGTAGGATTTTCTAATGATCTAGCATTTAATATTAGTAAATTTGATTATCCTCCTCTTAGCTACCGATGTAAACTTAATTTAGGTCCTATAAATTGTGTCTTAAGTGTCTAATGAGTTCTCACACTTGGTTTAAGGGTTTAGTTTAGGTAAACATGTCTAAAGAGTGAAAATACCTATTTTGACCTAATTTACAAGTCATGTATTGAAATCTTGTACCTTATGCGTTAGGGTACTTGTAAATAATCTTAATATCATCTTATAATCTTAATGAAGTACTATAAGTATTTGTATACTTGTCCAAAAAGAACTATGTAACGATTCCATGTAGATTTTCTTAATATTAGGGTTTTTAGGTCATTAATCATAATGATTTTCTAACTTGGGTAATTAGGGTTTATATCTTAATGTACACTTATTCTAGATTTTACATAGTATGTTTATGACTTCTATGGGTTCTACATTCTTAGTTTGAGGGTTTATATAAGTTGATCATATTCTAGCCTTATTTAAATAAGGTTAAGGTTCTATGTTTGAAAACATGTACTTTATGCTTTAATAATTTGTAACTTGGTTCAAGATAAATGTATGATCATATTATGATACTTAGTTGAGTTTTATGTTTTGTTGCAAAAGATTATAGTCTAACTTATTATAGGTTGGATTTTATATGCTAATCTTGGTTTTAGGTCATTTTCTTGTAATTAGCTTGTGATTATTGAATATTAGTATTTTGTGATTATTTAAATTTTCTTTATATGGTGGATTAGAATTAGTGAAGAGTGTTTAATAATAGTATATTGTCATTTTGAGGTTACATTGCTTGAAATATTAGTTTATAAGGGATTTCTAGGGTTTCTATAGGAATATAGGGTATCCTTGTTATATTTGAGTTGTTCTTATTCATTGTTTATTCATATGATAACTTTTAGAACTCAGACTTGATATATACATAGTGTTTACAACATAGAGGCATATGTTGATGTGGCAATTGTGATAGTGAGATCCATAAGTCAGTCATGTAGTATAGTGAAAATGCAAAAATTTCTGAGTAAAATCACCTTTTTATTTATGAACATGGATATTACATTAACCAAAACTACTGGATGTTATACTCCAAGTCATGGGTAGGATAGTTCTCCTCATAAGGCTTAAGCTAATGTGACTCGTAAGCAATCACCTTCCCATGTTGCATGAGAACACAACCAAGACCCTTCCCTGAAGCATCACTATAGATCTGAAATCCACCTGTACCAGATGGGAGAGTAAGAATAGGTTCAGATACCAATTTCTGCTTTAGTTCTTCAAAGCTCTTCTCTCTTTCTTCAGTCCTGACGAATTTCTCCCCCTTGCGCATCAGTTTGGTTAAAGGTAGTGCTAGTCGGGAAAAGTTCTCCACGAACCTACGGTAGTAACCAGCTAAGCCCTGAAAACTGTGTACTTCAGTCGCCGACGTCAGTCTTGGCCACTTGGTAATAGCCTAAACCTTCGCAAGATCCATGTTTATTCCCTCTGCGGATACGATGTGGCCCAGAAACGCCACTTTTCTCAACCAGAATTCGCATTTGGAGAACTTGGAATACAACTGCTTCTCGTGAAGTATCTGTAATACTGTACGAAGATGGTCTTCGTGTTCCTCCTTAGATTTAGATAAAATCAGAATATCATCAATGAAGACGATAACAAACTTTTCCAGAAACTCATGGAAGAAACGGTTCATCAAATCCATGAAAACTGTTGGAGCATTGGTAAGTCCAAAAGGCATGACTACAAATTTGTAGTGTCTATAGCGTGTACGGAAAGCAGTCTTGGCGATATTCGGCTCTTTCACTCGTAGCTAATGGTAGCCAACACTCATATCGATCTTAGAGAAATGTTTGGCACCTTGTAGTTGGCAAACAGATCCTCCATGCGTGGCAAAGGATATCAGTTTCTAATGGTGATCTTATTAAGCTCACGGTAATGGAGGTACAGTCGCATACTGCCATCCTTCTTCTTCACAAACAAAACTGGTTCACCCCATGGAGATACACTAGGGCGGATGAAACCTTGCTCCAAAAGTTCATGCAGCTGCTCCGTTAACTCCTTAAGCTCATGGGAGCCATACGGTAAGGAGCCTTTGAAATTGGCTCAGCTCTTGGAATAAGCTCAATCTTAAACTTTACCTCACGAGCAAGTGGTATGCCCGGAAGTTCTTTATGAAACATGTCAGGAAAATTTGACACGATAGGCTGATCCTGAATGGATGGAGATTCAGCCTCCATATCATGAATAGTAGCTAAGAAACCCTCGCAACCATGTGACAGTAAGGCACAGACCTTCCTGGTATAAAACCATTGTAGATGTACTCTGGTGTGTTGACATCACCGAAAATAACCCGATATGAATGGAAATCTATGGTGACATGGTGTTTGGATAACCAATCCATGCCTAATATCATGTCTAATTCGCACATGTCCAATGGAAGTGCGTCAACTGAACGAATTATGTCCTTAAACTTAAGGAAACGATCTTTGTACCCATGTGTGATGCGTACATAGTCTCTCAGGGGCGTGGAAATGTTTAAGACATTTTCTAGTGGCATAGGGGATATCCTAACACGATTGGCATAAGCAGTGGATATGACCAAATGAGTCGCACCCGTGTCAAAAAAACACAAACAGCTAACCTATACATAAACAAGATTCCAATGATGGTACCTGATGACTTGTTAGCTTGGTCACACGTGATTGTGTACACGCGTCCAGTAGTCGGAGGTGGCTTGTTATCAGCATGCCCATAAGTACCCTTAATCTCACCATTTCAACAATCCTTCATCTGGTGGCCTGGTTGGCACATTTGAAGCAAGCATCGCTAGCACGGCGGCATGGCACTGGATGTCTACGGTTGCACATGGTGCAAAGAGGGTGAGTGCATCCTCCAACAGGTGCCCTAGTTGGTTGGGAGCCTGTTCCAGAAAGTATGCATGAGACATGATTATTGGGTACAAACAGGACTACGTAGAAAATTTAAGATGTAACAACAGATGAAGATGCACGGTTGGGCTGTGAACCTCTACGGTCCTAATACCGTCCGTTGCCAGTGTTCCTGGTAATGGATGCTGGAGTTTTAGAATTTTTTAATCATAAAGCAACAAAACATAGAATTGCGTAATTTAGGGACATGCCGTTGTTGGATTTGTTACGGTAATTGTCATTACCGCCACGCCTATCCGATGCAGAACGAACCTGAGTCTCACCGTTTCCCTTAGACTGGTTCTGCTGAGTGGCCGGTTGGGACCGGTCCCAAGTCTTCTGCCTGAAAGATGTAATCGTATAGAGAACGATATAAATGGGTAGTATTGAATTTAATGAAATGATCACTGATTGATGACGGAGATATACCTCTTATCAGGTCGTTCTGCCTCTCTAAACTCATCTTTCTCCTGCAACATCTCTAGCTTACGAGATGCATCTGCCACCTGCGCCATAGTATTAAATGTAGCACACACCAGATTGTTGGCGACCGAAGTACGAAGAGCCCAATGAAAGTGGTAAGCTTGCTCTTCTGCAGTCACGACCGTTGCGCCAAGGAATCCAGCCAGTCGAAGGAACCTCTACATAAATTCGTTGCTATTTTCCCCCGCTCTCTGTCTAATACCATGATAATCCCTCTTGAGCCGATCCTGCTCAGATTTCGAGAAAAACTGGCCCAGAACCAACTCCTTAAATTATGCCAAAGTCAAGCTAGTAACCCAGTCATCGCCTCCGTTCGACTTCTTATGTGCTTTCCACCAATGATAGCACGTATCCCTCGAAATTGTAACAAGCTAACCTCTCCTTAAAGACAGGGTCGCACCCCATAGCATCGAAAATCTTCTCAATGTGAGCGATCTAGCTCTCAGCCTCAGATGGGTTGTCAGTCTGATCGAATGATTTCGAATGCTGCTTATTGAACCTTTCCAGCCATGTGATCAAGGTAGTTAGAGGTGGAGGAGGAGGATTCTGATTCTGGTGAGGGTGCTGATTGTGGTTGGCTTGCACCTCGGCTCGAATCTCATTCCTCAGTTGAGGAAGCAGAGCTTGAAGAGTAGATTGGACTGCTGTATTTAGTTGTTCTTTCTCACTTGTGAGAACCATCTTACAATATAAAACAAAATGCAATGATTAATCTGATTAGGACATAATATAAACATGATTTTTTTATGCATGAAACAGTGTATAAAGGCATAGCCAACAAAAAAATGACATGAGTTTGGGTGAACGCATGTGGGTCGGTCGACCAAAACAAAATTGACATGACTAGGATGAACGCCTATGGGTCGGTTCATCAAAACAAAATGACATAAGCTAATGTGAACGCCTATGGGTCGGTTCACTAAGCAAAGTAATTCGAATAAAAGCACATGCGATTAAATATGGCTAGTCCTGTACCAACCATTACTTAGTCAAAATTCCTACAAAAATGATACATGAAACAAATGCATGAAAACAAACTGTCAATTTTAGGAAGACACTAATGACTACCCACTAGTAACAGGTCAAGTTTTTAAGGCCTACAGGTCGAAACATTGTCTCTGATACCATAATTGTAACACCACATTTTGACAAATGGAATATCACAGGATAATTATGGCGTGTCATCAAAGCATGCAAGGTAAATGTCTAAAACATTAAATCACCATAAAAGGAAATACCATAATCAAACATCGGTAGTCCAACATAAACTCACACACATGAATATAAGTACTAAAAAGAAAGGACTAACCAATATCCAAAAGAAATGAAGTAATGTAATGTATGGAAATGCATAAAGTAATGAAGGCTAGATAGCTTCCATGCGTATGCACATACTCTCAAAGTCCTACGTACGTCCCTGAATACCTCGCGTTTGGGAACATGAAAAGGAAAACGGCTGAGCAAAACGGCCAGTGAAAGGATATACAATTATAGTATGAAATGACATATGCATAATAAGACTAATAGAAGCGGAAATGTGTAAGTCCTAGATAACTTGGAACATGTTTATAAACTGGTTTTATAGTTTGAAAAGACTTATATTTTTATAAGAAAACTGTATTTTAATTAACCAATAGCCTATATAGGTCATAAGGTTCACCGTGCATGAATACATAGAGGGGTGACCTCATCATGCAATTAGAGGGGATTCCTCTAATTAAATTAGTCTGGGTAAGAAGGATCAACTCCTTATGAAGGATGCAAGGCACACACCACATTCAGCATGAAAATCCTGTAAAAACATGTACCTAGGATGCACCGATACGCCCCACATGATAATGTAAATAAATGGCCAAAACTGTAAAGGGGCGCCACGAGCAATCACTCCGTCGTGGAGAAGTCATAACATTGGTTCCTCTAGTGTTATGGTTATGGTACCTCCATAACTAGATGACATGGCATGCATGTATATGGCTTAGGCATTTAAAAACTAAACATAAGCAATCAAAACATATAAAGCAATACGTGGGGAAAACAGTTGGCTGCAAATGGGGAATCCTAATAAGGAAAAGAATGTCCATACTGAAGGACGGAATATCCGTACCTTATATCCAGTGAACGAGGAAAGATGAAAGGATGAAAATTCCTACTCCGACCTCACTAGTGCTACATAAATAAGGGACATGTATGAGTTGTCTGATTACAGAGTATGCCACTAGTTCTGTACGTTCTTAGTTCATTTTATATGTTCTTGCTATGTTTTACTGTTTTAAATGTTATATGCTATTTAATCATGTTTTACATGTATTCTGTTTATGTATTTTCATGTATTCTTGTACTATTATACTTGTATTATAATAACAAGTAACTTTCCAAAAATAGCAGGTTTCTAAAAATAGAAAGTTTCCAAAAATAAAAATAAGTTGGATTAATCAGTCTAAAAATATAAGCTAGTGCTTATTAATCTTATGTTATAAGTCATGATAAATTATTAATAAAGTTTATTAACTAAAATACTATAGGTTAAAGTGATTATTAATTATTAATGAAATGCATGGTTTAATAATTAATAATATGTCATGATATATTAATAAACGTTACTTTATAATGTTTAATCAAATTATGGCATGTTTAATTTAATTAAGTCTAATAAATACTTAGGTTATACATGTTTTATTAATTTAATAAAAATAACCTAAGTCATGTATTAATTAATTAATTACTAGTTCATGTATCCTAAGTAAAATAATTAATTAATTTACACAATTGTCTAAATAAAAATACTTTGGTTAACATGTATTATTAATCAAAATAATATAACCTAAGTTCATTGTTTTAATTAAATTAAATAGTTAGTCATGTAATTTATTTAATTAACTTATAAAATAATTTAACAAAATTATCCCGAGCTCGAAACCCGAAACACACAAACCCGAACACCAACACCACCAACAGCCGCGGTTGTGGTGACGGCAAGTGGTTGCGCAGCCAACGACGACAGCCTAGGTTGTTGTTGCGCCGCGGCTTCTTCCTGCCAAGCTGAAGTTCACACCGGCTTAAGCCGGTGGTTCCCCCCGCCTCGCCCTGCGTTGCCACTGTTTGAACCAAGGTACCCGCTGGGGGCCTTGGTTTTTCTGTCGTCCGAACAAAACCAACACCGAGCCCCTATGGGGTCTAGGTTGTCAACCAAAAGCAACCATCGAGAGCTTTAGCTCTCGGTTTGGTGTGTCGAACCCAACACAAAACCAAATGAACCCTTATGCCTTGTTCAATCTTTTCAAATAACATGTTTTATCAATTGTTTTTAAAGATTAACCCACATGTGTTCATAATTAAAATTAAATAAATAAAAAGATGAAGGTTTTGATTGTACTAAACACGTGGATGAATGTAGAATTGAATCACGAACACAACTACGTAATAAACCAAGATCAAACACCGAATCGTCCTTGTTGGTTGTTGGATGACGCGACCACCAAAAGAAAAAAAAGACTAGGGTTTAATTTTTTTCTAAAATTCTGTAAAGTGAATTTCATGTATAATATTTGTTTCGCTAGTTATTTTCAAAAATGGGTCGGGCCCCTTTGTCTTGTTCCTTGGCCGCGGGTACACAAAGCCTAAAACAACAAACCAAACATTTTTCATGTTTAATAATTATTCGTGTACATTCGTGTTTATTATTCATGTAGTAATTATTATACGTAATAATTATTATCGTGTATTAATAATATACTTAGTTCTCGGTATTTAATGTTCGTGACACGTGTTATAATATATAAATGAATAGTTTTAATTTATATCGTATGATTACGTGGTGTACTGTTCATGGTATTTATATGCGGGTTTTACAAAACTCACTTCTGTCCTTGTTGAAAATGGCTTTGTTTAAAGCAAATCTGATTACTCTGTTGGGTCCACTAGTTGTAGATCTTGCAGCCTGTTAAGCATCGTGAACGACTTCTGTAATCACAAGTCTATTCATAGAGAGACTCTTAATGAAATAAAAAGTATTGGTGCGGAATACAAATACTAGGAACAAGAAGAAACATAATAACTAAATAACTTGATCCTCTCTAAGGATTTCTACTATTGATATGAAATGAATATTGGTGAAAGGTGCATCTTACCCTTCAACCAATGGGTTCCTTTTAAACTACAAGGAAACCCTAAACTACATTAACTATAAAACTGTAACTCCTGATATGCATATCCTTTCCTAAGATATCTCATGCATATCTTAACAAACTACTAAGAATAATACTGTTTGACTTTCTACTCGACCAGGAGCACATATTGCTCCTACTACTACTAGGACCAGGAGGAACTACATACCCCCTAGTTCATCTATTACAAATAACCTATTACATAGGTCCTAACAATCCTCCCCTAAACTTGAATTTGACTGATTGAGTTCAAGTTTCTTGGTAGATCTTGCAAAAACAGTGTGACGATTGAAACATCAAAATCAAAGAAACAAAATAAGTATCAGTAGTGCAAGCACAAAGGATGCTACAACGAAGAACTCTGAGAAGCTTCTTGAAAGCTTGGAAAACATCTGCACGTGTTGAATCTTCACAACAACATGAGCAGATTTGATAATCCTTTACCAAGTAGCTGCTCGCTCTTGGGCTAGCCAATCTTTGTGGTGGAATAAAGCATCACCCTGGGAGACCAGAACCCAGCCCCACTCTTAGAACGTAAATCAATGGTGAGTGGGAGTACCCTAATGATTTTGGGAAAATCATCACAGCCGTCAACGGATTTGATTGAAGTCTTTACCAGACGCTGTGTAACACCCCATTTTGATAAATGGAATGTCACGCGTGATTATAGCGTGTCATAAAAGCATACAAGGATAAATGTATAAAACATTACATGACCATAAAGGAAATACCGGAATCAAACATCGGTACCCCAAAAGTAGAACTCATCACACACAAACATAAGTACTGTAAATGAAAGAACTAAACAATGTCCATGGAAATGAGTATCAAAGTATAAAGAAATGCATAAAGTAAAGAAGGCTAGGAAGCTTCTAATCCATATGCACGTACACTTAAAGTCTACGAGCGTCCCTGAGTACCTGTCGTTTTGGGAACATGAAAAGGAAAACGGCTGAGCATAACGCTCAGTGCACGGATATACAAGTAAAGCATGAATAATCTAAGCAAATAAGCATGAAGCAGCGGAAAAGACTAAGTCATGGATAACCTGGTTATATCTTAATAAAACTGGTTTAATATTTTCAAAAGCCTTATGTTTATCTTGTAAAAATTGTTTAACATATTTACCATTAGCCAATATAGGTCATAAAAAGGGAGTGCTTTACCTGGTTTGAGTCTGTGTGGCGGTGGGCTCAAACCCCGTGGATTAGTCGGCCAATGAGTCGGAAATCATGGTTACCAAAAAAATAAAAAAAATAAAAAAAAATATAGGTCAAGAATTATCCACGTGCATGAATACTTGAAGGGGTGAACTCTTCATGCAAATTAGAGGGGTTGTCTCTAATTTAATATACTGGTTTGGGTAGGAGGGATCAGCTCCTTGTGAAGGATGCAAGGCACACACCACATTCACATGAATAATCTTCTGAAAACATGTAAACTAGGATGCACCCATACGCCCCACCTGATAATAATAATATGGCCAAAAGGTGAAGGGACGCCACGAGCTATCACTCCGTCGTGGTGGAGTCATAACACTAGTGCCTCCAGTATTATGGTTATGGTACCTCCATAACTAGGTGAAATTGGTCATGCATGTATATGGCTTTAGGTATCTAATTAAACATAAGCAATTCAAAAACATATAAAACATATACTAGGGAATACAATTGGCTCCATACGGGAAATCCTAATAAGGAAGAATGTCCATACTGAAAGGACGGAGAATCCGTACCTTGTGTCCAGTGAACGAAGAAGACGAACGGAAGAGAGTCCTACTTCGGTAATCACTAATGCTACATAAATACATATGTGTATAAGTATCTGATTACTGAGTACGTAACTGGTTTTATATCATGTCTTAGCTTGTTTTATATGTTCATGTCATGCTTTACTGATTTAAGCTTATATTGTGGTTATCATGTATTCTGTCTATTCTGTTTAAGTATTTCTTATATTTCATGTATTATTATACTTGTTGTGTAATAATAAGTAACTTTCTAAAAATAGCAGTTTTCCAAAAATAGAAAGTTTCCAAAAATAGAAAGTTTCCAAAAATAGAAAGTTTCCAAAAATAGAAAGTTTCCAAAAATAGATTTACTGCTTAAAATAAACAAGTTTCTAAAAATAGAAAGTTTCCATAAATAGATTTGATGCCTTAATTAAATAAGTTTCTAAAAATAGAAAGTTTCTATAAATAGAAATAAGCTGGATTATTAAGCTAATAATATAAGCTTAAGTGTTTATTGATTAATATTCTAAGTCATGTAATTAAATGGTATAGTTTATTAATTATTTCATGTGAATTAAATAAACTATAGGTTAAAGTATTTAATTAAATATAATCATGATTTAATTAAATAAAGGTAAAAATAATACTTAGGTTAAAACATGTATTATTATCTATTAATAATATAACCTAAGTCATGTAAATTAATTAATTATAAGTCATGATTTTAATAATTAATTAATTATATAGTCTAAATAAAATGATAATTACTTAGGTTAAAATTCATGTATTAATAATAATATTAATAACCTAAGTCATGTACTAATTAAATTAATCATGTACATGTTTTAATTAATTTAATTTAATTCTTGTCAAAATAAACTTGTAAAAATAATTAACCTTGTATAAACAACCCATGAACCGAACCCGTGTTTTAATCTAAACATGTGTGAACCTGACCGGTTTTAACCCGTGAACCGGACAACCAAATGCACCCTTGACTTGGCTAGCCGCCGGCTAGCAAAAGTTCCCACCGGCTAGCCGGTGGTTCCCCTTGCTGCCGCGACCTACGTTCCCCCTGCTTTCCTTATTTAGCCACCGGCTTAGACCGGTGGTGGTTCTTTGTTTTAGCCGAGACCCACCCTGTGACAATCCGTCAATTTATGGTTGATATTTTATTCTCAATGCTTATTTGAAAACATTATTTTAATGTTACACTACGAACTCACTTATTTTTGGGAAGTAATTTGGATTTACGTCTTGAAGTAGCATCGACTACGTCTAAACCGGAGGATTCAACGTTACGTGCTTACGTTTACATACACCGTCTTTGGTGACAGTCCAACATTTCAGAAAATAAATTTATCCGTAAATATTATTTTGGAATTTAAATTTGTGTTGGTTCATAAACTCACAAATTTACGAGAAGAGACTAGGACTTACGATTTTATTTTAACGTCCTTTACGACTAAACCGGAAACCTTAGGATTACGTATTTACGTTTTCGAACTCCGTTTTTTATGAGACAATTTTTATTGGATTCGTTTTGTGACGGTGATTCATAATTTATAAAAACGTTTTTCGTAAAACGACCCGAGGGCACGCAAATCGAGGAAACGAGAATCGAGGAATACCCGTAAACTAGTGAGATGGGACAAAATACATTGTCCCACCCCACTAGCTTATTATGGACGGCACACAACATCACCACACCACACTTTGCTAGTTAAGTTAACACTTGTCCAACTTTAGCTTCCATTTGAAGCTTTCTCCTAACAAAACCACAAACACAAACCATGGTTTTCATTTGCAACATGCAAACAACCATCAAAACTCTCTCTACTCTCTCTTTGCCGTCCCATTTTCTCAACAAAACACCCCAATTGATCCAAATTTAACCACAAAACATATGTTATGATTAACATATGTTAATCTCCATTCAAAAAGATGAAGATTGGTGGTGCTTATAACATCCAAGGAGGAGTTTTCATGGAGTAGGAGGGCTGATTTTCCACAAGGTTTTCATGGAGCATGGTGGTCTTGAAGATGGTCATGGTTGTCTACAAGTTTCTCCATCAAAAACCATGTCAAAATCATAACCTACATCAACTTGGTGGTATAAAGATTGTCCTCCTCAACTTCTTGTTATTTTGATTATGTAAACATGTATTTTATTTCCTATTGTATATATTTATGATGATTATATGATGATAAAAATGTTATGTGGAGATTTGTTGTTGATAATCATGGATAAAAAGGTGAAAAACCATATGAAACAAGGTTAAAATCTTGATTAATTTACATGGCTGTATAAAACAGTAAGTAAACATGTTATGAACTGATGAAATAATGAAGTGGGATCCATTTACAGTAAGCTAAATGTCTTGTACACATGTGAGAGTTGGCCATGCAATGGAATCAAAATAATGAGTGAGATATGATCAAAACAAGTTTAGGGTATAAATCTGAAGTTACTGTTTTGGACGATTTTTAGAAAATACTTAAAGGATGATTCAACAGTAGCTATACAAGAGTTAAATGTAGCACATATCATGTAGTTTATGTGATAAAAATTTGAGCTTCTAAGTCAATGTAGAACTCTAGATATGATAAAAATGGTGAATGTGAAGTTAAAAATCAGATTTTTGGAAATAATGTTTATTATTATTATATAAGCACTCACTTTATAATTTATAAAATGTAAGATATAAACCCACTAACTTATAGAACTTAATTATATAAATGTATAAAAGGTTAATGGAATGGGTAAATTAGATAAATGGTGGTAAAAATAATATTTATAAGTAATAAAAACTATAAACTTGATTTTTACGACTTTTTCGGCTATTGCCGTGAAATTAACGTTTTTCATCAAATAAAACTTAGACGACCAAACCCGTCTAATGTAAAGTTTATAAAAATTGTATACTGATGTATAAGTAACTAAGACAAGCAAAAACCGATAAAACCCGAACTATAAGAATTACGGACAATTACGAGCTAAATAAACGTATCGGACTAATAATTGGACTTAATAAGATAAAAACTTGTAAAAAGAATTATTTGGGCTTAACCCATTTGGGCCCAACATGAAAGATATATATACTGATCATATAGGTATAAAATGGGTAAAAACAAGTTAAAGAACTTATAAAAGACTTAATGAACTTAAAATAGGTAAAATCGGTAAAACTAGTGAACTAGTAAGACGATACTAAAACGTAAACTCTAAAATGAGTAAACGAGAATATGTAAACCCACTTGATCATCATATATATATAATCATCATATGTATACATAATTGATATTTTTATAAAGTCATTGGACAAACGTCTAAGACCGATTATTATTTGTCTAGGTTTCCGTGATTGAAGCACGTACCGTACGTCCGAATTGCCGATAACCCGCATTCCCACATCAACGTGAGTTCATAGCCTCGCACTCTTTTAAATGTTTTATAAATGCTTTATAAACCCGCGAGGGAGATAACATGTTAGTTTTTATAAAAGTTTGGACACCATTTGTCCCGATTATTTGTTTATTGATTTTGGACCCGAATGATTGAATGACCCGATTGTATGACCCGATAAATGATTAATGGACCCGATAGATGAAATTAAATGGATTATTAAAGTTAGGTTATGTCACTAAAAGTCCCATTAGCATGAATTGTGAACTACCGGGAGTTGGTAGACGCTTATGCATTTAATAGTACTATTTGGGGACGATCACCCCAGTTCGCGCCTTGACGGTTGATCCCCGTCGTGCCACATTGATTGGTAAGCGAATTAATGTATGAGAAGATTTCCATAGCGTGACCTTTGTGACGACACGCTACTTTAGATGGGCAAAAATTGGTATCGGGTTAGCTACCCGTTGTTGGTTTAGTAAGGTAACAATGTCATGCGGCTTATAATAATCCGAATTAACGAAATACTAATAGACGCTCCGAATTACGATGTATTGCCTGACTAGCAATACAGGGTCATACTATTGATATTATGATTGTATTTTGGTTTTCATAACCATACTCATATAACGGTTTTTATTTGATTTTATACAACGTCATAAGACGTATTGTATGATGTTTTTACGACATTGGCTCGTATATTGATTTTAAGGCATATGCCTATATTATGATTTTCGATAAGGATTTGTATAAAATGATTTTGGCTATTTTACGGCCTATTACAATGATTTGTACGAATTGATTTTTGGTACTAATTTTATACCAAAGTTATACTGATGGAATTTATTAAACTCTATGAATTCACTCGGCGTTATCGCTGACCCTTTTCTTTTAACATGTTTTATCTCAGGTACTTGAAGGTAATTCTCGGGAAGACGACAAGAATTCATGGCCCGCACTTAAACAATATTTTCCATTCAAATACTTTGTAAAACCTGTGTAAAATATAATGACTTGGGACCGATGTAACTTCGATGTTTATGAATGGAAATGATTTATTATTAAACGACGCAATTTTTTTATGCGTTGTCTATGATGTGAGTAATGTGCTATCCCGTAACACCAACTAGTCTTCCGCTGTACTGAGTTGTATAAATTTGGGGGTGTTAAATTTTGGTATCAGAGCTCTCGTTATAGAGAACGAAAGATTTTTAAAACCAAGGTTTTGAATAAAACTTTTCAAAATCTTTTAACTATAAACATTTTTCTAAAAATGTCTAAAAATCTTTTGACTATAACGGTGCCGAAGAATTCCCGAGTTACCGACAAGGCCAAGACTGAGAAGTGTTATTTTAATATATATATAACTTGGATTATATATATATATATATGATGTAATTTTATTAAATGATTGTTTGATGATTATTTTGATTTTTATACGAAGTATTTATACGACGTCGATTGTCACAAGTAACCCTAAATCTCCTAGTAAATTAATCGAAGCTATTCTCGTAGGAATTCTAGCTATCCTAGATCTAAACCAAGTTGTGGATATTTATGATCCCGACAAATGGTTGATATTCGTAGAAATGTAGATATTAGTTGATTATGATATTAAGAAGAATTGGCGAGATTAAATCTGATATCGATGTCATGACGATCTTTTCTTATAGAGTGGAGTTTGACAAAACGTTACCACCTAGAAAGATGTCATCTGATTCGTTGTCATCCAATTCTTAAATTTGAAATCGAAAGGGTGAATGTTGCACTTGAGGCTGTCATTGGAACCATTACCCAAAAGCCTCATGCCACTAATACCTTTCCGAGAAGTCTAAGTTAAATGATCAAGTCATTTCATATTAATGACTCATTTGATAATTGTTGTTGTAAGAGCTAATAGGATTGGAAATTAAGTATTGATTCATATTGAGATTGTATTGCCTTTACAAGGCCGAAGAATAAGGTAGGATATCGAATTGAGTATAAAATTGGTCGAAACTTGAATAAATAAAAGTAAAACTTAACCTATATGGAATATGAGATTGTTAAGAGGAAGTCGTTAAGTTTTGTGATTGAATTATAAGATTTTAATTGATTGTTGCTTCGTGTTAAGGGTTGTTCCTAGGCCATTGTCCACTGACGAGGATGCCCAGTGTCCAAGAAATAAATTGAAGAAATCTTCTTCTGAATTGAGACCGATGGATCTTCTGGGACATGTGGAACACCTAATGACTCTTGTAGATTAGTATTCATTGTGGTATCTTTTAAAAATAATCCCTAACTTAACTGAGATATCAGTTGGTAGGATGAGTTCTGGGAATTGTATGACATAGTGACACGTAATGTGTTACGGTACAATTTTGACTTGTTTGTGATTAATGAAAAGACTACCCTTGATTACTAAATTCTACATGTATCGATGATATCTATCTTTTATTGCTTCATCCTAATGCTCGCATTAGTGATGCAACCATTGGACAAGTACTCATCTCGATTTGAGTTACGTTTTGGATTATTCTTCCTGAGTGCCATCGAGGTCATGAACCTCATGATTATTTGGCTAAAGCTCATTGCCTATCATATTGTAGTTAAGATCTTGGTGAACAACTTTTCATCACTCTTTTGCAGATCACACATTGTTTTTATAAAGTTAAAACGGTATCCTTTGAGAAAAACTGAATTTTCATCACTATAAGGATTATTCATAGTGAGATTTATAAGTGATTGTTATTTGAATGAAGTTGTTTATAAAACACTTTGGAAAACCTTATTGTTTTCATAACAAGGAAAATCTTTGTAAAGTTATTTTTGATTCTTATTTAAGAATTAAGCATGAAAATGTTTTTATTATAAACATGATGATAAAATTTTGACGAACTGAGTATTGCATCGTTAATCTTGAAATTGTATATAGTTGCGCGCCTACATACAATTTGGAATGGACTATGCAAGGCTGATTAGTAGTCACCATAAAACTAATGAATAAACACTGAATTTTCTTTGAAGATTGTGAAAGAATAAATTTTATGAGATCTGCAAGAAGTGTAAAATAAGGCCATAATGTTAGGGACACCTACATATGTGCCTGTAGCATCTATTCTTCTGAGTCGAATTTACTCATCTGTGGAAATTGTCTTATTTGACAATTGACAATTCCTTCTTGTCCAAATTCTATCGTAGTGAGATTCTTAGGAAAGGTATCTGATTACCGAGTGTTGATACCCGACTGGATGTATCGACGTTCTTATCATCTCTTTTGATTAGATTTCACATTTGAATGACCTGGGTAACGATCCGAGGAGCTTTCGAATGCGTACTCAAATTATGAAAACATGGGATATATTCATATTCGTTAAATGTTTTCATCTGTATCCGATTTGAAATTCTCTCGCGTAGATTATGCGTTGACCTTACTCTTTTATTGGTAGTTGTGTCTCCATGCATCCTTGAATTTGTGAAGGATTATGAGTTATTATTAGTCTTTTGAGAAGTTCACATCTTATCGACGGCAATGAAACTGGAAAGTTGATAGTGCCAGTAGAATGGATTGATTGATTATGACATGACGATATTATCTTAATTGATGGGAACTCGAGTAGAATTCCCCTAAATGATAAGATGTTGATTATCAAAAGTGATCTAAATAATTCTTGATGGATGACCATATCCTGTATTAAGACTTGAAATTATACAGTGAATGGTTGTGAACTAGTTATAGATATTGTAATATAGAAGGAACCTAATATGTATTTATTAAAAGATGTCTATCTTATCTGAAACTTTAGGAGGTATTGTTGGTGAATTACCTAGACTTTGCTATTAAGGCAAGTTGAATTTGGTATTGATTCTATTCCCGGTGCTGCACCTGTGGCTTGTGCACTGTACGTCAGCACCATCTAAATTAAAGGAATTACCGAACAACTAAGAAAGTTGTCGGAGAAAGATTTTATTATAACAAGCCTGTCATCCTGAAGAGCTATGGTGTTATCATTCCTTATATTTATGGATTACTGTAAACTGAGTAAATTGGCAATCGAAAACGATATCCATAACTCGAAATGGAAGATTTGTTCGATCATTTACAAGGTTCTAGCGTATGTTTTAAAGATTTGATTCACGGCATGATTATCATCAACTTCGCGTCCGCGAAGAAGATTATGTATTCCAATCACTACATCCGGTACTTGTAATGAACATTATGAGTTTCACGTGATGTCGTTTGGATTGACTAATACACATGTAGCATTCATAAATTTGGTGAATCACGTGTGTAGGCTGTAATTTGATAAATTCATGCTCGTGATCATTAAGGACCATTTATTTGTTTATAAGAATAAGAATGAGTTAATAATTATTTATAGTTGCCCTGAATTGGCCGAACAATAAGAACATGTACCTAAATATTTAACATGTGATTAAGGACTTAATCCTTTATATGATTTAACCGTGTGATTAATAGATAATGGAAGCTATATTGATTTTTCAAAGATTAGAACCATTAACGCTTAGGGATTAAAAACTTAATCCTTTACATAAAATGACCTTTGGATTAATGACGATAAGATATATGTATATAGACTCTTCAAAAATTAAGAGCCCTTTCAAGACTTTGGATTTTACCAAAAAGAAATGGAAATATGTTTTGACAATTGTTTTAACAAAGGATTTTAAGGGATTAGTCCCTTAACACAAACTATTTAACTAAACTTCTGTTTAGGGGTAAATGTTTGTGTATACCTCCAGATAACTTAAAAAGGATTGAGGAAAACCATTTAAACCATAACTTGAAATTTGAAACAACAAAATTTTGTTTTTCAACTAAGCAAATTTTGACCAAAAGTATAAACAAGGGTTTTTCGAACATTTACGGATCTTGCTAAATATCTTCGATAAATCAACAAAAATCTTGTTAATTAAATTCAAATTTATTTTGAACATTTTATATAATTGGTCGAACTAAGAAATTTAAAACTTTTACGTTTACGCTTCATAAAAATTAACTAATAATTATTTAATTAGTTGTAATAACTATCAACACTTTAAAACATCAGATTGAGTAAAACAGATAAAGATAATAGTAAAGACGAAACTAAAATATAGAAGATATGAAGAAAGAATTTTGAATAAATACGGTTATGATATTTATTTCATCAGGAAGGTGAACGTAATTACTGACGCATAATATAGAAAGAATATATGAGTGAATTGTGGACATGATAATTATATCATCATGAGAAGTGAATATAGATACTGACGTATTATATAAAAAGGATAAAGAACCAAATAGGATATATTTCCTAATAATGAACGTGCAAAATAAATTGCCGAACAATATAAAAATAAACGATGTTTGTAAAAAGGATAATATAGATAATAAAAAGGGGTTCGCGGCTAATGTGAACCATTAGAATTAAGAAGCCAATGGCGTTAAATGTATAAAAGACCACATGTGATTGTCTAAATATGGAGATTTTGAGATATAGTTATGTTGGAATTTGTAAGTATAAGTATAAGTATTCTATTTATGTCATTTATGACTAAAAGTATCTTTGTCTAAAGAAGTTGTACTAATGGTAATTATGAAGGCAAACATCGCCTCATACATTAGTAAACATCTAGCTATTTCAAAGGTCATCATCTGAATTTGATTCGATTTGGGTCATCGTCGACAGACTGACCAAATCTGCTAATATCATTCTCGTTAATGATAGAATCTTGATGAAGAAATAGACTCTTTTATTTAAAGGAAGTTATATAAACATAGTGTGCCTGTATCGGTCATCTATATATCAAGATCCTCGCTTCGCATCGAATTTCTAGAGAATTGCTTAGAAATCATTGAGAACGAACCTTGATGAGAGTACTATGTACCACCCCAATCGAAGGGACGAGGTAAAGTAACGATACAAAATACTATAAGCGTTGTTCTATGTTTAAATGATTGACCTTTGGTAATAGACTGTATAATCGTTTTCCTTTGGAGAGATTATCATTGATAATTATCGTATTAGGATCGAGATCGAATCTTGTTAGGATCTGAATCTTAGAGCATCTGTAAGCAAGATTTGAGATAAAGACATCCGACATACACCAACTGTGAGTTGGACATGTCTTTTAGGTTTAAGGTTTCCTATGATGGCGAACCTATCCTTGCAAAATACCCGACCCGCGAGATCTGAAATGATTGTTGAAATTAGGATTTGATTATTGAATGCCGGTGGTGGGCAAGAGGTTATGTGAATGTGAAATGTAGATCTTGAAGTGCCAAATGGGTAGCGAAGTTATGCCACAAATTTTAACCTTGGAAAAACGAATTCATGATCTGACAAATCATGGGATATAAGTCCCCATTGTATGGGACCACTGAGATGATGTAAAAGTTGGGATTGAAAGGCATATAAGCTGGATCTACCCTAGGACTTCAAGAACTGCGTGAATTATGTTTCGTAAATCGAACTTGATGGAATATCTATCAAGTGAGAATCTGATTATTCTTAGTAAGCTTAGATCGGCGAAAAGTTGCATTCATCAAAAACCCGTGAACATCATGGATAGAGAAAGTAAGTCAACATTAAGCCTGATCTTATTCCCGTAGTTATGTTTGATGAAACTCGCGTATTGAAATGAATTAAACTTGTGAGAAAAGACCTAATGTGGAGGAAATACCCACATGTCTTTTAACTCTATAAGAAGCGAGTAGTAAGATGATCTTTGAGGACAAAGATCCTGTTTAGGGGTAAATGCTGTGACAATCCATCAATTTATGGTTGATATTTTATTCTCAATGCTTATTTGAAAACATTATTTTAATGTTACATTATGAATTCACTTATTTTTGGGAAGTAATTTGGATTTACGTCTTGAAGTAGCATCGACTACGTCTAAACCAGAGGATTCAACGTTACGTGCTTACGTTTACATACACCGTCTTTGGTGACAGTCCGACATTTCAGAAAATAAATTTATCCGTAAATATTATTTTGGAATTTAAATTTGTGTTGGTTCATAAACTCACAAATGTACGAGAAGAGACTAGGACTTACGATTTTATTTTAACGTCCTTTACGACTAAACCGGAAACCTTAGGATTACGTATTTACGTTTTCGAACTCCGTTTTTGATGAGACAATTTTTATTGGATTCGTTTTGTGACGGTGATTCATAATTTATAAAAACGTTTTTCGTAAAACGACCCGAGGGCACGCAAATCGAGGAAACGAGAATCGAGGAATACCCGTAAACTAGTGAGATGGGACAAAATACATTGTCCCACCCCACTAGCTTATTATGAACGGCACACAACATCACCACACCACACTTTGCTAGTTAAGTTAACACTTGTCCAACTTTAGCTTCCATTTGAAGCTTTCTCCTAACAAAATCACAAACACAAACCATGGTTTTCATTTGCAACATGCAAACAACCATCAAAACTCTCTCTACTCTCTCTTTTCCGTCCCATTTTCTCAACAAAACACCCCAATTGATCCAAATTTAACCACAAAACATATGTTATGATTAACATATGTTAATCTCCATTCAAAAAGATGAAGATTGGTGGTGCTTATAACATCCAAGGAGGAGTTTTCATGGAGTAGGAGGGCTGATTTTCCACAAGGTTTTCATGGAGCATGGTGGTCTTGAAGATGGTCATGGTTGTCTACAAGTTTCTCCATCAAAAACCATGTCAAAATCATAACCTACATCAACTTGGTGGTATAAAGATTGTCCTCCTCAACTTCTTGTTATTTTGATTATGTAAACATGTATTTTATTTCCTATTGTATATATTTATGATGATTATATGATGATAAAAATGTTATGTGGGGATTTGTTGTTGATAATCATGGATAAAAAGGTGAAAAACCATATGAAACAAGGTTAAAATCTTGATTAATTTACATGGCTGTATAAAACAGTAAGTAAACATATTATGAACTGATGAAATAATGAAGTGGGATCCATTTACAGTAAGCTAAATGTCTTGTACACATGTGAGAGTTGGCCATGCAATGGAATCAAAATAATGAGTGAGATATGATCAAAACAAGTTTAGGGTATAAATCTGAAGTTACTGTTTTGGACGATTTTTAGAAAATAATTAAAGGATGATTCAACAGTAGCTATAGAAGAGTTAAATGTAGCACATATCATGTAGTTTATGTGATAAAAATTTGAGCTTCTAAGTCATTGTAGAACTCTAGATATGATAAAAATGGTGAATGTGAAGTTAAAAATCAGATTTTTGGAAATAATGTTTATTATTATTATATAAGCACTCACTTTATAATTTATAAAATGTAAGATATAAACCCACTAACTTATAGAACTTAATTATATAAATGTATAAAAGGTTAATTGAATGGGTAAATTAGATAAATGGTGGTAAAAATAATATTTATAAGTAATAAAAACTATAAACTTGATTTTTACGACTTTTTCGGCTATTGCCGTGAAATTAACGTTTTTCATCAAATAAAACTTAGACGACCAAACCTGTCTAATGTAAAGTTTATAAAAATTGTATACTGATGTATAAGTAACTAAGACAAGCAAAAACCGATAAAACCCGAACTATAAGAATTACGGACAATTACGAGCTAAATAAACGTATTGGACTAATAATTAGACTTAATAAGATAAAAACTTGTAAAAAGAATTATTTGGGCTTAACCCATTTGGGCCCAACATGAAAGATATATATACTGATCATATAGGTATAAAATGGGTAAAAACAAGTTAAAAAACTTATAAAAGACTTAATGAACTTAAAATAGATAAAATCGGTAAAACTAGTGAACTAGTAAGACGATACTAAAACGTAAACTCTAAAATGAGTAAACGAGAATATGTAAACCCACTTGATCATCATATATATATAATCATCATATGTATACATAATTGATATTTTTATAAAGTCATTGGACAAACGTCTAAGACCGATTATTATTTGTCTAGGTTTCCGTGATTGAAGCACGTACCGTACGTCCGAATTGCCGATAACCCGCATTCCCACATCAACGTGAGTTCATAGCCTCACACTATTTTAAATGTTTTATAAATGCTTTATAAACCCGCGAGGGAGATAACATGTTAGTTTTTATAAAAGTTTGGACACCATTTGTCCCGATTGTTTGTTTATTGATTTTGGACCCGAATGATTGAATGACCCGATTGTATGACCCGATAAATGATTAATGGACCCGATAGATGAAATTAAATGGATTATTAAAGTTAGGTTATGTCACTAAAAGTCCCATTAGCATGAATTGTGAACTACCGGGAGTTGGTAGACGCTTATGCATTTAATAGTACTATTTGGGGACGATCACCCCAGTTCGCGCCTTGACGGTTGATCCCCGTCGTGCCACATTGATTGGTAAGCGAATTAATGTATGAGAAGATTTCCATAGCGTGACCTTTGTGACGACACGCTACTTTAGATGGGCAAAAATTGGTATCGGGTTAGCTACCCGTTGTTGGTTTAGTAAGGTAACAATGTCATGCGGCTTATAATAATCCGAATTAACGAAATACTAATAGACGCTCCGAATTACGATGTATTGCCTGACTAGCAATACAGGGTCATACTATTGATATTATGATTGTATTTTGGTTTTCATAACCATATTCATATAACGGTTTTTATTTGATTTTATACAACGTCATAAGACGTATTGTATGATGTTTTTACGACATTGGCTCGTATATTGATTTTAAGGCAAATGCCTATATTATGATTTTCGATAAGGATTTGTATAAAATGATTTTGGCTATTTTACGGCCTATTACAATGATTTGTACGAATTGATTTTTGGTACTAATTTTATACCAAAGTTATACTGATGGAATTTATTAAACTCTATGAATTCACTCGGCGTTATCGCTGACCCTTTTCTTTTAACATGTTTTATCTCAGGTGCTTGAAGGTAATTCTCGGGAAGACGACAAGAATTCATGGCCCGCACTTAAACAATATTTTCCATTCAAATACTTTGTAAAACCTGTGTAAAATATAATGACTTGGGACCGATGTAACTTCGATGTTTATGAATGGAAATGATTTATTATTAAACGACGCAATTTTTTTATGCGTTGTCTATGATGTGAGTAATGTGCTATCCCGTAACACCAACTAGTCTTCCGTTGTACTGAGTTGTATAAATTTGGGGGTGTTACACACCCAACAACAAACATACCCCGACCGAGGTCGGGGTCCCTTTTCCTCCTGCAGCCGAGACACAAAACCACCACACCGAGACCTTGAGGTCTCGGTTGGTGCGAAACAAATCAAACCGAGACCCCCTTGGGGCTCGGTTCATGCGTCGGCGACAACAAACACCCCTTAACCATTAATAAATTTACCCCTCATGTTTAATTACATGATTAATAACTTGTTATTAAAACATTCATGATTTCATGTGATTAATTAATCAAGATCATAAAAAGAAAAGAGGTTTAGGGTTTACCGATTACGTGAATCAAAGGAGGATGAACACACTAACAACCTTGCAATAAATCAAACACCAAAAATCAACCAAACACACCCTGTGTGTGTGCTCTACCCGGCGGCCAAGGAGAGGAAGAAAAAGAGATTAGGGTTTTTCTTGATTTCTATTTTTTGTTATTATGAAACTAAGTTTTCCCTTTTTCCTTGTTTAGTAAAATTTGCATGGGCTTGGCCCTTCTTTCTTGTCTTGTCCACGGGTAAGGGGCCCACAAGGGGGTAACCCGAATGTTTTCTGTGTCTAATATTTAGTGTGTTCTCGTGTTCGTGTTTTACGTGATTTAAATAGTTATCGTTCGTGTATTATTATATTTATTCATGATCGTAATAAATATACATACATACGTAATACTAAGCTCGTGATTATTTATGTTCATGATTTCATGTTCGTGGTTATAATTACTATTGAAGTAATTATCGTGTGTTAATACGTAATAAATACTTATCGTGTTATAACACATACGTAATACTTGTAATTTTAGTTCGTGAAACGTAAACATGCTATAAAAGGAAAGTTCTAATCATGTACGTACGATCGTAAGGGTACTATTCATGGTAAAAGCATGCGGGTTTTACAACTCTCCCCCCTAAAAAGAATAATTCGTCCCCGAATTATAAATAAAGTAAACTGGAAAAGAAGAACATACCCAAATTCAAAATATGAAATGAGGTTAAGAAGCCTGTATAGACTCCTCTGTTTCCCAAGTGGCTTCCCGCTCGGTATGATCCCTCTAAAGGATTTTGACGAATGGAATCGTCTTCCTTCTCATGACTCGTTCTTGTCTGTCAAGAACTCGTTCGTGTTCTTCTATGAAAGTGAGATCTTCACGAATCTGTTCCCGTGGATACTGAACCATGTGAAGGGGATGATAATTGTACCCTCTGAGTAAGGACACATGAAACACATCGTGAACATGAGAAAGCTGCAGAGGTAACGCTAAACGGTAAGATACTTCACCGACTCGTTCAATGACATCAAACAGTCCGATAAATCGAGGATTGAGCTTCCCTTTTATTCCAAAACGTCTAACACCACGTGCCGGTGAAACCTTAAGGAAAACGTGATCTCCTATGTTAAAATGTAAGTCCCTACGATGCTTGTCCGCGTAACTCTTCTGACGTGACCGTGCTTCTTGCAGTTTCTACTTAGCTACTACGACCTTCTCATTAGTTAGCTCTATCATTTCTGGTCCTTCAAGTGTTCGCTCACCAACCTGATCCCAGCAGATTGGGGATCGACACTTTCTACCATACAACATCTCGAAAGGAGCACACTTGATACTTGCGTGCAAACTGTTGTTGTATGCAAACTCCACCAAACAGATATAATCGTCCCAATCACCCGTCCATTCCAATGCACATGACCTCAACATGTCTTTCAATGTCTGAATTGTACGCTCTGCCTGCCCGTATGTTTGAGGATGAAAAGTCGTGCTAAGCTTAAGTTGTGTACCCCAAGCTTTCTATAGGGTTCTCCAGAATCGCGAAGTGAAACGAGGATCTCTGTCTGAGATGATGCTGGATGGAGCACCGTGAAGTCTCATGATCTCCCTTCTATAAGTATCGGCGATTTTACAGACCGAATCTCCCTTGCGGATCGATAAGAAATTAGCTGATTTGGTAAGTCGATCAACGATAACCCAAATTACATCGTGCTTCTTTTTTGTCGGCGGAAGACCAGTAACAAAATCCATGGTGATTTTGTCCCACTTCCACTCTGGAATATCTAACGGTTGAAGAAGACCGCCAGACCACTGATGCTCGATCTTAACCTGCTGGCAGGTAAGACATTTGGTGACGTAAGTAGCAACATCCTGTTTCATACCATTCCACCAAAAGTATTGCTTGATGTCATGGTACATCTGGGTCGAACCAGGATGGATAGAAAATGGGGAGCTATGAGCCTTAGCTAACAATGCTTCTCGGAGTTCTTGGTCATCAGGAACACAAAGTCTCGTGCCCTGCCATAAGATACCATCTGCGTCTACTCGAAATTTTGTCTGCTTCTCCAAATTCTGAATTATCGCCCAGATTTCTCCATCATCCTTCTGAACTTCCTTGATCTTAGAGAGTAACTCGGGTTCCACTCTAAGATTAGCCCAGTAACCGTGTTGTCCACGTAACATGATCTCTATGTCTAGTCGCTCCAAGTCTCTTATGATTTCCTCCTCAATTTTAATCCCGTTTATCATTCTGGAGTTTCTACTAAGTGCATCTGCCACTACATTCGCCTTGCCGGGATGATACTGCAGATTAATTTCATAATCCTTCAACAGCTCTAACCATCTCCTCGGTCTCATGTTCAATTCACGCTGAGTGAAGATATACTTCAAGCTCTTATGGTCCGTGAAAATGTCACATGATTCTCCATACAAGTAGTGCCTCCATATCTTCAATGAAAACACGACTGCTACAAGTTCCAAGTCATGCGTAGGGTAATTTTCCTCATAAGGCTTAAGCTGCCGTGAAGCGTACGCGATTACTTTCCCATGTTGCATGAGAACACAACCAAGTACCTTTCCCGATGCATCACTGTAGATCTGAAATCCACCTGTACCAGATGGGAGAGTAAGAATCCGTGCAGATACTAACTTTTGCTTTAGGTGTTCTAAACTCTTCTCTCATTCTTCAGTCCAGACGAATTTCTCCCCTTTCCGCATCAGTTTGGTCAAAGGTAGTGCTAAGCGGAAAAAGTTCTCCACGAACCTACGGTAATAACCAGCTAAGCCTAGGAAACTACGGACTTTAGTTGCTAATGTCGGCCTTGGCCACTTGGTAATAGCCTCAACCTTCACTGGATCCATCGTGATTCCTTCTACTGAAAAAATGTGACCTAAGAATGCCACCTTGTTTAACCAGAACTCACACTTGGATAATTTAGCATACAGCTGCTTCTGGCGAAGAATCGGTAGTACTGTACGAAGATGGTCTTCTTGTTCCTCCTTGGACTTAGAGAAAATCAGGATGTCGTCAATGAAGACAATGACGAACTTGTCCATAAATTCATGGAAGATTTTGTTCATCAAATCCATGAACACTGCTGGAGCATTGGTAAGGCCAAATGGCATGACTCTAAATTCGTAGTGGCCATAGCGTGTATGGAAAGCAGTCTTGGCGATGTCCTACTCCTTAACCCGTAGCTGATGATAGCATGACCTAAGATCAATCTTGGAGAAATGTTTGGCTCCTTGAAGTTGGTCAAACAGATCGTCTATACGTGGTAGTGGATACCTTTTCCTGATGGTAATCTTGTTGAGTTCGCGATAGTCTATGCAAAGACGCATACTGTCGTCCTTCTTCTTAACGAATAAGACAAGTGTGCCCCGTGGAGATGTGCTTGGTCGAATAAAGCCTCGTTCCAGAAGTTCTTGCAATTGATCCTTCAGCTCCTTCAACTCTATGGGAGCCATCCGATAAGGAGCCTTGGAAATCGGCTCAGCTCCTGGGATGAGCTCGATATGAAATTCTACTTCACGTGCAGGTGGTATGCCCGGAAGTTCTTCTGGAAATACATCTGGAAATTCTAACACTATCGGTTGATCCTGAATTGATGGAGATTCAGCATCCATGTCATGAACAGCAGCTAGATAACCCTCACAACCATGTGAAAGTAATACACATGCTTGCAGCGTTGATATGATTTGTACAGACCTGCCGGGTAAGAACCCGATGTGAATGTACTCTGGCGCATTAACATCACCGAAGATAACTTGATATGAATGGCAGCCTATGGTAGCATGATGCTTGGATAGCCAATCCATGCTCAAAATCATGTCAAAATCATTCATGTCCAGCGGAAGTGCGTCAACAGGACGAACCTTGTCGTCAAAATCTAGGGAAGGCTCTTGTACACATGGGTTATGCGTACATAGTCTCTCAAAGGCGTGGAAATACTCAGTACATTCTCTAGTGGCATGGGGAGTATCCTAACATTCTTGGCAAAAGCAGTAGAAATGATCGAGTGAGTAGCACCCGTATCAAATAGAACACATGTAGCTTGACCATACATATACAAGATTCCAGTGATGGTACCTGTAGACTTGTTGGCCTGATCGCGAGATGTCGTGTAAACGCGTCCACTAGTAGAAGGCGGCTTGGTATCAGCATGTCCTGATGTACCCTCCATCTCGCCCTTGCGGCAATCCTTCATGCAATGCCCATGAAGCCCACACTTGTAGCACGCGTCGCTGTCGCGGAGACATGGCCCTGGGTGCCTACGGTGGCAAGTAGAGCAAAGAGGATGAGTATATCCTCCAGCAGGTGTCCTGACTAGCTGAGAGTCTGATAAAAAGAATATACATCAGACATGATAATAGATACAAAGGACAATGCGGATAATCGTAAGATTGAATACCAATGATAGCTGGACGGTTAGGTTGTGAACCTCTCTGGTTCTAGTCCCTCGCGTTACCATGATTCCTGATAGAAGATTTGCTAATGTGTCAGAATTAAGAATTATAACATGAAATCATTAGAAAATGAGTAAGTATAAGGACCTGCTACTGTTAGAGTGTCCAGCGTTGTTACGGTAATTATCATTACCGCCACGCCTATTCGTAGGAGAACGGTCGTAAGTCTGACCGTTTCCCTTGGGCTGATTAGGTTGTTGCTGAGTAGTCGGCAGAGACCGGTCCCAAGTCTTCTGCCTGGAAGATACAATTTTAAGAGATGAAATATTGACATAAACGGAAGAATACGGATTGGTCACCGTGTGGATACGAATGTTTACCTCTTATCGGGTCTTTCTGCTTCCCCGAACTCATCTCTTTCTTCTAGCATCTTCAGCTTACGTGCTGCATCGGCCACTTGTGCTACCGTGTTGAACGTAGCACCTCCTATGTTATTGGCAATCATTGGAGAAAGAGCCCAACGTAAATGTTGTGCCTGCTCTTCAGTAGTGCCCGCGGTTGCTCTCAGAACACCAGTGAACTGAAGGAAACGCTGCATGAAATCATTGCTATTTTCCTCAGGTCGCTGGCTAATAGTGTAGTATTCACTCATGAGTCTATTCGTTCCTTCCGTGGGAAAGATGTGAGGTGGGGGAGGATAGTCCTGCAAGTCTACATTGGCAGCTGCAACCATCTCCCGGATTGTGTTTACCATCTGACAGTATAACATAAATACATGATTAAAATGATTAAAACATAAACTATATACATGAAAAAAAATTATACCAATAAATCATGAAAAAAATTTTATGCAGGAAAACTAGTACATGAATGCATGATGCAGTCTTTATGAAAACTTTTGTATGAGCGAGAGTGAACGCCTATGGTCAGTTCACTCAAAACAAAAGACATGGCGAGGGGATGCCAATGGGTCGGTCCCAAATTTAAAAGTTTCGATAAAACACATGCGACTAAATAGGGCCAATCCTGTACCAACCATTACTTAGTCATAAACCTACGACAATGACATATATATGTATGCATGAAAATGATGAATGCATGAAAACCGACTGTTAGTTCGAGGAAGACCATTGTGACTACCCACTAATCACAGGTCGTGTATTGAGAGCCTACAGGTCGAAACCTTGGCTCTGATACCATAATTGTAACACCCCATTTTGATAAATGGAATGTCACGCGTGATTATGGCGTGTCATCAAAGCATACAAGGATAAATGTATAAAAGATTACATGACCATAAAGGAAATACCGGAATCAAACATCTGTACCCGAAAAGTAGAACTCATCACACACAAACATAAGTACTGTAAATGAAAGGACTAAACAATGTCCATGGAAATGAGTATCAAAGTATAAAGAAATGCATAAAGTAAAGAAGGCTAGGAAGCTTCCAATCCATATGCACGTACGCTTAAAGTCTACGAGCGTCCCTGAGTACCTGCCGTTTTGGGAACATGAAAAGGAAAACGGCTGAGCATAACGCTCAGTGCACGGATATACAAGTAAAGCATGAATAATCTAAGCATATAAGCGTGAAGCAGCGGAAAAGACTAAGTCCTGGATAACCTGGTTATATCTTAATAAAAATGGTTTTATAGTTTGAAAAGCCTTATGTTTATCTTGTAAAAACTGTTTAACATATTTACCATTAGCCAATATAGGTCATGAATTATCCACGTGCATGAATACTTGGAGCGGTGACCTCGTCATGCAAATTAGACGGGCTGCCTCTAATTTAATATACTGGTTTGGGTAGGAGGGATCAGCTCCTTGTGAAGGATGCAAGGCACACACCACATTCACCTGAATAATCTGCTGAAAATATGTAAACTAGGATGCACCCATACGCCCCACCTGATAATAATAATATGGCCAAAAGCTGAAGGGACGCCACGAGCTGTCACTCCGTCGTGGTGGAGTCATAACACTAGTTCCTCTAGTGTTATGGTTATGGTACCTCCATAACTAGGTGACACTTGTCATGCATGTATATGGCTTTAGGTATCTGATTAAACATAAGCAATTCAAAAACATATAAAACATATATTGGGGAAAACAATTGGCTGCATACGGGAAATCCTAATAAGGAAGAATGTCCATACTGAAAGGAAGGAGAATTCGTACCTTGTGTCCAGTGAACGAAGAAGACGAACGGAAGAGAGTCCTACTTCGGTATCACTAATGCTACATAAATACATACGTGTATAAGTATCTGATTACTGAGTACGTAACTGGTTTTATATCATGTCTTAGCTTATTTTATATGATCATGTCACGTTTTACTGATTTAAGCTTATACTGTGGTTATCATGTATTCTGTCTATTCTGTTTAAGTATTTCTTATATTTCATGTATTATTATACTTGTTGTGAAATAATAAGTAACTTTATAAAAATAGCAGGTTTCCTAAAATATAAAGTTTCCAAAAATAGAATGTTTCCAGAAATAGAAAGTTTCCAAAAATAGAAAGTTTCCAAAAATAGATTTACTGCTTAAAATAGATAATTTTCTAAAAATAGAAAGATTCCATAAATAGATTAGTTGCCTTAATTAAATAAGTTTCTAAAAATAGAAAGTTTCCATAAATAGAAATAAGCTGTATTATTAAGCTAATAATATAAGCTTAAGTGTTTACTGATTAATATTCTAAGTCATGTAATTAAATAGTATAGTTTATTAATTATTTCATGTTAAATAAATAAACTATAGGTTAAAGTATTTAATTAAATATAATCATGATTTAATTTAATAAAGGTAAAAATAATACTTAGGTTAAAACATGTGTTACTATCTATTAATAATATAACGTAAGTCATGTAAATTAATTAATTATAAGTCATGATTTTAATAATTAATTAATTATATAGTCTAAATAAAATGATAATTACTTAAGTTAAAATTCATGTATTAATAATAATATTAATAACCTAAGTCATGTATAAATTAAATTAATCATGTACATGTTTTAATTAATTTAATTTAATTCTTGTAAAAATAAACTTGTAAAAATAAACTTGTAAAAATAATTAACCTTGTAAAAACAACCCATGAACCAAAGCCGTGTTTTAATCTAAACATGTGTGAACCGGACCGGTTTTAACCCGTGAACCGGACAACCAAATGCACCCTTGACTTGGCTAGTTGTCGGCTAGCAAAAGTTCCCACCGGCTAGCCGGTGGTTCCCCTTGCTGTCGCGGCCTACGTTCCCCTTGCTTCCACGGCCTACGTTCCCCCCTGCTTTCCTTATTTATCCACCGGCTTAGGCCGGTGGTGGTTCTTTGTTTTAGCCGAGACCCACCCGACAACAAACATACCTCGACCGAGGTCAGGGTCCCTTTTCCTCCTGTAGCCGAGACACAAAACCACCACACCGAGACCTTGAGGTCTCGGTTTGTGCGAAACAAATCAAACCGAGACCCCCTTGGGGATCGATTCATGCGTCGGCCACAAGAAACACCCCTTAACCATTAATAAATTTACCCCCCATGTTTAATTACATGATTAATAACTTGTTATTAAAACATTCATGATTTCATGTGATTAATTAATCAAGATCATAAAAGAATAGAGGTTTAGGGTTTACTGATTACGTGAATCAAAGGAGGATGAACACACGATCAACCTTGCAATAAATCTAACACAAAAAATCAACCAAATACACCATGTGTGTGTTCTACCCGGCGGCCAAGGAGAGGAAGAAAAAGTGATTAGGGTTTTTCTTGATTTCTAATTTTTTTATTATGAAACTAAGTGTTCCCTTTTTCCTTGTTTAGTAAAATTTGCATGGGCTTGGACCTTGTTTCTTGTCTTTTCCACGGGTAAGGGGCCCACAAGGGGGTAACCCGAATGTTTTCTATGTCTAATATTTAGTGTGTTCTCGTGTTCGTGTTTTACGTGATTTAAATAGTTATCGTTCGTGTCTTATTATATTTATTCATGATCGTAATAAATATACATACATACGTAATATTAAGCTCGTGATTATTTATGTTCATGATTTCATGTTCGTATGTTCGTGGTTAAAATTTATTGAAATAATTATCGTGTCTTAATACGTAATAAATACTTATCGTGTTATAACACGTACGTAATACTTGTAATTCTAGTTCGTGAAACGTAAACATGCTATAAAAGGAAAGTTCTAATCATGTACGTACGATCGTAAGGGTACTATTCATGGTAAAAGCATGCGCGTTCTACACGTTGTACCCTTCTGGACTAGCCAACTCTTAGCAATAAAGCATTGGTGAGCTGAAAACCCTATAGCTTTGAGCAAGCTATTACAACTATCAATGAATTTGATGAAAGTCTTTACCAAGATCCGTACCCCCTTGGACTAGCCACTTTTCAGTCTAGGACCAAGGCAAGTGAAAACCATCCAATTTTGGGTATACTGTCAACCATCAACGGATTTGAGAATCACACCAGAACTGTACCCTCATGGTGAACCAACTCTTTCTTGTCTGCAAGACATGGTGAGTTGAACGCCATTTGTTGTGTGGAAGAATTCCAACACCATTAGTACACCTCAAAACAGCCCAAGTGTGAAATGTCCATGATATAAAAGTTTTCTTAATGAAAAAGTATAAGTAGATATTATATTATTTACATGCTTTGAAATTTCCATCACATGTGAGAAGTATAAGTAGATATTATATAAAAGTATTGTTTTGTTTGTTTTTAAAAAAACAATGAAAGTGTTAGTCACCAATAACTATACATATTGGTGAAAAGAATGTATAAGAAATCAAAAGTATAGAAGAAACATACCAATCACTAACCAGAAGCAGCAACCTTGTCTACAAGAAGCCGGGTTTGAATATTTCCAACCAAGGTGGTGGCCATAGCAGACTCGTTACTAGAAGGAGCATTTGACACCACCAGGTGACACTCTAACATAGCTTCCATGCTAGAAATGGTAAGAGTATACTCCAGATCCACAAGCATAAAAACACGAGCACCAAATTCCAACTCCAAGACATGCACTCTACAATCAGCATACAACTTCCACCGTGATATGACCCTGTGAGGTTTTCCCATCCAAATCCCAACACTAGGAGTACCAGGAGACAAGTCTAACATAACCTTCAAATCACCCCAAAGGACCAGACCAGGCCGGTTAGGAACAACAACTTGGGGATAGCAGCATCAACCAATCCATAAAGAAGCATAAGATCAGTACGTGCTACCCAATATAATATGCTTTGCATCCCAAAGAAATATTTGTGGTAGCCATCACTTGTCTTGATCATATGAGTAAATGTAACACCAATAATAGGGGATGGATGAATTTCCCAATGCATAATCCTGCCACTGCCACGTGGGATGTCATCATCGCTGTCGGAAGCGGTATCAATTAGATGTGCAGGATCCCTCTTCTCCCATGGAATAGCCTTGCCTCGGCGAGCCTTGTTCTTGTGAACAGACCGGCGAGGGGTGGGGGCAGAAGGAAAGGGTTCCTCTTTGACCTTGACATTAGCAGCATCAGCAGTAGAAGGGTGATCATCATCCTAAAGGGTCAGGTCAACAAGCTTGGGATCAGCAACAGCTTCATCAACAAGTGGTGTAGGGGTTGGCTCAGACACCGGTGGAGGAGTAGAATCAACAGTAGGAGTAGGATTAACATCAATGGTGGTAGTAGCTTCAACATAATGAGAAAAAGTAGTGGGTTCAACCTGTGGAGAAGGACTAGAGGGAACAACAGAAATACCCTCATTAGAAGTTGGGATACCAGATGTACCTTCGCCATGAACACCGGAGGATGGAGTGGGAGCAGCGTTAGGAGTGGGGGTTTGAACAACAGGAGGAGGTGGGCGAAAGATGGCATTAGCATGCTTGGGCACATCCTTCTCCTTGATCATCTTGTTGTACAAATCCTTAAGATCATCATCAAACAACTTCTTGACCCTCTTCCAAGTCCAGCCATAGGTGAAGTAAGATCCATATTGATTTTTCACATATTGCTACATGAGCTTCTTCTGTTCAGCATAAGAGAGAGGCCTGTTGCGGCGAAGTTGTCGAAGTTGAGCAGCCAAGTCTTCCTTTTTCCTTTGAACCAAAGACATAGCACGCTTCACACCATTCTGCTGGTTCACATCCGAACCCAAGATATCAGAGAATTGAGAAACGTCTGAGGTGAGAATGGTGACCACATCCATCCAGTCCTTGTTGTCCCAAAACATTGCGTTGTGCTTAACCTGTTTATACCTTTGTTTCTTCAAAGCTTCAGCCTTAGTCGCAGCCTCTGTGGAAGCCGCAGCCTCGGTGGCAGCCGCAGCCTCTGTGGCAGCCACAGCCTCTGTGGCAGCCGTAACCTCTTGGTCAAGTTCCTCTTGGAGTTTCTGAGCAGATTCCTCTCCTATCTCGTCTTCCTTCATTTTTCTGCGGGTTCGCTTCGTAGGAGGGGAGGGTGCATCAGTTATTGGGCTTTACCCTTGTTGTCATGAGAGGGACCAGGAGTTGAGGTTGAAGGACCAGAAGTATCAGTCCTTGGCCTGGGGCCAGCAGCAGTAGGTGGAATGCGAGAAGCACTAGGAGGAGCAGGTAAATCCTTACTAGGCCTTGGCCAAAACAGTCAAACCATCTTCCTCTTCTTCTTCATCAGTATCAGATAAAACAACCTTCTTCTTATGACGCTTCAACAACTTTTCCAATGACTTCACTCGATTTGCCAAAGGGAGCACAAAATCCCTAGTGAGCTTTCGGTGCTTGTTGAGCTCATCCTCCAAAGATAGTATCTTCTCATAGTACTTGTGCACTAAAGCAAGCAATGAAGTGAGAGTAACATGTTCCTCAGCTTCCCCACCAAGAGGAATTGGTTAGAAAGATGCTTCATTGTGACTAGAAGCAAATAATTGGTCAGCCTTAGGATCAAGAGAGCTAGAAGGCTCCTCAGCAGAAGGGTGAAATGGACTAGGAGGGGGAGAATCAAGAAATGGGGACACATGAGCAGAAGAAGAAGCCTTTTAGGTAAATGGCATTTCTACCACCACCCCTCTAGCATGTTCCTCAACCTCCACATGAGGTACCCCCAGTAGAAAGAACCTACTCCTCTATAGGATCATCAACCAATTGTGGTTCCTCCTCAGATTGAGCAGCCGGAGAAACCACATCGGGACACCCTTGGGCAATACCCAGCATAGCATGAGAAACTTCTTTCATATTTCTAGGCAAACACATAAGTATCTGTTGTAAGAACCTAGGATACATGAGAAACTTCTTTTTCGAACCAGTACTACTAAGATTGTTGACCATATCATCTAGCAAATAACGAGAGAAGTTAAACCTACGACCTTAGGCAATACAAATCAAACCAGTAGTAAGGGAGATGGGAAAAGCATCCCAACTCCTAACTTTGGGACTCAAACATTGAATCAAGAAGTGAACAAGAAGCTTCCATTAAGGGGAAAAACATTTTTTCTGAAAATTAAACTTCCCGTCATGATTGTACCCAATGGCAGCCATCCCATCCAAAACTTCCGCATTGGGGAGAGAAATAATGCCATCGTCATCTTGGAGATGAAGGTCAGACCTGATAGAGGCTTCAGTCACCACATAGGAGCGACTATCAATAGTAGCATGGAGCTCTAATGAGCGACCCAAAACCTCGTGCATGTCATCAGTAGCCCAGAACTAGCGAATGACAAAGTCATACACAGTTGGGAAAACAGTTAATGCATATCTGAGATTAAATGCCTCGATGAACTCCAAGATGTCTAAGAACTCCCCCCTTTTGGGGCCCTCATCTAGGTAGGCGACCTTGTTGTGATCGGATTTGTACTGAAGAGCAGCCATTGATGATTGATGAAGAACGGAAGATGATTGCAAGAAGATGGTGCAGGGTAGGAGTGTGTGTGTGTGTGTGTGTGTGTGTGTGTGTTTAAGTTGTGATAATTGAGTCAAATGATCTCTTTGACCATAAATAATGGTGAGGGAAAACTGTTCATTGACCCCTAATTGTGGGGGTTGCACTTTCTAAGTTAAGGCATTAATAGTGAGTAACCATTTTCCCTTTATTCCATTAAAAGATAATCCCAGTTACCAAAGATATAAAAATATGGGTACCAGAAGTAACTTGCGTTGACAAAAGTCAAAACGGTTAGAAGTCAACGCTAGGAGCAGCGAGTGGTCAACAAAAGTCAACATAATGAATAGTGACCCGAAGTGATACTAGAAGCCAAACACACGTGGATAATAAGGATTTTGACCCACTAGGAGCAGAAGAGTGCCACTAGGAGTAACCAAATTCTTCCACCAGAAGTTGCACACACAGCAAAAACCCATGTAAAATGTCATAAGAAGCTATCAGAAGTAAGAATGTACAAGTATACATGTACACAAAGCCTCCCCTTAGGCTTTGCCTCCCCTCAATCCTAGACCTTAAGGATTGACCATCCTAATGTGAACTACCAAGTGGTTGAACCTTGGACCATCAAATGCTTTAGTCAACAAATCAGCAACATTATCATCCGTATGTACCTTGAGAACCTGTATCGGCTTCTTTTCATTGGCATCACGTATAAAATGGTGTCGAATCTCTATATGCTTGGTACATTGATGAAACACAGGATTCTTCACAATGTAGATAGTGCTTTGATTGTCAATGAAGATATTGGTGTTCATAAAGTTGAACCCATAGTCTAGCATTTGTTTTTGTATCCACAAGACTTTTCCACAACAACTAGCAACAGCTACATACTCAGCTTCTATTGAAGAAGTAGCAACAATGGTCTGTTTCTTTCATTTCCAGGAGATAAGTCTTCGTCCCAAAAACTGACAACCACCGGTAGTTGACTTCCTATCATTATTAGCACATGCATAATCACTATCACTATAGGCTTCAAGCACAAAAGGTGATTCCCTTGGATACCATAAGCCTAGCTTGGGTTGTGCCTTGATAGACTTGAAGTTTTTCTGGACAACATTCAAATTTGATACGGAAGGTGCCACCTGATGTCTAGAATAAGCACTAACAACAAACATAATGTTTGGGCGTGAAGCAGTCAAATACATGAGTGAGCCAATCATGGACCTGTACAAATGAACATTTACCGGAGGATCTGCCTCATTCTTGAGTTTGACCTTAGTTACCTCATAAGGTGTTGCTGCTGGTCTAAGAGGTTCCACATCAAACTTCTGAATTATGTCATGAACATATTTATCTTGACTAATGAAGATACCATCCGGCTGCTGCTTGACTTGGAGACCAAGGAAAAATGTTAGTTCTCCCATGGCACTCATCTGAAATTCGCCTTTAATCAATTGTTCAAACTCATCACACCATTCCTTCTTAGTAGAACCGAAGATAATATCATCCACATATACCTGAACCAGGATGATGTCTTTGGTATTCCTCTTAAGGAACAATGTTTTGTCAATAGTGAATCTTCTATAGCCATGCTTTAACAAGAAAGTAGATAGACGCTCATACCAAGCTCGAGGAGCTTGATGAAGTCGATATAGAGCTTTGAAAACCTTGTAGAATTTCTTAGGATGAAGTGGATCCATAAAACCATTAGGTTGAGTAACATATACCTCTTCGTCAATCTTGCCATATAGAAATGCACTCTTGACATCCATCTGAAATACTGTAAAACCAATATAAGAAACAAAATCCAAAAATAGACGAATGGCCTCAATACGTGCAACAGGAGCAAAATCTTCAGTATAGTCAATGCCTTCAAGCTGAGTGTAACCCCGTGCTACTAGTCTTGCCTTATTTCTCACCACAATACCCCTTGCAGCTTTCTTGTTTTTGAGAATCCATTTGGTACCAATTGCTGTCTTTTCATCTGGTAAATCAACTAGGATCCAAACATTCTGAAACAAGAATTTCTGCATCTCCTCCTGCATAGCCTCCACCCAACTTTGATCCTCAAGATCATGTGAGACAGACCTAGGTACCTGTGACAGAAAACAAGCAAATAAACAGTAAAGAAAATCTGTGTGATTATTTCTCTTTTGGTCTTCAATGTATCTCACAAGAGCATGATGACCAGAAGTTGCTTTCTTATGCATGCCCCGTGTAAAACCCGCATGCTTTTACCATGAACAATACACTTAGTAAACTTACGTACATATTAAAACTTTCCTTTTATAGCATGAACAAGTGTCACGATTAGTAATTTCAGAAGTTATGTATGTATTATTATACGATAAGTATTAAGTACGTGATAGTACACGATAAATATTAACAATAATAATTACAACCACGAACATGAAATCATGAACGTAAGAATCACAAACACGTAATAACGTACTTAATTAATATTATACGATTAATATCGTAACGTACAAGTATTTAAATACAACACGGACAATTATAACACGAATATACGAACATACGAACACGTAAGTTTAAAACACGGGAAAACTTCGGGTTTTTCCCTTGAGGGTCCTACTATCCGCGGCACAAAGGAGAGACAAGGGGCCCAAAGCCCACTTTTGGTTTTATTAAGGGAAACTAAAACACAGAGTTTTCATAAACATATTTTCTAGAAAATTAAAACCCTACTCTTCCTTTTTCTCTGTCTTGGCCGGCTGCAATAACCACCACGAAAGGGGTGTTTGTTTGATTTTTGGTTAATTGAATTCAAGATCGTGTTCGTGTGATTGTTCTCCAATCTTTACACGTATTCGGTAATACGTAAACCCTTTTGATTTTATTCTTTTTATTTAATTGTTAACACATGAACAATGAATTAAATAAAAACAAGAATTTAAAACATGTCACGTAATCAAGGGGGTAAAATTAAGGGTTTGTTTTGGGTTTGGTTTCCCGGACGACACACAAACCGAGAGCCCAAGGCTCTCGGCGTGTTTTGATCACGCCACCAACCGAGATCTATGATCTCGGTGGTGTTTGGTTCAGTTGGCAACAGGAACAAGGAACCCCGACTCGCGTCAGGGTGTCCTTGTGGTTCGGTTGGGGCTCGGCAGTAGACAACCACACCACCGACACACAGCCGGTGGCAGGTTTGGTCAAGCAGGGGGAACACAACACAAGCAGGGGGACCACCGGCACACACTCGGTGGGAACCCACTGTTGGAAGCGGCTAGCCGAGAGACAAGGGAACCACCGACTTAAGCCGGTGGCAGCCTAAACAAGAACAGTGGCAACCGATCGAGCCGGTTTGCCACTGTTAAGGGGTGTTTGGTTCGGACCGGTTCAAAGTGTTCCAGTCCGGTTCACGACATGTCTAAATTAAATACATTGGTCCGGTTCATGACTAAAATAAAACCAGTATTTCATTTTTACAAGTATTTATTATTAACAAGATATTAAATTAATTAAAACATGACATGTAATTAGTTTACTTAAATCATGGACTTAGGTTAATTATTATTTAGCAAATAATACATGTTTTAACCTAAGTAATTATTTATTTAATTTAGACTATAATATTAATTAGTTATTAAGACATGGGATATAATTAATTAAAAACATGACTTAGGTTATAATTTGTATAATATTAGTATATGTTTTAACCTAAGTATTTTATACACCTTAATTTAAATAAATCATGTTTATATTTAATTAAATCTTATAACCAATAGTTTATTTAATTAACATGACATTATTAATAAACTATATAAATAATCACATGACTTATGATATTTAACTAGTAAACTTAAGCTTATATTATTAGCTTATTAATTCAGCTTAATTCTAAATATGGAAACTTTCTAATTCAGGAAACTTACTATTTTCGGAAACTTTCTATTTTTAGAAACTGGTCTATTTTAAGACGCTAATCTATTTTTGGAAACTTTCTATTTTGGAAAACATTCTATTTTTCGAAACGTTCTATTTTAGGAAACCGACTATTTTTAGAAAGTTACTTATTATTACCCAACAAGTATAATAATACAAGAAATACAAGTAATACTTAATCAGAATACATAGAATACATGATAAACACATCATAACCTTAAAATTAGTAAAACAAGACATGAACATATAAAACAAGCTAAGACATGATGTAATCAGTTAAGTACCCAGTAAACAGATTACTTATACATGTACTCTATTATATGTAGCTCACTTGAGATCGGAGTAGGACTTCCTTTCATTCGTATTTTCCGTTCACTAGACATAAGGTACGGATTCCCGTCCTTCAGCATGGACATTCTTTCCTTATTAGGATTCCTCGTATGCAGCCAACTGTTTTCCCAGTATTTATTTTATATGTTTGATACTTATGTTAGAATAAGATCCTAAGCCATATACATGCATGACCAGTGTCACCTAGTTATGGAGGTACCATAACCATAACACTGGAGGCACTAGGGTTATGACTTCCCCACAGCGAAGTGATTGCTCGTGACGTCCCTTTTCAGCTTTGGCCATTATATTATATTATCATGTGGGGCATATGGGTGCATTCTAGTTACATGTTTACCAGTATTATCAGAGTGAATGCGATGTGTGCCTTGCATCCTTCACTAGGAGTTGATCCCTCCTACCCAGACTAATTAATTAAAGGCAACACCTCTAATTGCATGACGAGGTCTCCCCTCCAAGTATTCATGCACGGTGGAACCTCATGACCTAAATGGACTATTTTTCTAATTAAAACAGATTTTTATAGAAACATAAGTCTTTTCAAACTATAAAACCAGTTTATGAACATGAATCCAGATTGTCTAGAACCTAGATTATCCGCTGCTATTAGTCTTATATGCTTATGCTATTCCATGTCATACTTGTATACACGTGCACTGAGCGTTATGCTCAACCGTTTTCCTTTCATGTTCCCAAACAGAAGGTACTCAAGGGCGCTCGTAGACTTTAAGCATACGTGCATATGGATTGGAAGCTATCTAACATTCTCTACTTTATGCATTTCATCATACATTTTGCTACTTATTTTTTGGACATTGTTTAGTCCTTTTCCTTTACAGTACTTATGTGTGTGTGTGATGAGCTTATACTTGGGGTACCGATGTTTGTTTCCGATATTTTCTTTCATGGTCATTGAATGTTATTAAGATATTTACCTTGTATGCTTTGATGACACGCCATAATCACGCGTGACTATCCATTTACCAAAATAGGATGTTACATTTATGGTATCAAAGCCAAGGCTTCGACCTGTAGGCTCTCAAAACATGACCTGTGGTTAGTGGGTAGTCACTATGGTCTTCCTAGAACTGACAGTCGGTTTTCATGCATTCATTGTTTTCATGCATTCATGTTATATTTCATTGTCGCATGTTTATGACTAAGTAATGGTTGGTACAGGAATGGCCGTATTTAGTCGCATGTGCTTTTATCGAAACTTTTAACTTTGGAACCGACCCATTGGCGTCCCCTCGCCATGTCTTTTGTTTTGGGTGAACTGACCATAGGCGTTCACTCTCGCAAATATAAAAGTTTTCATAAACTGCATCATGCATTCATGCACTGTTTTCCGGCATAAATTATTTTTTCTCATGATTTATTGGCATAATTTTTTTTCATGTATATATATTATGTTTAATCAGTTTAATCATGCATTTTGTTTTATACTCACAGATGGTTCTCACACGCGAGGAGAAACAACTCAATGCAGCAGTCCAAGCTGCGATGCAGGCTTTGCTTCCTCAGCTAAGGAACGACATCCGGGCTGAGGTGCAGGCTGCCAACAATCAACAACAACACCCAGTTCCTCCTCCTCCAGCAACATTGGTCACATGGCTGGATAGATTCAACAAGCAACGTCCTCGATCCTTCGAGAGAACTGACAGCCCTAGTGAGGCTGAAAGCTTGTTGGCTCATATCGAGAAGATATTCGATGCAATGGGCTACGACCCCGTCTTCAAGTCGAGGTTGGCCTGTTACAAGTTCAAAGGTGAAGTACTAGGATGGTGGAAGGCAATGAAGTAGTCTAAGGGTGGTGACAATTGGGTGGCTGGTTTGACTTGGGCTTAGTTCCGGGAGTTAGTGATGGGACACTTTTTTCCCAAGACTGAGCAAGGCAAGTTGAAGAGGGAGTACCACGGGATCAGGTAGAGAGTTGGGGAGAACAGAAATGAATTCATGCAGCGGTTTCTTCGTTTGGTTGGTTTTCTTGGCGCAGCAACAGGTACTGCCGAAGAGCAAGCATACCACTTTCGGTGGGCTCTTCGTACATCGGTCACCAACAACTTAGTGTGTGCTACCTTCAACACGGTGACACAAGTAGCCGATGCAGCACGTAAGATGGAGATGCTGCAGGAGAGAGAGGAATTCAGGGAAGCAAAGAGACCTGAGAAGAGGTATCTGTTCGTCATTTAGCGGTGACCATTTCAAATTCATTCAGTAATATCCAATATTTATCTTCCTCTTAAAACTGCATCTTTCAGGCAAAAGACTGGGGACCAGTCTCAACCGGCTACTCAGCAACAACCTATTCACCCCAAGGGAAACGGTCAGACACAAGACCGTTCTGCTACGAATAGGCGTGGCGGTAATGATAATTACCGTAACAACGCTAGAAACTCCAACAGCAGCAGGTCCCTACACTTACTCATATCTTTTGTTACACGTTTATGATTCATAATTCTGACACACTAGCAAACTATACCAGGAATCATGGTAACGGGAGGGAGCAGGACCGAAGAGGTTCACAGCCTAACCGTACAGCTATAACTGGTATTACGTCTTACGATTTTTCCGCATTATCCTTTTGTACCTATAAACCATGTCTCATGAGTACTTTTCCAAACAGGCTTCCATCTAGTAAGGGCACCTGTTGGAGGGTATACTCACCCTCCCTGCACTATCTGCAACCGTAGGAACCTAGGGCCATGTCGCCGTGATAGCGACACTTGCTTCAAGTGTGGCCTTACTAGCCATCGCATGAAGGACTGTCGCAAGGGCGAGATGGAGGGCACATCTGGACATGGTGATTCCAAGCCACCTCCTACTAGTGGACGGGTGTACACGACTTCTCGCGATCAGGCCAATAAGTCTAAAGGTACCATCACTAGAATCTTGTATATGTATGGTCAAGCTACATGTGTTTTATTTGACACGGGTGCTACACACTCGATCCTTTTTACTGCGTATGCCAAGAATGTTAGGATATCCCCTATGCCTTTAGAGAATGTATTAAACATTTCTACGCCTTTAAGAGACTCTGTGCGCATAACCCATGGGTACAAGAGCCTTCCCCGAGAGTTTGACGACAAGATTCGTCCTGTTGACGCACTTTCTTTGGGTATGTGCAATTTTTACATGATATTAGGCATGGACGGACTATCCAAACATCACGCCACCATATACTACCATACATATCGGGTCATCTTCGGTGATGTAAATGCACCAGAGTACATTCACAACGGGTTCGTACCCGGATGGTCTGCATAAATAATTTAGACCTTACAAGCACGTGCACTATTGGCACATGGTTGTGAGGGCTATCTTGCTACTGTTCATGATTTGGAGGATTAATCTCCATCTATCCAGAATCAACCGATCTTGTTAGAATTCCCAGACGTGTTTCCAGAAGAACTTCCGGGCATACCACCTGTTCGTGAAGTGGAATTTAATATTGAGCTCGTCCCAGAAGCTGAGCCAATATCTAAGGCTCCTTATCGCATGGCTCCCATAGAGCTGAAGGAGTTAAAGGATCAACTATAGGAATTATTGGAACGCGGTTTCATTCGACCTAGTGCTTCCCCATGGGGCGCACTTGTTCTGTTCGTAAAGAAGAAGGACGGCAGCATACATTTGGGAATAGATTATCTCGAGCTTAAGAAGATCACCCTTAGGAATAGATATCCGCTGCCACGCATTGATGACTTGTTTGACCAACTCCAAGGGGCCAAACATTTCTCTAAGATTGGTCTGAGATCGGGCTATCATCAGTTACGGGTTAAAGAGAAGGACATCGCCAAGACTGCTTTCCGTACACGCTATGGGCACTACCAATTCATAGTCATGCCATTTGGCCTAACCAATGCTCCAGCTGTTTTCATGGTTTGATGAACCGTATCTTTCATGAGTTCCTGGACAAGTTCGTCATTGTCTTCAATGACGACATTCTTATTTTCTCTAAGTCAAAGGAGGAACACGACGACCATCTTCGTACTGTACTACAGATACTTCGCCAGAAGCAGCTGTATGCCAAATTCTCCAAGTGTGAGTCCTGGTTAGACAAGGTGGTGTTCTTAGGCCATATTGTATCAGCAGAAGGAATCACCATGGATCCAGCAAAGGTTTAGGCTATTACCAAGTGGCCAAGACCGACATCAGTGACTGAAGTTCGCAGTTTCCCAGGCTTAGCTTGTTACTACCGTAGGTTCGTAGAGAAATTTTCCCGTTTAGCACTACCATTGACCAAACTGATGCGGTGATACACGGCTTTTGCCCGTATAAAAATTAAAGTTCGTTGTGTTGGTCTAATCGAATTGATCCTGGTTAACTTATGCGACTCAGTCGTTCTTTGGTAAAAAAATAGTTGTGTCGTTGTAGTAATTAAAATGTGCAAAGACTTTAAAGTAAAGAGCAGGTAAATTAAATCTAAGTCTAATTTAAACTAAATGGCGGGAAATTAAAGCGCGACGAAAAGTAAAAGGCACTAAACGTAAATAACGCAAACTTAAACCTATCTAAGGAAAACTTAAAACGCAACTAAAACTTAAACTAAGGCAAGGCTAAAATAAATCTAAGGCAATTAAACTTAAAGTGCGACTAAGAAAAAGGCGAGAAAAGTAAAGCTTGAAAATTAAAAATTAAAAACAAAAACTAAAAAGAACCTGAAAACAGCTCATTCGGAATAATCCTTCGTTCGAAATAATCACTCATCCGGAATGTCACCTTCGTCCGGAATGATTCTCCTTCACTCGGAATATTTACCAAAATCCTTGATCCGGAACAAATTCTCTATTCGGAATAGGTCACTTATCCGGAATAAATCCTTCGTTCGGAACTTTTACTGATTCGGAACTTCAATTGGTTCGAAACTTCCTAAACCAAAGCCTTGATTCGGAACTTCTTGATTCGGAACCCTTGATTCGGAACTTTGAATGTTCCGAATGAAGGTGTTGATCCGGAATAATTAATTATTTCGAATAAAACTCCTTGGTTCAGAACTTCTCTTGGTTCAGAACTTCTACTCGTTCGGAATAGGTTCCGAATGAACAAGTGTAGATTCGAAGGAAGTTGTCTTGATCTGGAACAATTGTTTTATTCGGAACAAATCTTCAAACATTTGCTCGGAACTTCACTGATTCGAAACAATCAAGTAATGAACCTTCACTCTGAATATTTGGTAAGCTTGGTTCAGAACGTTTCCTGGGAAAAGATCAATAACAGACAAACCGAAGAACAAGGAGAACAAGAACAACACGAATCTAAACAAATCCAATCTAAATCAACCACAAGATTAAACCAAACTAATCACAAAACATCTACTAATGATAATCAAACAATCCAAAACAATCAAACTAACAAAACTAACCAAAATAATCAAAACCCACTTTAATCAAATCAATAAAATAAGAACATGAACATGAACAATAAACATAAAGATTGAAGATTAAAGAAAGGTAGAAAGGAGATTGACAAGAAAAAGTAAAGATTGACAACAATTAAGAGAAAACTTACTTGAAATTAAAGGTATTTAAGGTGCAAGACAATTAAGGTAAATGACATGTAATTAAATGACAAGGAAAGTAAAATGGAAGAACTAATTGTCACTATTAGCCAACAAGAGAAAAATTAATCTAGTCTAATCTATATATAGGGGAGGATTAGGGAGTGCTTAGGAAGCTTCCTCCCCTCTTTCATCTTTTCTTAATTGCATCTTAAGTCCTTGTCCTCTTAATCTTCTTTAAATTTTGGACTTTAATGACTTTGCCTCGGGATTTCTTTAAACTCGTCTCAACATTTCTTCATAAATAAGACTTGAGTTCTTCGGCTTTTAGTAAACTTCCGTCTTTTGACTTTTTCTTCGATAAATATTCAGAATTGGTCTTGGACTTCCGTTCTTTTTTGCACTCTTGACTTCTTGACTTCGTCTTTCGTCTTTTTCTTCGATAAAAGCCCGTGAATGCCCGTGTTTTCTCCACTTTTCACCTTTTCGTCCTAAATCACAACAAAAACACAAACCACGCATAATTCCTACATAATTGACATAAAATACACGTTTTGGCTCGGTTATTATTGTAATTAAGTGGTAAAAAGGATGGTGTTTACACACCTATCAAATCCTCTACACTTGACCATTGAAATGTCCTCATGCAATGCATTAGTTACAAAGCACGTTTACATTTTTCATCATAATCAATCCACGTTGGCCTTTATTAAAGAGATAGAAAATTATAAACATTCAAATTAAAGAAATCAAAAGCATACCTTGAGTTTTTGAAATGTCATGAATGATCATCATCCTCAAGTTTTCACTTTCTCCAAACCAAGCTTAAAAACGAGATCATTGTTATTATAAGTTAGCAAACTAACACGAACTCATGTGGGCCAATTATTCACTTAGACTCCCTTATTCCTAGGTGTATCTCTTATATTTTATTGTTATCTTGAATGATCACGAAGATGCATTTTTGACTTATTTCGATAGTTATTTAGGCTGAAAATAAAGTGAACGATTTAATCAATAGTTAGCTAAAGGACAAAATCTTTTAAAACTGCTTCTCGGGACCTCATAAAGTTCATATCTTGGCATAACTCGCTTCGCGATTTAAGACCTTTCTCGGACCGATATTTGGCAGGGACTTCATACTTCAAACCTTGAGAGACGTTCATGAAATAATGGTCTTCTCTTCATAATAGGAATTTCTTCACTTGAAGTTTTGAGAGATTCTTCATAAATGGACCACGACTTCTTCATTTTTCTCCAAGCTTTACTTTGGACTTTGATATACAACGATCCGCCTCCTTTTTGGACTTGGATCTATTTATCCTCATACCTTGTTAGGGCCTTTTCGGATAGACTTCTCCATGACTTTTGGGGAGTTTTTGCTTTTCGTCGTGTGTCTCGATCCTTCATATTGATTTTTGATAAATGATTCTTCACATCACTTGGATCTTTAGCAACAAAATATAGCCCTCATGTCTTGTTAGGACCTTTTTGGACTCGCCAATCTTCGCATCCCGCTTCAATAAGTTATGCCTTGGCTATGAACTCTAATCCATACCGAGCAACTTTTAAACGATCTTGGGCTAGAAGCTAAGTAACTTTTCAAATCGTACAACCTTATTTATTGCAGATAAATTTATTAGCAAGCGATGGGGGAATAGGCTTATAATTAACTCACATAAATTCACGAAAGAATACCAAACTTATAATTGACTCTATCATCTCTCGTTCTCCAGAGTTTAAAATCTCAAGGAATGAGACTCGTGGATGCTTAGCCTATTAAATCAAAGTTTTGGGTTTTCGAGTCATCTATAGGATCTTGCAAACTCTTAGACTTTTTCAAGTTTTAGAAATCGCATTTTAAAGTTCCCTTGATAAACGACTCTCTAGGATCAATTATAGGAACTTGGGAAAAGTTCTTGTTCTTAACCCGTGAAAGTTAAGACTTTCGCGTTTTATAGCTCCCTATATAAAAGCCTAGCAAAACTTGACTTAAACACGTTAAGGATACTAGCTAGAGTAAAGTTAGATAAGTAAACTCGGGTTGAGTCAAAAGATTCACAACGTTTGAAAATTAAAACCACTTTATTCAAAATTTATTCTAGTAAAGAAAGAAAATAACTATACAAAAGGAAAAACTAGTAGGCCAAAATAGATCAAAAATTTTGAAAAATGCCGAAAAATTGATTTTCCGGTTAAAATGAGGACAAATACAAGGAAAAGGCCACTTAACTTCGATAGAAGTCCCCCTACACTTAATATAAACATTGTCCTCAATGTTTAAGCATGTGGGAGTAAACTCCCCTACACTTAGGACATTGTGCACTTTGTTTAGATCTCGCTAAGGAAGAGACAACTAAAGAGATTCCTATTTTAATATTGGAAAATATAAAATAGTGAATCGAAAAGAGTTTAGGATAGAACCGGGAAGATGGGAACACGGAATCACGGGTCGTCAGAAATCATCAAGAGTGGATCATTGAGCGCTCGAATCCCTGAATAGAAGAAGAGAGGAAATAGCAAACACCAACGGGTCTCCCCTACACTTAGGATAAAGAAAGCTAAAAGATACATGGGTTGCCTCCCAAGAAGCGCTTGATTTTTGTTCACCGAGTCGTGAGCCTGACTCGACCCTTATTATCATAGGAAGAAGCATAAAACATATCCACCGGGATCAAATACATAGTTTTCGTCCATCAAATAGCACAAGCTTAAGGCGAACAAGGCAAGCCAAAGAAGGATAGGCAAGGTTCCCTTAAGCAAAGATGGAGCACGGTGGGAGCAAGGGTGAAGTGGTGCAAGCAGATTTCCATAAGTTCCAAAGATATTTCCTTTTATTTCATCAGGTGGATACTGAGATGGCTAAAGAATATCAATACCCGGGTCGAACACCTTTTCCTTTAGGGGAAAATAGCACTCAGGCTCAGCAGAATTGGAAGATGATCCGCGAAGAAAATGCACAACCTCGTCCTCAGAAGGCGGACAAAGAGGTGTCAAATCATACGTGCTGGGGATGGTGGTGTCGACCGGTTGCTTATCCTTTGAAAGAATTTTCTTCAAATCCAAAGTAGGATCAAGACCATAATCATCAAAATCTAATGGAGGTGCATCACTCTCATGAGGGAAGTAAGTATTGAGAAATGTAGAGAAGTCTTCCTCAAATGAGTAATCGTCCAAAGTAGGATCAAGTGATGGCGGAGGATCTTCATCATGTGAAGAATCACTCGAAAGAGTATCGGCCTCATCAAAATCATCATAAATGGGCATGTCGGGATACTCGGAAGTAAAGTCATCATAATCATCCGTATCTGAGCTAGAATCATCATCATAAGCATCAAAGATCGGTGGAGAATCATAAATGGGAGAAGGTTCCAAATTGGATAGAGAATCATCCACATCATCTTGAAAAAGTGGATTATCAATGCAAGACTCGAATAGAGGATTGTTGTAGATGACAAAAGCATCGAGCACATTAATCATATTCGCAGATTCTCGTCCAAAGGATTTGCTTGTAAGCTTCCCCATTTTGAACACTTGTGCATCATCCGCGACTCTTAAGATGAGCTCACCTTCGACAACATCAACTAGAGCTCGTCCGATTCTCAAGAATGGCCGACCAAGTATTAAAGGAATACGAGGGTCCATTTCATAATCAACAACCACAAAGTCGACCGGGAAAGTAAATGTGCTAACGTTAATGAACACGTCTTCGGCAATACCAACGGGGTAAGCGAGAGTGCGATTTGCAAGCTCTAGGGTCATCTTTGTTGGAGTAAGGTCAGGTAATGATAGTGTTTTCCAAACACTCAAAGGCATAAGATTAATACTGGCCCCAAGATTAGCTAGGGTAGTAAATTCTTCAGTTTTGTTGAAAATGCAAGGCAACACAAAACGACCGGGATCTCCAAGTTTTTCCGGAAGTTCTTTAAGAATAACTGCAGAACAGTTTTCATTTAAGCGTGTGTTGGCGAGCTCAATCAACTTCTCCTTCTTGTTAAGCAATTCCTTGAATGCTTTGACAAATTTCGGCATGTGGATAAGTGCTTCAACAAGGCTAATGTTGAAATTCATTTGAGAGATCATCTTCAAATAGCTCGACACTTGAGAGTCGTCCTTGGTTAGCATTTTGGCCTTGCCTAAGCGAGAAGGATATGGGATGTTGGGGTTGGGTGGTGAAGGTGCAGGTGTAGTAGGTAAAGGTTGAGATGTTGAAGGGTTCTTTTAGGGTACATCGTCATGACGAGGCGGAGACGGTAATGGTGTACTAATACTAGGTGTAGGAGTAGTAGGGATAAATGGTGGTGGAGGAGGTGTAGATGATGGGGGCGGAATAGGTGGTCCTACTATGGTTACTCCACTACGGGTAGTAATAGCACTCACATTCACTCGCGGATCGGTGACAGTGTTTGAAGGTAGAGAACTCGAAGTAGAGGGTTAAGTGGTGGGCAAGAAACTAGCCAGCATATTCTTTAAATCATTCGTTTGATTGCTGAAGGAGGATTGGATATTATCTCGAAGCTCGGATCTAATGTCATTTCCTTGCTTGGTAATATCTCCTTTCAAATTGATGATTTGGCTCTGTAGATTCTTGATTTGCTCACCTTGGGTTCTCATCAAAGCTTCAACATCTTGATTCATGGGTGGGGCTTGTTGAGCAGGTGGGTGATAAGGATTAGAAGCTCTAGGTGGGATTTGGTTGCTTCTATTGTAGTTGTTGACGGGGTTTTAGTTTTGAGGAGAAAAACCGGGTGAAAGGTAGTTGTTAGATCGGTAACTCAGCAAATTTCTATCCCTTTGAGGTCGAGCTTGGTAATTTTCTGGTGAATAATTACCATAGGCCGCATACACGTTTTCCAGATTTCCTTGAGTAGAAGGACAATTAGTGTATGAGTGTGGACCGCCGCATGTTTCACAAGAAGGTGCTACCGCTTTAACTTGTTGTTGTTGGTTTGTAGCGAGAAGCAATATATTTTTGTTCATTTCAGTTATCATGCGGGTGAATTCGGTCATATCAGGGCTTGCTGAGGTGGAAGAAACATTGACTCTCGGGTTGTTTCTTGAAGAAGCGGAGGAATCCCAGTTTTTGTGATGAATAGTCATGTTTTCAATAAGCTCTCTACACTCCTCGGGTCTCGTTTTCATAAATGTGCCACCGGCGGCTGCATTAATCGTATCACGATCACGAAAAATCAAACCGTTGTAGAAAGTATCAATTAAGGTCACAGGGAGCATGCTGTGATTTGGACAACGATCGATCAAAACATTATATCTTTCCCAAGCATCAAAGAGAGATTCATCGGGTTCTTGCATGAAACCGCTGATTTGATTGCGAAGGCTCGTGACCATGGATGGTGGAAAGTAGCGCGACAAAAAGCGTTGAGTCATGTCATCCCAAGTATGAATGGAATTCTTTGGAAGACGATCAAACCATTTCTCGGCGTGGTGTGATAAAGTATATGGAAAGAGTTGAAGGCGTAGAACATCCATTGTGGCACCGGGCAACTTCATGCTTTGAGTGATTGTAATGAATTTGTCGAGGTGTTTGTTGGCATCATCATCAGGCATTCCGGCGAATGGATTTGTTTGCACTTGCTGAATCATGTGGTGCTTCAACGAAAACTCCGGAGCCGTGATTTGCATCGGCGCAATCGGTCCTCCTCGTCCAAACATGGTAGGTTGACAAAGCTCCTCCATTGTCCGAAGATCAGGCTGTGGATGAACATTGTTGTTATTATTGTTAAGGTGCGGTGGATTATTGTTGTTGTTAACACCTGCCATACTTAAATCTTCTCGAGTCTCGAGCTCTTGATAAGTAGAAGATCTAGTACGCATACACCTACAAAGGCAAAAGAAAAAGAAACCAAACACAAAGAGAATATATATACACAATAAAAATAAAATCTTTTTGGATTTTTGAAATTTTTAATTTTTATGGATTTTTTTGACAATTTTTAATTTTTATGGTTGTTTGAAAATTTTTGTGCAAGAAAATAACGCTCACGAATGAACGGATCCCAAAAAGCAACGCGTCTCTCACAGAAAACCGTTAATCTTTACGAAAAGAGCCGGCAGCGGCCCCATTTGATACAAGGCTTTTGCCCGTATAAAAATTAAAGTTCGTTGTGTTGGTCTAATCGAATTGATCCTGGTTAACTTATGCGACTCAGTCGTTCTTTGGTAAAACAAATAGTTGTGTCGTTGTAGTAATTAAAATGTGCAAAGACTTTAAAGTAAAGAGCAGGTAAATTAAATCTAAGTCTAATTTAAACTAAATGGCGAGAAATTAAAGCGTGACGAAAAGTAAAAGGCACTAAACGTAAATAACGCAAACTTAAATCTATCTAAGGCAAAATTAAAACGCAACTAAAACTTAAACTAAGGCAAGGCTAAAATAAATCTAAGGCACTTAAACTTAAAGTGCGACTAAGAAAAAGGCAAGAAAAGTAATGCTTGAAAATTAAAAATTAAAAATAAAAACTAAAAAGAACCTGAAAACAGCTCATTCAGAATAATCCTTCATTCGGAATAATCACTCATCCGGAATGTCACCTTCGTTCGGAATGATTCTCCTTCACTCGGAATATTTACCAAAATCCTTGATCCAGAACAAATTCTCTATTCGGAATATGTCACTTATCCGGAATAAATCCTTCGTTCGGAACTTTTACTGATTCGGAACTTCAATTGGTTCGGAACTTCCTAAACCAAAGCCTTGATTCGGAACTTATTGATTCGGAACCCTTGATTCGGAATGTTGAATGTTCCGAATGAAGGTGTTGATCCGGAATAATTAATTATTCCGAATAAAACTCCTTGGTTCGGAACTTCTCTTGGTTCAGAACTTCTACTGGTTCGGAATAGGTTCCGAATGAACAAGTGTCGATTCGAAGGAAGTTGTCTTGATCCGGAACAATTGTTTTATTCGGAACAAATCTTCAAACCTTTGCTCGGAACTTCACTGATTCGGAACAATCAAGGAATGAACCTTCACTCTTTTGACTTTTTCTTCGATAAATCTTCAGAATTGGTCTTGGACTTCCGTTCTTTTTTGCACTCTTGACTTCTTGACTTTGTCTTTCGTCTTTTTCTTCGATAAAAGCCCGTGAATGCCCGTGTTTTCTATACTTTTCACCTTTTCGTCCTAAATCACAACAAAAACACAAACCACGCATAATTCCGACATAATTGACATAAAATACACGTTTTGGCTCGGTTATTATTGTAATTAAGTGGTAAAAAGGATGGGTGTTTACACACCTATCATGCGGAAAGGGGAGAAATTCGTCTGGACTGAAGAAAGAGAGAAGAGCTTTGAAGACCTAAAGCAGAAGTTAGTATCGGCACCGATTCTTACTTTCCCATTTGGTACAGGTGGATTTCAAATCTACAGTGATGCTTCAGGGAAGGGACTTAGCTGTGTTCTCATCAAACATGGGAAAGTGATTGCGTACGCTTCACGACAACTTAAGCCTTATGAGGAGAATTACCCTACGCATGACTTGGAACTTGTAGCAGTCGTGTTTGTATTGAAGATATGAAGGCACTACTTGTATGGAGAATCATGTGATATCTTTACAGATCACAAGAGCCTGAAGTACATCTTCACTCAACGTGAGTTGAACATGAGACAGAGGAGATGGTTAGAGCTGTTGAAGGATTATGACATTAATCTGCAGTATCATCCCGGTAAGGCGAATGTAGTGGCAGATGCACTTAGTAGAAAGTCCGGTATGATAAACGGCATTAAAATTGAGGAAGAGATTATAAGATACTTGGAGCGACTAGACATCAAGATCATGGTACGTGGACAGCACGCTTACTGGGCTAATCTTTGAGTGGAACCTGAGTTACTCTCTAGGATCAAGGAAGCTCAGAATGATGATGGTGAAATTTGGGCGATCATTCAGAATATAGAACAGCAGACGACGTTTCGGTTGGATAACGATGGTATCGTATGGCAGGGCACTAGACTTTGTGTTCCTAATGATCTTACACTCAGGGAAGCGTTATTAGCTGAAGCTCACAGCTCCCCATTCTCCATTCATCCTGGTTTGACCAAGATGTACCACGGCATCCAGAAATACTTTTGGTGGAGTGGTATGAAACAAGATGTTGCTAAGTATGTCTCCAAATGTCTTACCTGCCAACAGGTTAAGATCGAGCATCAGCGGTCTAGTGGTCTACTACAACCCGTTAGACATTTCAGAGTGGAAGTGGGACAAAATCACCATGTATTTTGTTATCGGTCTTTCCGCAGATAAAGAGGAGGCATGATGCGATTTGGGTTATCGTTGATCGACTTACTAAGTCAGCTCATTTCTTACCGATCTGCAAGGATGATCCGGTCAGCAAACTCGCTGATACTCACAAGAAGGAGATCATGAGACTTCATGGTGCTCCATCCAGCATCGTCTCAAACAGAGATCCTCGGTTCACTTCGCGATTCTGGAAGAGTCTGCAGAAAGCTTGGGGTACAAAACTTAATCTTAGCACGGCTTTTCATCCTCAAACAGACGGACAATCAGAGCGGACGATTCATACATTAGAAGATATGCTCCGAGCATGTGCAATGGAGTGGACAAGAGTTTGGGATGATTACATATGTTTAGTAGACTTCGCATACAACCACAGGTGGCACGCCAGCACCAAGTGTGCACCATTCGAGATGTTGTATGGCAGGAAGTGTCGCGCCCCAATCTGCTGGGATCAGGTTGGTGAGCGAACACTTGAAGGACCGGAGATGATAGAGTTGACCAACGATAAGGTAGATCTAGCTAAGCATAAATTGCAGGAAGCTCGTACACGTCAGAAGATTTATGCAGACAAGCATAGTAGGGATATACATTTCAACGTAGGAGATCACGCCTTTCTTAAGGTATCACCGGCACCTGGTGTTGTACGTTTTGGAATCAAAGGGAAACTAAGTCCTCGATTCATCAGACCGTTTGATATCATCGAGCGAGTCGGTGAAGTATCTTATCGCTTAGCGTTACCACCGTAGCTTTCTCACGTTCATGACGTTTTCTATGTGTCCTTACTCAGAGGGTACAGTTATCATCCCCTTCACATGGTTCAGTATCCACTAGAACAGATTCGTGAAGATCTTAACTTCATAGAGGAACCCGAACGAGTTCTTGACATGCAAGAATGAGTCATGAGGAAAAAGACGATTCCATTCGTCAAAATCCTTTAGAGGGACGATACCGAGCGGGAAGCCACTTTGGAAACAGAGGATTCTATCGGTGAAGTATCTCACAGAGGGACGATATAGCATGATTTAATTAAATTAAAGTGTATACAATACTTAGGTTAAAACATGTATTAATATTTATATTAATATAACCTAAGTCATGAAAATTAATTAATTATATGTCATGTTTTAATAATTAATTAATTACTATAGTCTAAATTTTATGATTAAATACTTAGGTTAAAATCATGTATTATTAATAATAATAATAAACCTAAGTCATGTTTTAATTAAATTAATTAAGTACCATGTTAAATTAATTTAATTACTTGTAAAAATAAATGCACATGTAAAAACTTGTAGTGTGACAATCCGTCAATTTATGATTGATATTTTATTCTCAATTATTATTTGAAAACATTATTTTAATGTTATATTATGAACTCACTCATTTTTGGGAAGAAATTTGGATTTACGTCTTGAAGTAGCATCGACTACGTCTAAACCGGAGGATTCTACGTTACGTGCTTACGTTTACGTACACCGTTTTTGGTGACAGTCCGACATTTCAGGAAATAAATTTATCCGTGAAGATTATTTTGGAATTTTAAATTTATGTTGGTTCATAAACTCACAAATTTACGAGAAGAGATTAGGACTTACGTGCATAATTTAACGTCCTTTACGCCTAACCCGGAAACCCTAGGATTACGTATTTATGTTTTTGAACTCCGTTTTTTATGAGACAATTTTTATTATATTCGTTTTGTGCAGTTGATTCATAATTTATAAAAACGTTTTTCGTAAAACGACCCGAGGGCACGCAAATCGAGGAAACTAGAATCGAGGAGTACCCGTAAATTAGTGGGATGAGACAAGTTTACACTTGCCTCACCCCACTATGGGATGACGAACACACCACCACCGCATCAAATATGTGGCAAGTTTATAGTATAAACTAGGACACTTGTCCTAGTTTACACATCAAAACCATATCTCACAAAAACCACCAACACTAAACTAGTTCCTCCATTTCTCTCATGCAACTCACACATTTTCTCTCTTTCTCTCTCCCTATGAACGTCCCATATCACCCAAAAATACCCCATTAGATCAAAAATTCAACCATAAATCATATGTATAATTTACATATGATGAAAACCCATTGAAGTTATGAAGATTGGAGGTGATTTTAACAACTAAAAAGGAGTTTATATTAAGATCAAGGGCTGATTTTTGGAGGAGTGTACAAATACTTGGTGATCCTAGAGGTGGTGTTGATATCTCATAAGATTGGTTACCCAAAACCAAGTCTTGTTCATCCAAAAACTCATCATTTCATCACTTTGGTGGTATAGAGATTGTTTCTTCCTATCCTCTTGTTATTTTGAATATGTAATCTTGTATTTTCTATATTTATGTATATGTATATGATGATGAAGGATGATTAAAAATATTATATGGGGATTTGGTGTTGATAGATTTGATAAACATGGGTAAAAAGATGGAAAACCACATGTAAAATGGTTAAAATATTGCTTAAAATGATGGTTGTATAAAAAAAGTAAGTAACCAAATGATAAACTGATAAAATGGCATAGTGGAATCAATTTAAAGTAAGTATTAGGTGTTATACACATGTGAGAGTTGTCCATACAATGGAATCATAAAAATGAGTGAGATATGATCAAAACAAGATTAGAGTGCAAATCTGCCTACACTGTTTTGGACGAATTTATTAAAATATTTAGAAGTTGATTCATCAGTAGCTATACAGGAATAAAATGAAGCATATATCATGTAGTTTCTGTCATAAAAATTTGAGGTCCTATCGCATTATAGAACTCTAGATATGGACATTTTAGTGGACATAAAATTCAGGACTGATTTTGTAAATAAATAGTATATAATATAAGCACTCAAAAATTTATATAAAATATACATATATAAAACCCACTAGTTGATAATAATCATAAATTAAGAGAGATATATATATATATATTGATATTAAAATGGGACATGTTATATAAATTACAAGTATAAATGTTTTTCCAAGTTATAAAACTATATACGTAAGTTTTACGTCTTTTCAGCTAAAACCGAAAGATTGACGTTTTTGTCAAATAAAACTTAGACGGTCGAACCCGTCTAATGTAAACTTTTATAAACTCACATACTGATATATGAACTTATGTAACAAGTAAAAACCGATAAAACCAGAGCTTTACAACATATAGACATTAACGGGTCAAAGTAGCCTTATTGGACTATTAACCCGACTAGTTTGGTAAAACACTTATAAACTTACTTATTGGGCTTAACCCACTTGGGACCAACATGTAAAGTATAATACTGATAATAAAAGTGTAAAATGGACTAATATAAGGTATTGGGCTTATAATAGGCTTATTGGGCCTAAAACATGTAAATAAGTAAAACTAGTAAACTAGTATAAAAGTTACCAATACATAACACTAAAATGAGTAAATGAGAATGTATAAACCCACTTGATCATCATCATATATATAAAATCATCATATGTATACATAATTGTTATTTTTATAAATTCATTGGACAAGAGTCTAAGACAAGTATTATTTGTCTAGGTTTCCGTCATTGAAGCACGTACCGTACATCCGAATTGCCGATAACCCGCTTTCCCACATCAACGTGAGTTCATAGCCTCACACTCTTTTAAATGTTTTTATGAAATGTTTTATAAACCCGCAAGGGAGATAGCATGTTAGTTTTGATAAAATAGGACACCATTTGTCCCGATTGTTTGTTTATTGATTTGGACCCGAATGATTGTATGACCCGATGAATGAATATACGACCCGATAAATAAAATGAAATGGATTATTAAAGTTAGTTTATGTCACTAAAATTCCTATTAGCATGAATTGTGAACTACCGGGATTTGGTAGACGCTTATGCATATAATAGTACTATTTGGGGACGATCACCCCAGTTCGCGCCTTGACGGTTGATCCCCGTCGTGCCACATTGATTGGTAAGCGAATTTATGTATGAGAAGATTTCCATAGCGCGATCTTTGTGACGACACGCTAACTTTGATGGGCAAATTAAGTTTCGGGTTAGCTACCCGTTGTTTGTTGTAGTAAGGTAACAATGTCATGCAGCTTATAATAATCCAAATAACGAAAATACTGCTATAAGCATTGAACTACAATATATTGCCTGACTAGCAATACAGGGTCTATTTATTGATATTATGTTCGTGTTTTTGGTTTTACATAATCATATTCATATAACGGTTTTTATTTAACTATATACAACGTTATAAAACGTATTGTATGATGTTTTTACGACAATGGTTCGTATAATGATTTTGAAGGCAAAATCCTATATTATGATTTTTGATAAAGATTTGTATAAAATGACTTTGGCTATTTTATGGCCTATTACAAAGATTTGTACAAAATGATTTTCGGTAATAATTATATACCGATGATATATTAATGGTTTTATTAAACTCTATGAATTCACTCAGCGTTATCGCTGACCTTTTCTTTTAACATGTTGTGTCTCAGGTACTTGAAGGTAATTCTTGGGAAGACAACAAGAATTAATGGCCCGCACTTAAATAATAATTTCCATTCAAATGCTTTGTAAAACCTGTATGAAATACAATAACTTGGGACCTATGTAAATTTGTTATTCATGAATTGAAATGCTTTATTATTAAACGACACGATTTTTAAGTGTTGTCTATGATGTGAGTAATGTGCTATCCCGTAACACCAACGAGTCTTCCGCTGTATTGAATTGTGTAAATTTGGGGGTGTTACAGTTTGGTATCAGAGCTCTCGTTATAGAGAACGAAAGATTTTTAAAACCAAGGTTTTGAATAAAACATTTCAAAATCTTTTAACTATAAACATTTTTCTAAAACTGTCTAAAAATCTTTTGACTATAACGGTACCGAAGAATTCTGGAGTTACCGACAAGGCCAGACTGAGAAGTGTTATTTTAATATATATAACTTGGATTATATATAAATGTTGTAATTTGGCTACATGATTGTTTGATGATTATTTCAATACGTATACGAGATATTTATACGACGTAGATTGTCACAAGAAACCCTAACTCCCCTAGTAAATCAATCGAATCTATTTCCGTAGGACTTTTAGCTATTCTAGATCTAAACCAAGTTGTGGATATTTATGATCCCAACAAAATGGTTGATATTCGTAGGAATGTTGATATTAGTTGATTGTGATATTAAAGACGAATTGACGAGATTAAATCCGTTATCGATGTCATGACGATCTTTCCTTATAGAATGGAGTTTGACAAAATGTTACCACCTGGAAAGGTGTCATCTGATTCGGTGTCACCCAATTCTTAAATTTAAGAATCGAAAGGGTGAATGTTGCACTTGAGGCTGTCATTGGAGCCTTTACCCAAAAGCCTCATGCCACTAGTACCTTTCTGAGAAGTCTAATTGAATGTGAGAGTCATTTCATACTAGTGACTCATTTGATAACTATTGATGAAGGAGCTATAGGATTGGAAATTAAGTGTTGTTCACATCGAGCTTTTATTGTCCTTTTAAGGTTTAAAAAGAAAGTTGAAAGTATTTGAGAATGAGGTAGGATGTTGCATTGAGTATAAGTTGATTGAAACTTGAATAAAATAAAATTTAACTTGTATGGAATATAAGATTGTTAAGAGGAATCCGTTAAGTCCTGTGATTGATATATAAGGTTTTAATTGATTGTTGATTCGTGTTAAGGGTTGTCCCTAGGCCATTGTCCAATGACGAGGATGCCTAGTGTCCAATAAATAAATTGAAGAAATCTTCTTCTGAATTGGGACCGATGGATCTTCCGGGACATGTGGGACACCTAATAACTCTTGTAGATTAGTATTCATTATGGTATCTTTTAAAAATCCCTAACTTAACTGAGACAATAGTTGGTAGGATGAGTTCTTGGAATTGTATGACATAGTGACACGTAATGTGTTACGGTACAATTTTGACTTGTTTGCGATTAATGAAAAGACTACCTTTGATTGCTAAATTCTTCATGTATCGATGTTATCTATCTTTTCTTGCTTGTTCCTAATGTTCGCATTAGTGATGCAACCATTGAACAAGTACTCATCTCGAATTGAGTTACGTTGTGGATTATTCTTTTTGAGTGCCATCGAGGTCATGAACCTCATGATTATTTGGCAAAGCTCATTTCCTATTATATTGTAGTTAGTTCTTGGTGAACAACTTTTCATCACTCTTTTGCAGATCACTCATTGTTTTTATAAGATAAAACAGTACTCCTTGAGAAAAAAATTGAATTTTCATCACCATAAGGATTATTTAAAGTGAGATTTATAAATAATCGTTATGAAGTTATTTATGAAACATCTTGTAAAACTTAATTGTTTCCATGATAAAGAACATATCTGTAAATTAATTTTGAATTAAGCATGAATATATATTTTAAACATGATGACAAAGTTTTGACGAACTGAGTATTGCATCGTTAATCTTGAAATTTTATATAGTTGCGCGCCTACATACAGTTTGGAAGGGACCATGCAAGGCTGATTAGTAGTCACCATGAAAGTGTTAATAAACACTACATTTTCTTTGAAGTTGTGAAACATTAAATTTTATGAGATCTGCAAGAAGTACAAATTAGGGACATATTGTTAGGGATACCTACATATGTGCCCGTACTAATTATTCTTCTGAACCAAATTTAATCATCTGTGGTAATTTTCTTACCTGATAATTGACAACTCTTTCTTTTCCAATTATCCCGTGGTGAGATTCTTTGGAAAAGTATATGATTACGGAGTGTTGATACCCGACTGGATGTATCGACGTTCCTATCATTTCTTTTGATTAAGATTTCATTTGAATGACCTTGGTAACGATCCGAGGAGCTTTCGAATGCGTACTCAAATTATGAAAACATGGGATATATTCATATTCGTTAATGTTTTCGTCTGTATCTGATTTAAAATTTTCTCACGTAGATCATGCGTTAACCTTACTCTTTTTAAGGTTAGTTATGTCTCCAGATATCCTTGAATTGTGAAGGATTATGAGTTATTATTAGTCTTTTGAGAAGTTCACATCTTATCGACGGCAATAAAACTTAAAATTTGATAGTGCCAGTAGAATGGATTGATTGATTATGACATGACGACATTGTCTTAATTGATGGGAACTCGAATAGAATTCCCCTAAATGATAAGATGTTGATTATCAAAAGTGATCTAAATAATTCTTGATGGATGATCATATCCTGCATTTAGACTTGAAATTATACCATGAATGGTTATGAATTAGTCATAGATCTAGTAATCTAGAAAGAACCTAATATGAATTTATTAAAAGATGTTTTTGTTATATGAAACTTTAGGAGGTATTTGCTGGTGAATTACCTAGACTTTCGCCGTTAAGGCAAGTTGAATTTGGTATTGATTATATTCCCGGTACTGCACCTGTGGCATGTGCACTGTACATCAGCATCATCTGAATCGAAAGAATTACCGTGAAACTGAGAGAGTTGTCGGAGAAGACTTTTATTCTACCAAGCTCGTCATCATGAAGAGCTATGGTGTTATTATTCCTTATATTTGTTTAATTACTATGAACTAGGAAAATTGATGATAAAAATCTATATACACTACCCAAGATGATAGATTTGTTCGATCATTTACAAGGTTTTAGCGTATATTCAAGATTTGATCCTCGGCATGGTTATCATCAACTTCGCATCCGCGAAAAATATTATCTATTACAATCACTACATCCAGAACTTGTAATGACCATTATAAGTTTCATGTTATGTCGTTTGGATTGACCAATGCACATGTAGCATCCATAAATTTGGTGAATCACGTGTGTAGGTTGTAATGTGATAAATTCATGCTTGTGATCATTAAGGACGATTTGTTTGTTTCTAAGAATAAGAATGAGTTAATAATTATATATAGACTGCCCTGAATTGGCCGAATAATGAAAAAGTGTACCTTGAATATTTAACATATGATTTAAGACTTACTCCTTTACTTGAATTGACCGTGTGATTAATAAGATAATGGGATCTATATTGACTTTTCAAAGATTAGAGCCATTAAGGCTTTGGGTTATACCAAAAAGAAAATGCAAATATATTTTAACAAATATTTTAACAAAGGATTTTTGAAGGGATTATTCCCTCATACCCAAATCATTTAACTAAACTCCTGTTTAGGGGTAAATGTTTGTATATACCTCAAGACAACCTAAGAGGGATTGAGGAAACCATTTAAACCATGACTTGAAATTTGAAACGACAATTTTTGCTTTTCAACTAAGAAAATTTTGACCAAAGTATAACCAAAGATTTTTCGAACATTTACAAATCTTATTAATTATTTTCAATAAATCAATCAAAGATCGTGTTAACTAAATTCAAATTTATTTTGAATATTTTTATATAATTGGTCGAGCTAAGAAATTTAATTTTTTACGCTTGTATTTTATTAAATTAAATATTTATTATTTAATTATTGGTAATAATTATCGACACTTTAAACGTCATATTGAGTAAAATTGATAAAAATAATAGTTGAGACGAGACTAAAACTTAGAAAGAATTTCTGAGTAAATTATGGAAATGATAATTATTTCATCAGAAAGGTGAATGTAGATACTGACACATAATATAAAAAGGATAATATAGATAATAAAAAGGGGTTCGCGGCTAATGTGAACCATTAGAATTGAGAAGCCGATAGCGTTAAATGTTTTAAAGGCCACTTGTGATTGCCTAAATATGGAGATTTAGAAATTTAGTTATGTTGGAATCTCATAAGGTTAAGTATTCTATTCATGCCATTTCTGATTAAGTGTATCTTTAACTAAAGAAGTTGTACTGATGGCAAATTATGAAGGCAGACATCGCCTCATACATTAGTAAACGTCTAACTATTGCAAAGGTCATTGATATGAGCTCATTTACTCATATCATTTATAGTTTAAAACAATGAAATTATGCTCATAATGTATCAAAAATGCCTTGGAAATGCATGTTTCTTGTTTTCATGTGTGTAGGTACCAAGTTCACGAAAACCGGCAAAAACCGACACGAGAATGAAGAAAAAGATCTTAGAAGCCAAAACCGAGCTCGACATGAGTGGATTATATCATTTATCGAGTTTTCAGCCATGTGGGTCCCACAATAGGGTAAATGGGCTCAAAGGCCCATTTTAAGTTACAAGTTAATATTTTGAATGGATTTTGAAAATCCATTTTAGGCCCAAAAGTGGGTTTTGATTCGGATGAAAAGCTGTTTGGGCCTAAAGCCCAATTGCCATGGAAAGAATTAAAGAAAACGAATGATTTATGGGCCTAGGGTTTGCATCCTCTCTATACGTTTTTTATAAAACGAAAAGTTTTTTTTTCCACTCACAAACATAAACCGACCTTCTCACACATTTGTTTATTAAAACCTCCCACCCACTAATTACTTCACACGGTTTTCCTTCTTTCACACAATAAATAAAACGTTTTCTCTCACACCTAAATAATTTCGATACAACCAAAGCCCTTTTCTTTCATCTTCCCCACTTCATATATCCAAAAACCAGTAACTTTTTGTTACTGTTCACAAACCCTAATTCACCAAAAAAGTTAATTAAACTTAGGGCTTTTAATCCCACGTGCGTTGCACATGAATGGGAATTAATTCCCAATTTTTAAGGAAGAGAATCAGAGGAGAAGCTGGGCAACGTGGCAGCTTTTGATTTGAGGAGACACATCATTCTCCCTAATCAACCAATCAGGAGCCAAAAAAAAAGCACAACTAGCACATATTTTTACACGCTGGCAATCTGTGTGACCAAAAGTTGATATCCACCCTTGGATCCAAACTGAAAAGAGAGAGAAAGAGAAAAGAGAAGATCGAAGGCTGAAGATTATTTGGAATATTCCTCTCAAAATTCGAATATTCACAGGAGGATGCCCATGGGGGGGCTATAAATACCCCCAATATTTCTGTAATCAATCATCCTTTTCTTTATATTAATGTTATTATGGTAAAATTAGATTTGATTAATTGTATTTTCTTTTTGAAAAAGTATTGTAAGAATCTTCGATTATAAATAAAAGTGAGTTTGTTTCAATCGCGTTTTCATTTTTAATTTATTGTTTTTCTTCAATTAATCTTGATCTTATTTTAATTATAATAATTGATATTGTTTAATTAAGCTAATTGATAGCTTGGATTAAATAATATAAGTAAAGATTGGGACATACTTTCCCCACTGGAAAGTAAAAATTAGTGTTACTGTTACTGTTATTATCCAAGATGTTGGTGACTGTTCGAATGGAGATAAATGGTGATCGAGTAATGGTGGTGGTAGTCCGATTCGTTTAGGATGCTCAGCGCACTCCTACTGCCCAATGGTTTCGTCAAAAAGGTGCTATTACATTTTATTTTTCATGTCTAATAGATTAAACTTTTTTGTATGTTATTATGCTTTTGACTGTTGGAGTGATTTGATTTGATTTAGATTGCTTGATGTTAGCTGGATTTTACTGTTTTAGATTTTAATGGTTAAGAGATTATTTCATTTGCTGAAAGACTTTAACTAGATGATTTTCTGATTAGATTCAGCTAACTGATATTGCATCAGTTTGTTATGTTTGAAACCGTTTAGAGTTTACTGATTAAATAGGAGTTTGCCTTGTTTTGTTTGAAATTTATCTGGTTATGAATAATATTATGAGATTTTTTATTTGTTATAAGGATGCTGTTAAGATAGGAGTTTGTTAAATTTAGAAGACTGCTGAATGTTCATTAGTGTCGATTTCATGAATAACCTTTCCTGATTTCTAATCTGCTTTGATTATTAAACGAAATCTAAGTTTTGAATTATCCTGAATGTTTTGCTGAGTAACTGATAAACTCGTTGAATGAAACTATTCAGTTCATTGGATAATTGCAACTTTGTTTTACTGATTAAAGTTTTCAGTAATGTTTGCTAAATATAGATCTTGGTTAATATAAGTTTGATTTAGTATTGTTCCTGCTTAACTGGGATTCTTTTTAGTTTATGGTTGCTGAATATTTTATAGGTGTGAATTGCTGCTTTGTTTGATATTTATTTGTGTGCTGAATCATAGTTTTAATTTGTATGCATAATTGTTCTTTCTGCATATTTGTTCAAGTATCAGCTTCTCAGTCCAATTGACTGATAAGCTCATAAGCTGATTACTGTCAGCTTAAAGCTAATAAGTTAATCCAAAAGTCTCTCCTGAGACTGTATCTTTCATTATCTGTCAAAAATTAATCAATTCAAAAAAATATGTCTTCTATGGGGATTGAACCCGTGACCTCCTGGTCACACAACCAACATGTTAACCACTTGAGCTATAGGCTCTTTTGATTTACTTTTCATTTATGTATTTAATATAGTTTAAGTAAGTTTGGCAGTTTCACTTTAATTACCTTTTATCACGTTTAATTTCTTTTAAATTTTATATTTTTTAATTAAAAAAGTTTAATTAGTTTATATTTTAATTAGTTTAATTAAATAGATTAGTTTTAAAAAAAAGTAATTTTAATAAAGTTTAATTAGTTTAAAAAAGAGAATAGTTTAATTATATTGTTAAATAGATTAAAAGTTTTAACTTTTAAATAGATTATATTTTTATAGATTATTAAAATAGATTAATTTTTAATTAGTATTTTAATTTTAAGTAATTAATTGTTAGATTTATTTTAAATAGTCGGGGTTTAACGATTCATGCACTTTAGGATAATCTTTAATAGCTTAAAATTCGTAGACTTAAATTTAGTTTAAAAACCAACGACACATTCAAATCAATTGTCCAAATCAAAACGAAACGTCTCAAATTCACTCGATCTTCGTGTACAACGAACTCGACTCACTCACGTGTTTAATCGTATCCGTCTTTGACTTATTTTTGGTTAATTACTTTTTCCTAAAGGTAATTACCTAAATTTGTCCTATAACGTATATGTGTTAATCCACGACACATCAAAAATTTTGGCGCCGCTGCCGGGGAATATTCCCGTTAATGATAAATTCTTGATGAAGAAATTGACTCTTTTGTATTTAAAGGAGTTGTGTAAACATAGTGTGCCAGTATCGATCATCTCTATCAAGATCCTCGCATCGCATTGAATTTCTAGAGATTTGCTCAGAAGTCACTAGGAACGAACCTTGATGAGAGTACTGTTTACCACCCCAATCGAAGGGACGAGGTAAAGTAACGATACAAAGCACTAGAAGTCATGTTGTATGTTTGAATAATTGACCTTTGGTAATAGACCGTATAATCGTTTTCCTTTGGAGAGATTATCATTGATAATTATCGTATTAGGATCGAGATCGAATCTTGTGAGGATCTAAATATTAGAGCATCTGTAAGCAGGAGTTGGGATGAAGAAACACGACATACACCCATTGTGAGTTGGACATGTCTTTTAGGTTTAAGGTTTCCTATGATGACAAACCAAACCTTACAAAATACCCGAACCGCGAGACTTGAAGTGATTGTTGAAATTAGGATCTGATTATTGACTGCCGGTAGTGGGCAAAAGGTTATAAAGTGTAGATCTTGAAGTGTCGGATGGGTAGCGAAGTTATGCCAAAATTTTCACCATAAAAAGATGAATTGAAGATCTAAAAGATCATGGGAATTAAGTCCCCGTTGTATGGGACCATTGAGATAATGTAAAAGTTGGTTTGAAAGGCATATAAGCTGGATCTACCCTAGGACTTCAAGGACTGCGTGAATTATGTTTCGTGCATCGACATAAAATGTCTATCCAGTGAAAATCTGACAATTCCTTAATTAAGTTTAGATCGGCGAAAATTTGCATCCATCAAAAACCCGTGAACATCATGGATAGAGAAAGTAAGTCAACATTAAGCCTGATCGTATTCCATAGTTATGTTTGAAGAAACTCGCGTATTGTAATGAATTACACTTGTGAGAAAAGACCGAATGTGGAGGAAATACCCACATGGCTCTAACTGTATAAGAAGCGAGTAGTAAGATAAATTGATCTTTGAGGACAAAGATCCTGTTTAGGGGTAAATGCTGTGACAATCCGTGAATTTATGGTTGATATTTTATTCTCAATTATTATTTGAAAGCATTATTTTAATGTTATATTATGAACTCACTCATTTTTGGGAAGAAATTTGGATTTACGTCTTGAAGTGGCATCGACTACGTCTAAAACGGAGGATTCTACGTTACGTGCTTACGTTTACATACACCGTTTTTGGTGACAGTCCGACATTTCAGGAAATAAATTTATCCGTTAATATTATTTTGGAATTTTAAATTTATGTTGGTTCATAAACTCACAAATTTACGAGAAGAGATTAGGACTTACGTGCATAAGTTAACGTCCTTTACGACTAAACCGGAAACCCTAGGATTACGTATTTATGTTTTTGAACTCCTTTTTTGAAGAGACAATTTTTATTATATTCGTTTTGTGCCGCTGATTCATAATTTATAAAAACGTTTTTCTTAAAACGACCCGAGGGCACGCAAATCGAGGAAACTAGAATCGAGGAGTACCCGTAAATTAGTGGGATGAGACAAGTTTACACTTGCCTCACCCCACTATGGGATGACCAACACACCACCACCACATCAAATATGTGGCAAGTTTATAGTATAAACTAGGACACTTGTCCTAGTTTACACATCAAAACCATCTTTCACAAAATCCACCAACACTAAACTAGTTCCTCAATTTCTCTCATGCAACTCACACATTTTCTCTCTTCCTCTCTCCCAATGAACGTCCCATATCACCCAAAAACACGCCATTAGATCAAAAATTCAACCATAAATCATATGTATAATTACATATGATGAAAACCCATTGAAGTTATGAAGATTGGAGGTGATTTTAACAACTAAAAAGGAGTTTATATGGAGATCAAGGGCTGATTTTTGGAGGAGTCTACAAATACTTGGTGATCCTAGAAGTGGTGTTGATATCTCATAAGATTGGTTACCCAAAACCAAGTCTTGTTCATCCAAAAACTCATCATTTCATCACTTTGGTGGTATAGAGATTGTTTCTTCCTATCCTCTTGTTATTTTAAATATGTAATCTTGTATTTTCTATATTTATGTATATGTATATGATGATGAATGATGATTAAAAATATTATATGAGGATTTGGTGTTGATAGATTTGATAAACATGGGTAAAAAGATGGAAAACCACATGTAAAATGGTTAAAATATTGCTTAAAATGATGGCTGTATAAAAACAGTAAGTAACCAAAGGATAAACTGATAAAATGGCATAGTGGAATAAATTTACTGTAAGTATTAGGTGTTATACACATGTGAGAGTTGGCCATACAATGGAATCATAAAAATGAGTGAGATATGATCAAAACAAGATTAGAGTGCAAATCTGCCTACACTGTTTTGGACGAATTTATTAAAATATTTCGAGGTTGATTCATCAGTAGCTATAAAGTAATAAAATGAAGCACATATCATGTAGATTCTTTCATAAAAATTTGAGGTCCTTTCTCATTATAGAACTCTAGATATGGACATTTTAGTGGACTTAAAATTTAGGATTGATTTTGTAAATAAATAGTATATAATATAAGCACTCAAAAATTTATATAAAATATACATATATAAAACCCACTAGTTAATAATAATCATAAATAAAGAGATATATATATATATATATATATATTGATATTAAAATGCGACATGTTATATAAATTACAAGTATAAACGTTTTTCCAAGTTATAAAACTATATACCTAAGTTTTACGTCTTTTCGGCTAAAACCGAAAGATTAACGTTTTTGTCAAATAAAACTTAGACGGTCGGACCCGTCTAATGTAAACTTTTATAAACTCACATACTGATATATGAACTTATGTAACAAGTAAAAACCAATAAAACCCTAACTTTACAACATATAGACATTAACGGGCCAAAATAGCCTTATTGGACTATTAACCCGACTAGTTTGGTAAAACACTTATAAACTTACTTATTGGGCTTAAACCACTTGGGACCAATATGTAAAGTATAATACTGATACTAAAAGTGTAAAATGGACTAATATAAGGTATTGAGCTTATAATAGGCTTATTGTGCCTAAAACATGTAAATAAGTAAAACTAGTAAACTAGTATAAAAGTTACCAATACATAACACTAAAATGAGTAAATGAGAATGTATAAACCCACTTGATCATCAACATATATATAAAATCATCAAATGTATACATTATTGTTATTTTTATAAATTCATTGGACAAGAGTCTAAGACAAGTATTATTTGTCTAGGTTTCTGTGATTGAAGCACGTACCGTACATCCGAATTGCCGATAACCCGTTTTCCCACATCAACGTGAGTTCATAGCCTCACACTCTTTTAAATGTTTTTATGAAATATTTTATAAACCCCGAAAGGGAGATAGCATGTTAGTTTTGATAAAATAGGACACCATTTGTCACGATTGTTTGTTTATTGATTTGGACCCGAATGATTGTATGATCCGATGAATGAATATACGACCCGATAAATAAAATGAAATGGATTATTAAAGTTAGTTTATGTCACTAAAAGTCCTATTAGCATGAATTGTGAACTACCGGGATTTGGTAGACGCTTATGCATATAATAGTACTATTTTAGGACGATCACCCCAGTTCGCGCCTTGACGGTTGATCCCCGTCGTGCCACATTGATTGGTAAGCGAATTTATGTATGAGAAGATTTCCATAGCGTGATCTTTGTGACGACACGCTAACTTATATGGGCAAATTGAGTTTCGGGTTAGCTACCCGTTGTTTGTTGTAGTAAGGTAACAATGTCATGCAGCTTATAATAATCCAAATAACGAAAATACTGTTATAAGCATTGAACTACAATATATTGCATGACTAGCAATACAGGGTCTATTTATTGATATTATGTTCGTGTTTTTGGTTTTACATAACCATATTCATATAACGGTTTTTATTTAACTATATACAATGTTATAAAGCGTATTGTATGATGTTTTTATGACAATGGTTCGTATAATAATTTTGAAGGCAAAAGCCTATATTATGATTTTTGATAAGGATTTGTATAAAATGACTTTGGCTATTTTATGGCCTATTACAAAGATCTGTACAAAATGATTTTCGGTAATAATTATATACCGATGATATATTAATGGTTTTATTAAACTCTATGAATTCACTCGGCGTTATCGCTGACCTTTTCTTTTAACATGTTTTGTCTCAGGTACTTGAAGGTAATTCTCGGGAAGACAACAAGAATTAATGACCCGCACTTAAATAATAATTTCCATTCAAATGATTTGTAAAACCTGTATGAAATACAATGACTTGGGACCTATGTAAATTTGTTATTCATGAAGGGAAATGCTTTATTATTAAACGACTCGATTTTTAAGCGTTGTCTATGATGTGAGTAATGTGCTATCCCGTAACACCAACGAGTCTTCCGCTGTATTGAATTGTGTAAATTTGGGGGTGTTACATGTAGAATAAAATAATAAACCGGACCATGTATTATTTTATTAAAAACATGTCGTGAACCGTACTTGTAACCCGTGAACCGGCCCAAATCCAAAATCCCACCGAAAACAGTGGCAAACCGGCCCCTGCCGGTTGCCCCTACCTTCGGTTCACTGCCACCGGCTACATGCCGGTGGTCTTGCCCTTGCTCGGACCAGCCGCTGACCACCAAAGTTCCCAACGGCTGTGCCGGTGGTCCCCCTGCTGCCTGCGGTGGGTTTACCCTGCTTGCCTAAAATAGCCACCGGCTTAAGCCGGTGGTGGGGCTGTGGCTGCCGAGACAGACCGAACACAAGGATACCCCTGACTCACGTCAGGGTGCCTTGCCCTTGCTGCCGACCGAACACCAACACCACCGAGACCTTTGTCTCGTGTGGTGAAGCGAACCAAACGACACCGAGAGTCGTGAGACTCTCGGTTTGTGTGGCGGCCGAACACCAAAACCCAAAAAAAAAACCTAACTAATTTACCCTCATGATTTTACTTGTTTTTAATCTTGTTTTATTAAACCCCCATAAAAGAAAAATAAAAAGAAGGGTTTTCGGATTACCAGAACACGTGGAATCAATAGATCTTGAATAGACAAACACACAATTAGAATTCTTGAAATAAATCAAACCAACACACCCCTTTGGTGTGTTCTTCCGCCGACCACAAAAGAAAAAGAGGAAGAGTAGGGTTTTTGTTTTTATGAAAACTCTGTAATGTTTTTGTTTCCACTTTTATTATTTTTTACAAATCAAAACATGGGTTAGGCCCCCTCCTTCTTTGTTTGCCGCGGCTACTAGGGCCCACCAAGGGAACCCGTAGCAATTTCGTATTCTAATATTTTACGTGTTCCCGTGCTCGTATTTACGTGACATTATTATTAAATGTTCTTGTTATAATATATACTTGTACGTAGTCGTAATAATAATTATAAAATTACATAATTATACGTTCGTGATTATTTACGTTCATGATTTCATGTTCGTGATTATAATTATTGTTGATAATAATTATCGTGTCTTAATATGTATTAAATACTTATCGTGTAGTAACACGTACGTAATACTTGTATTTAATATTCGTGAAACGTAAACATGTTATATAAGGAAAGTTTTAATCATGTAGGTACGATTATAAGTGTAGTGTTCATGGTAAAAGCATGCAGGTTTTACAGCCGGTGGCAGGTTGGGTCAAGCAGGGGGACCACCGGCACACAGCCGGTGGGAACCTACTGTTGGCAGTGGCTAGCCGAGAGACAAGAGAACCACCGTCTTAAGCCGGTGGCAGCCTAAACAACAACAGTGGCAACCGGCCGAGTCAGTTTGCCACTGTAAAGGGGTGTTTGGTTCGGACCGGTTCAAGGGGCACCGGGTCCTGTTCACGACATGACTAAATTAAATACATGGGTCCGGTTCATGACTAAAATAATACCAGTATTTTATTTTTACAAGTATTTATTATTAACAATATATTAAATTAATTAAAACATGACATGTAATTAATTTAATTAAATCATGGACTTAGGTTAATTATTATTTAGAAAATAATACATGTTTTAACCTAAATAATTATTTGTTTAATTTAGACTTTAGTATTAATTATTTATTAAGACATGGGATATAATTAATTAATAAACATGACTTAGGTTTTAATTAATATAATATTAGTACATGTTTTAACCTAAGTATTTTATACACCTTAATTTAATTATATCATGTTTATATTTAATTAAATCTTATAACATATAGTTTATTAAATTAACATGACATTATTAATAAACTATACAAATAATCACATGACTTATTATATTTAACCAGTAAACATAAGCTTATATTATTAGCTTATTAATTCAGCTTAATTCTAAATATAGAAACTTTATACTTTAGGAAACTTACTATTTTTGAAAACTTTCTATTTTTAGAAACTGATCTATTTTAAGAAGCTAATCTATTTTTAGAAACATTCTATTTTTGGAAACTTTCTATTTTTGGAAACTTTCTATTTTAGGAAACCTGCTATTTTTAGAAAGTTACTTATTGTTACACAACAAGTTAATAATACAAGAAATACAAGTAATACTTAATCAGAATACATAGAATTCATGATAAACACAGCATAACCTTAAAATCAGTAAAACAAGACATGAACATATAAAACAAGCTAAGACATAATATAATCAGTTAAGTACTCAGTAAACAGATTACATATACATGTACTCTATTATATGTAGCATTAATGAAATTGGAGTAGGACTTCCTTTCATTCATCTTTTTGTTCACTGGACATAAGGTACGGATTTCCCATCCTTCAGTATGGACATTCTTTATTTATTAGGATTCCCCGTATGCAGCCAACTGTTTTCCCAATATTTGTTTTATATGTTTGATACTTATGTTAGAATAAGAGCCTAAGCCATATGCATGCATGACCAGTGTCACCTAGTTATGGAGGTACCATAACCATAACACTAGAGGCACCAGGGTTATGACTTCCCCACGGAAAAGTGATTGCTCGTGGCGTCCCTTTTTTAGCTTGGCCATCATATTATATTATCATGTGGGGCGTATGGGTGCATCCTAGTTACATGTTTACCAGTATTATCAGAGTGAATGCGATGTGTGCCTTGCATCCTTCACTAGGAGTTGATCCCTCCTACCCAGACTAATTAATTAGAGGTAACCCCTCTAACTGCATGACGAGGTCTCCCCTCCAAGTATTCATGCACGGTGGAACCTCATGACCTAGGGCTATTTGGCTAATTAAAACATATTTTCGTAGAAACATAAGTCTTTTCAAACTATAAAACCAGTTTATGAACATGAATCTAGATTGTCTAGAACTTAGATTATTTCGCTTCTATTAGTCTTATATGATTATGCTATTCCATGTCATACTTGTATATCCGTGCACTGATCATTATGCTCAGTCGTTTTCCTTTCATGTTCCCAAGCGGCAAGTACTCAAGGGCGCTCGTAGACTTTAAGCGTACGTGGATATGGATTGGAAGCTATCTAGCCTTCTCTACTTTATGAATTTCATCAAACATTTTGCTACTTATTTCTTTGGACATTGTTTAGTCCTTTTCCTTTAAAGTACTTATGTTTGTGTGTGATGAGCTTATACTTGGGGTACCAATGTTTGTTTCCGGTATTTCCTTTCATGGTCATTGAATGTTTTTAAGAAATTTACCTTGTATGATTTGATGACACGCCATAATCACGCGTGCCATTCCATTTACCCAAATGGGGTGCTACACCGCGAGTCTTGACAGTAGAACCAGGATCCCCTATGATTTGAGTACTAGGATACATTTTATGGATCTGCTGAATAGGAGTAGGAGCTACTTCCACTTTTGGTGACAAGTTAGTAAGATCCCCAACAATGCCATCATCATATGAAGCAGAGTCGAAAATGCCATCTATTGGTTGCTTATGAATATCATCCAGTTTAGTTGAAGACTTCTTTTGATAGTTTCCTAGGTCAGAAGGACCAAAGAACCTAGTTATGGAAGTTGGATCACTAATAGGGCCTCTAATAGGAGTTAAACTTGCACTATGAATAACAATAGGGTCACTAGGAGTAGCTGGTACAACAGGAGTATCCAAAGGAAACTCAAAGCCTCCTCGTGTAGCTGTAGTAGTAGCATCTTGTTGTCGCTTAAGCAGTGTATCAAGAGCTCCTTGTGAGTCCACAATGTCTTATGAAGTAGTACCAACAGGAGTAGCAGTGTTGTCGGGAGGGACTGTGGTGGAATAGGATGGTATGACAAAAATGTCATCATCCTCATCGGAGTCTGAAAAGCTAGTAGTGGCACCTGCACTAGAAGACCCAAATACTTGTGCACCTACATTGTGGTTAGTTTTGAAACGAAAATATCCTAATTAGTCGCTGAGATAGTCAAGATCAAAATACCATTCAGGACCTTTTCCTTGGATGTTTGTCTTCTCCTCAAAATACCTGAGATTGATAGTGTCAATGACACGTTTGGCAGTGAGATTATAGACCCTATAGGCTCTCGAGTGAGCTGAATATCCCACAATGTAGCCTTCATCCGCCTTGCCATCAAATTTCCCCAAATAGTCACTAGTGTTGAGAATGGTGACAGGACAGCCAAATGGCTTCAAATGTGTAATGCTTGGGACTTTGGCTGTGAGTAGCTAATAGGGAGTCTTCTAATGTGGATTGGTAATGGAAACCCTATTCAACACATAACACGCAATGTTGACAGCTTCTGTACAAAACATAGTCGGAAGCTTGGAATCAACAAGCATGATTCTTGCAGCTTCTATAAGGGTCCTTGTTTTCCTTTCTGCAACACCATTCTGTTGAGGAGTCTTGGCATAACTATAATCTCTTTTGATACCTTTTGAAATGCAAAGTGCTATGAGGTATGCATTCTTTAACTCAGTTCCATTGTCACAACGAATACCTTTTACCTTCTTGGACAGCTAATTTTCAATGAGTGCAATGAAGTCTTTAAGAATGGGATAGGTCTCACTTTTAGCAGCCAGAAAGAAAACCCATGAAAACCTACTATAACCATCAGTTACCACAAGACAATAGTGTTTATGGTTGATGCTCCTAATAGAGGTAGGACCAAACAGATCTATATGAAGTAGCTGCAATGGTTCAGTTATTAAGCTGAGAGAAGTAATGGATTTGAAGGATGCTTTGTGATGATTGCCTTTGCTGCAAGCAAGGCAATTGATGTCATTCCTGAAATTTTTGGGAGGTAAACTAGAGACCAGGTTCAAATCGGCCAGCTTGTGAATGGTCTTGAAGTTTATATGCCCCATCCTCCTATGCCATTTGGTGGCTTCATTTTCTGATGCTTTGGAAACCAAGAAAGCTAGTTGACCAATAGGATTAACTTCATTCAACTTAATAATATAGAGGTTATGTCTTCTTGGGATTTTAAGTAGAAATTGAGTCATCCGGTAACTTAAAGTCTTTGGACAACACCAAGCAATCAGTATCCGTAAAGAGGACAAACTGCTTCTTGTCACAAATCTAAGAGACAGAGATCAAGTTGAAGTGTTGAAGTGCTTCCACATAGTAAACCTGCTCAAAATTAAGGTTAGGGGTCTGAATGGTTCCTTTGCCAGATATCCTTCCTTCACCACCATAAAATTACACCTTCCCGCCTTGAAATGGTACAAAGTTAGTCAAAGTCCTTTATTCCCTTTCATGCTCCTAGAGCATCCACTATCTACAATTCCAAGAGATGGATCTTGATATGGAGTCATCTATAACAACATAAAAATTATGTAACAGTTAGTGTCTTAAGGGGACCCAAACGATTTCTGGTTTGAGTCTGCCTTGTGGATCATTAGTAGATAGCCATGGAGATTGATGAGATCCACTATTGTTCTTGTGTTGCATGTGCATCATATGGGTGTTATTTTGTGACCAAGAACAACCTGCTGAGGGCTTAACAGCAGAACGCAAATTTCCCAATCCAAAACGCATTTGGTCTGTAGTAGCAGCATAATTCTGATTAAAAATTTGAAAATAATTGCTGGTTGGTCTATTAGGGGTACATGCATTGCTTCTCCAAGTAGTAGAAGCTGAAGGAGAGGTCCTTCTAGTAGAAGGATAAGATTGGGCACATGCATTTAGCCTTCTAGAAGCAAAGCTCACACCAATAGAAGCAGCTCCTGGTGGACTAGGAGTCCTATAAAAGCGATAGCCAGGAGGCTTTTGATCATAAAAATAACAATGTTTAATCAAATGAAATTTACTACCACAAACAAAGCATGTTTTAAAAGACCTTTTATTCAAATGGCATTGTTTTAAACTACTATTCTTATTACAAACAACTCTAGGAGAATCCACATTCCTAGAATTCAACAAACTAGAATTAAAAACAATGGAAGTACAAGCAGTAGCAACTCTCTCATCACTCATCCTAGCACTAGTAGTAGCAGTGTCATTTGTCTTGGGACTCGAAGGTCTTCACTCTTCACTTAAACCACATGATGCATAGTCACTTGCCTTGTCAGTGAAAGTACACGAGACAAAGTCATTAGTATTAGTAGAGCTTTTGGGAGACTCATGCATCTGTGATCCATCCAAGTCTTTATGCATGGATGTGGGCATAAATGTTCCTGTAAGATGTGGAGGAACAACATGCATTGCTGCAGCTGGTTTAAACCTAATGTAACTAGGTTTTCCCTCCTCCTCTTTGTCAGGATCAAAGACACTTGAAAAGGATAAATAAAAAACATCATCTGCACCAATATAGTTGTCAAAGCCTAACCCTCTCTTAGTTCTACCAGACATGCTGCTATCTATTAGCTTGGAAAGATTCTTGGGTGCTTTTTTCCGTTTATCAAATCTTAATAGTGTAGCATCCAAATTTTCTTGCATTTCTTGTTTTGCTTGAATACTCTCAGTGTTAAGTTTTTTAGTATACTTAAGCATGTTAGTGGTATTCTCTAAGTCAATACTTAACACTCTAATCTTATAATCATATTCAAGTTGAGTATTTTGAAGCCACTTCATTTGTTGTTCTAAAGTTTTGAGAGAACTCTTATAAGCTTGAACTTCTAAAAAATAGTTGTCGTTTTGAGCATTTAGTTCATTGCATTGAGTTAAGAGGTCTGCGTATTTATCATGACAACTAAGAGGGAAATTTTATACCTGAAAAGAGATTCCCATGAGAGCAAACTCCTTTGCTTCCTCTGCATCAGATATGTGACGAGCAATCATAGCAAACACATCAGTAGAAGACTCAACTGATTCTAATGCTGGAGTCTCATGCTCATTCTAGTTAAACATGGTATCAACCGATACCAAAGCTTTCTTTTCGTCCTTGAGCTCTTGAACCTTGAAAGTTGAATACCTGTTCTTCTCCTGGTCATTTTTGTTAGGGCATTCGCTAGCAAAATGTCCTTGCTGATGACAGTTATAACATTTGACTTTGCTCGTATCAAACCTGGCTGGCTCTCTTGGGTTGTAACTAAATTTTCTACCAGCCTTCTTTTCAAACTTATGAACTTGGAGAGTAAGGATAGCCATCTGCCACATAAGGTCCATTTAATCCAAGTCAAGTTTAACAACCTGTTTGAAATCATCAAAAGCTAGCTGCTATTATGGATCAACATCAGCAACAAAGGAGTGAAGAACATTTTTTATCATGCTACTGGTCTTGACTTTTGATTCAGGAGTAGAAGTATGTTGGGATGACAAAGTATAGCTTGGGCTACTAGTATAGGGCATCGGAATAGATCCCATGGAACTCACAAAAGCAGAGTTAGCAGGAGTGGAGTAGGAATCACTTGAGTACCCTCTCACATGAGACTCAAAAGTTTTGAGTTTGTAAAATAAGTCATCAAAAGAGAGATACTCAAGTCCACCTTTAGCTTTTAGAGAGATGACTACCTGGTTCCATGAATGAGGCAGGGCTCTAAGAAACCTGGCATTGATATCTTCATTTTCAGGTTTGGACCTGAGTTGATTCAATTGGCTGAGAATCTTTTGAAACCTGTCATAGCCTTGATGAAGACCTTCTGTCTCAAAAATCTTGAATTATGTAAATTCATCTCTCAGCATTGATCTGTGCATCTTCTTGGGTTCCTTATTCCCTCCAAATCTTTCCTTGATCCCATTCCCAATTTCCCTCATCATCCAAGTGATAGAAATTACCCATATGATCATCAGGAAGAGACTGAAGCAAAATAGTTTTTGCTTTGATTTCCTTCTAAACAACAGTGATTTCTTCATGAGTTTTAGGATCCAGAATGGTGATATTAGCATTCTTGTCTCTACCAGTATTCTTCTTGTTGTTGCCATTCTGAACAATCTTCCACAAGTCTAGATAAGTGTTGGTGATCCAGCACTCCATCTTCATGGCCTAGCTATCATACTCTTCCTTGTTCAAGAGTGGGAAATTTCCATTTGTATTGGACACAGTAGCAACGATTTGTTGTGTTTGTTGTGTTGTGGTGGTGTTTGGTTGTCCTGTTTCAGTAGAACAAGAAGCAGGCATGATTAGACAAAGATGTTAGTAAAAAATGGTTCTTCTTGTGTAGAGACTCTCCTAGGCTCTGATACTACTTGTTGGGTCCACCAGTTGTAGATCTTGCAGCCTGTTAAGGATGATGAACGACTTCTGTAATCACAAGTCTTTTCACAAAGAGACTCTTAATGAATACAAATTATTAGTGTGGAATACAAATACTAGGAACAAGAAGAAACAAAATAACTAAATAACTTGATCCTCTCTAAGGATTTTTACTGTTGATATGAAATGAATATTGGTGAAAGGTGAATCTAACCCTTCTTCCAGTGGGTTCCTTTTATACTATAAGGAAACCCTAAACTACATTAACTACAAAAAGTATAACTCCTGATATGCATATCATTTCCTAAGATATCTCATGCATATCCTAACAAACTACTAAGAATAATACTGTTTGACTTTCAACTAGACCAGGAGCACGTATTACTCCTACTACTACTAGGACCAGGAGGAACTACATACCTCCAAGTTCATCTATTACAAATAACCTATTACATAGGTCCTAACATACTCTCTTTATACTAAATCTGGTGAAAATTTGTTTGTTGTTCTGCTTGTTTATGTGGATAATATTATTGTTACTGGTAATGATGAAAAGCAAATTGATTGCTTCAAAAGTTTTTTAAAAGGGAAATTCAAAATTAAATATTAGGGAAAATTGAAATACTTTTTGGGTATTGAAGTTATTAATACCAATGTTGGTGTTTGTTTGAGCCAGAGAAAATATGTTTTAGATCTGTTATCTGAATATGGTATGCATGCCTACAAACCATCTATGACACCTTTAATGTCTAAGCTGTCCATTTCTAATCAGGCTTCTGAGAGTGATCCTTTGCTTGAAAATATTGTAGATTATCGAAAGCTTATGGGAAAGTTAATTTACTTGACCAATACTAGGCCTGACATCTCTTATGTTGTGCACTATTTAAGTCAATTCATGCATTCAACTTTGTTGTCTCATTAGAAAATTGCTTTTAGAATTTTGAGATACTTGAAGGGATCACCAGGTCTTGGTAATAATGTTGCCAAATATTATGGTATGTCTCTTAAAGCCTTTTCTGATGCTGACTGGGCTAAATGTATTATGACAAGGAGGTCTATAATTGGTTATTGTGTTTTCTTGAATGGTAACTTGGTTTCTTGGAAGAGTGAGAAGCAACATACTCTCTCTAAATCTTCAGCAGAAGCAGAGTATAGAGCTCTTGCTTCTGTCACTAGTGAAGTCATTTGGATCCTCAAAATGTTGAAAGATTTTAAATGTTACAATCTTTTACCTGTGGATCTGTTTTGTGGTAGCAACTCTGCTATTAAAATAGCAGCCAACCCTGCTTTTCATGTAAAGAACCAAACATCTTGAAATTGATCTTCATTTAGTGAGAGAAAAAATATTAAATGGTGTTGTTAAAACTGTGAAAATAGATTCTGCAAATCAAATTACAGATATCTTTACAAAAGGGTTGGACATAGACCAACATGATTTTTTTTAGAAAATTGGGGATGATCAACTTATATGGGTTATCAGATTAAGGGGGATGTTAAAATATTGGACCTTATCTGCTAACCCATTCTAACCTAAGGGACTCATTATGGTTGTTTGTAAACTTTCAGTTATATGATTGGAATTGCTGTGACACGAATGCTAGATGTGAATGACTAAAGTTGGACACTCCCATTTTCTTACCTGGACTCTTGCTAGCCCGTGAGAAGATTAAGCCCATGGTTATAACGCATGGGCTCAACGGTCATATTAGTATTATTACCCTAACCTCAGCTAGATTTTTCATATCTTGCAACACCTCTTTCTTTCATAAGTGTATTTTATACACACAGTTACTCTCTCTGGTCTAGATCTTTGAAACTCTAGTTTTTCTTTTGTTTGTTCTTTGATTTGTAGAACTATTATCATGTAGTTAATAGGACTACACGTGATTAGCACTGGTAGACTTTGTTTTTTTATTCAGTTATTGTAGCACCCCATTTTGATAAATGGGATATCACAGATAATTATGGCGTGTCATCAAAGCATGCAAGGTAAATGTCTAAACATTAAATGAGCATAACAGGGAATACTAGAAACAAACATCGGTAGTCCAAAATAAGCTCACACACACATGAATATAAGCACTGAAAGGTAAAGGACAAAACAATGTACAAAAGAAATGAAGTAATGTAATGTATGGAAATGCATAGAGTAATGAAGGCTAGATAGCTTCCATCCGTATGCACATACTCTCAAAGTCCTATGAGCGTCCCTGAGTACCTGCCGTTTGGGAACATGAAAAGGAAAACGGCTGAGCAAAACGCCCAGTGAACGGATATACAAGCATAGCATGAAATGACATAAGCATAATAAGACTAATAACATCGGAAAAGTATAAGTCCTAGATAGCCTGGAACATGTTCGTAAAACTGGTTTTATAGTTTGAAAAGACTTATGTTTTTATTAGAAAACTGTATTTAATTTGCCAATATCCCATATAGGTCATGAGGTTCCACCGTGCGTGAATACTTGGAGGGGTGACCTCATCATGCAATTAGAGGGGATGCCTCTAACTAAATTAGTCTGGGTAGGAGGGATCAATTCCTTGTGAAGGATGCAAGGTACACACCGCATTCACCATGAAAATCCTATAATAACATGTAACTAGGATGCACCCATACACCGCACATGATAATATAAATATATAGCCAAAACAGTAAAGGGACGCCACGAGTAATCACTCTACCGTAGGGAAGTCATAACACTGGTGCCTCCAGTGTTATGGTTATGGTACCTCCATAACTAGATGACATGTCATGCATGTATATGGCTTAGGCATTTAAAACTAAACATAAGCAGATCAAAACATATAAAACAAATACTTGGGGAAAACAGTTGGCTGCAAACGAGGAATCTTAATAAGGAAAGAGAATGTCCATACTGAAGGACGGAATATCTGTACCTTATGTCTAGTGAACGAGGAAAGATGAAAGGATGAAAGGTCCTACTCCAACATCACTATTGCTACATAAGCAAGAGACATGTATGATTTGTCTGGTTACTGAGTATGTTACTGGTTCTTGTATGTTCTTAACTTGTTTATATGTTCTTGTGTTATTTTACTGTTTTAAATGATATATTGTATTATTCGTGTATTACATGTCTTCTGATTATGTATTATCTTGTATTCTTGTATTATTAGTGATGAGACTGCTTTTATACATAGTCTCATCATCCAAAAAGGGCTTTAAATGCATAAAATATTATAAAAATACCCAAATATATGCTTGTGTTTGTTGCTTGTGTATTTTAGGTACGTATATTGAGAAAATGACAAAAGATCACAAGAATCACGCAAAAGCAAACACGGGAAACGAAGCCGCACATTGAACCAAGCCCTAATGAAGAATTTTCCAAAGAAAACCCTTGAAGATTTGAATATTTATGAAGAAGGGTCCTCCAATATTGAAGAATTGACACTTTATACCCTTGTATCCTCATAATTACAAGATTGGTCCCTAAAGTTTGTCAATATTACAAAACGGACCCTCCACTTTGAAGAATTGGCAATTTTAGTCCCTCAACAAAACTAAAATGTCAATATTATCTCCTCAAAGTCAAACATACCATGAAGGACTTCAAGTTACAAGAAATTACAAGTTTGGTCCTTTGAAAATATCAAAATTACCAAAAGGACCCTTGACTTTGAAGAAATGGCAAAAATGGTCCATCATTAATCATGACTTGGCAATTTCAGTCCGCCAAGAAGTCAAACAAACAAGTCAAGACCATCATCTATGAAGAAAATGCCAAATCAGTCCTTCAAGAATCAAGAATTGGAAAGAAATACCCCTGAAATCATTTTACAAAACTTTTTGGGGCAAAAGTGTGAAGTTTGTAACTTTAATAACAAAGGAAACGAGTTTTGGGCTGTTTATTTACAAAGTGACTAGAATAAGAAAGATGAGGGGTAAATCTGGGCAGACAAGGATTGTAACATAGACCAGTGAGTGGGTGACACCTGTCCCACTCACACTCTCCACCAATCACAACACACCATTACTCCACCTCACCCATCCACTAAACCCGGTTTATACTTGTTTAATCTTGGCACCTTAAACATGTTTTTAAACTTAATCCAAACCAAAAACGGATTAAAACATGGCACTATTCACACTAAGAAAACAATTGGGTTTTCTTAATTGTGTAACAATTAACCCACCAAATGGTCCAGAATTATAATTAGGGTATCCCTAATCATAACCCAACTTTCAAACAACCTGCCACATCACCACCTTGGTCACATGTTACCCCTGCTTTTTCACCTTTGAACAAGAAGACAAGAATGAGCCAGTGATCCAACCATCCACAATGAAGCTTACATCTTAAGATTATTTTACACCTTTGGATTCACTTTTACCTTGCCAGCTATAACAAGACGCCAAGAAAAGTCACATGATTCGCAAAGTTATTCAAACCCTCAAGGGCATTTCTGGGACTTCACCAAGCATTAGGGTTTCATTTTTAGCTTTCATAGTTCACTTGTATGCCTATATAAAGTCCTTAGGGTACTTCATTTTTACTTTGCTCTTGAATTTTCCATTGTTCACAAATCTGTAAATCATATATTCATTTAATGAAATGTGTTTGAATTTGGTGAAGAAAACTCAAGTACCACTCATATTATCTGCTTGTTATTGTTCTTTGTTTGTTAATCTTGAATCCAAAACCTGTTTTCAAAAGGAGTGTGCAAAAGTTTACACATTTTCCATTTTTCTTGATATTTTGCTAAGTCTTGTTCAAACCTTGGAATTCCTGGGATATAAAGCTGTTCATAGCATCCTGATATTGAGTTATCAAGGTGTGGTGAAGCCTATAACTTAGGGATAATCAAGTGTGGGGAACTAAGGGTGCATTAATCAAGAATTTTTCACTTTTCTGATTTTGATATTTTTCTCTTAACTTTGTTGAATCTTAGCAGGCTTTATTGTGGAAGCTTGTGCTTGTTCTTGCTAGCACATAAGCTCAAAATTCGTGGGTGTGGATGTACATCCATGAGGTACACATCATTCTACCCAAAATCTTTTAAAATCTTGATTTTTGGTGAATTTGTGAGTTGCTTGTGTTCTTGCTGATTTTGTGGTCTTATCTTGTTCTAATCTGCATATTACATCTGTTATTGTGCTTATTTGGGCTTGGGTGGTCTTGGATAACACTTATGATTTGAAAATTGTGATTTAAAAAGTTAAAAGGGTGTTTAGGATTACCTGTTTGAGATCATAAGTTGATATTGTGTTGTTGGAAGTTTGTGTTTGTGCTTGTTATCTGTCATTGGCTTGGTTGAGTGCTAATTGCTGCAAGTTTTTGGGTTTAAAACCTTAAATCAAAGATTGTGTTATAGCTTGTTGAGTTTGACTGTTTTTGACCTAAAATTTTGGTAATACTTAGAGTATATGCATGTATAGGGATATAAGTTGTCCAATCAAAGTTATCATAACATATCTTAGAGATCTGAGTGTTTGAATTTGGCTTGTTGGTCAATTGCATCAGCAAAGTAAAAATCTACTTGTGTTAGTGTTCATCCGTAACCTGTTTGTGCTTGAATTTTGATTTGGGCTTTTAACCATTGCATGAAACCTGTTTAAACTTGTTAATTTAGGTTTATTATAGCTTGTGTATGCTTTTGGTGCAATTTGGTTGGCTGAAATTTGCTAAAACAACTTATAAGTTCATAACTGCTTATTGTTCTAAGTCTGGTGCATGTCTGATGCTTAATTGATTTAACTGTACTAATTGGTTGATTGTGATTGTGATTTCTTTGTTGTTATTGACTCCTTATGATTACTGATCATTTGGGTGCCTTTGTGTAACTTGAATCTCCAAAAAAGTCACTAAAGACAAAAAGTCAAACAAGTCAAGCAGTGGAAAAAGTTTCCACTGCTCAACATCCAAAACTAGCCCCTGCTAGTGTTAATTTTCAGTTAGCTTATTTATAAGCCATATTGGCTTATTTAGACATGTAACAACTTATTTTTTGTGATCAATCTTCCTCATTAGACCCATTTGTTTGAACTGGAGCTTATTAGACTTTGACTTTGACTTTTTGCTAGAAAACTCATAAGTTTGACTTTTAAAGTAGTGCTTATTTGCTTATTCCAGCTTATTGAGTGAACTTATTTGAAAACTGTTTGTTGATTAAGCTTAGTTAAGTCATTTAAAAGCTTTTGAAACTTGAATCAGCTCTTGGGGTGGCCTAGAACTCGAAAACGACTATTTTGTTGTTTTGTGTAGATTGCTTATTGCATTTTCAGGCTTATTCCTTGGACTTTTTTCAAATTTCTTTTTACAGAAGTCTTAAGTAACTCAAAAGAAGCTTGTGTGTCTAATTTGAGCTTATGGCATCACCTTATAGCTTAATGGGCCAAAAAGCCCATTAAGAGTAAGTTGTTTGATATAAGCCAGCTTATTTCACATTTTCAGCTTTTGGGCCTTTGAAAAATTGTGTTCATAATCAAATTTTGAGTCAGATAGGAGCTTTTGGCCCATTTTTATAAACATTTTTCTTATTGGCCTTATTTTGGCCCAATAAGGGTCTGTTTTGGACTTTGGCCCATTTAAAGGCCCATTAGGGGTATTTTGTAATTTCATTTTCATTTATGTGTTAATTAGGTTAAATTGAGCTAGTTTGCAAGTTTTTAGAATTTTTTATAAATTTTGGATTTTTAATATAATTTTATTATTATTTTATTATTAAAAATTGAAATTTAGATTTTTCAAGTTTTTATATTTTTCTTAGGTTAAATACATTAAGTTAGGAATTTTACAATTTTTAAAATATTTTTATTGTCCTTAGATTAATTTTTATAATTATTTTAAGTTTTAATAGTTTTTAATTGTTTTTAAATAGTTTTTATTAATCTTAAAATTTTCAAAAAGAGTTTTAAATTAAGTTAGGTCATTTTGGAGGTATACAATTGAAAAAATCTCATTTTGGGCTTTTTGTTAATTAAATTGATTTTTAGGGCTTTAATTAGCATTAAAAAATTAATATTTAATTAATTAAAAGGTTTGGGTGATTTTTGATTTTTTGTAAACTCTTATTTCATTATTTAGGATTTACTGCAATTTTCTAGGAATTTTTAGGGTAAAACTTTAAATTTGGTACTTTTTACGGTTTTACGTGTACGCCTTTATCGTCTTAGTTTAATCCGTCGTCGTAACCGTCATTCTCTTCTTACCTCATTTCTATTTTATTTTCTCATAATCATATAATCACAAAGTTAATCATCTCTCTACACAACACACTAGCCTCCTTGAGAACGATCCCACTTTAGGGTCATTTGTGCTCGATTTTCCTAAATCGTCGTACTTACCCTAATTACACTTTGTTTTCCTAAACAAGGTTGTAAAATACAACTATCATTTTGGCGCCGCTGCCGGGGAGGCGTGTTGTGTTTTGATTTGGGAATTGTTGTTTTTATATATAGCCATAATATCTATTGGTATTAGTAGCACTCTACTAATACGTATTATCGTTTTTCGTTTTTTGTGTGAATATTATTAATATATTGTATACGTAGAACAATAAATTCACAAGTACTCCAAAAGTGTGAAAACACAACCTTGACTTGGGAGGTCATTACCCAATCATTGTATTCGAATCTCAAACAAGAAAGAAAGGAAAAAATAGATAAATACTTTCGTGAAGCTCGATTTTGAAAAATACAAACTATAAGGTGGGTATAAGGCGGGTATTATAAAATATACCCTAAGGAAAAAGGCTCTTAAGTGCTTCGCGCCGCCTCGTTTCCCGCTTGCTTGTGAGTATTTTGAGATTGAAACCTAATCGAGGGTTTTGCCGCCCAAAGTATTATTAAGTATCATATATACTTTCTTGGTTTCATTGATTAAACCCTCTTGAAGGTTTTGGTGTTCCACCAACGTTCTAAAGTCGTCGAAGGCGTTTACTTCACGTGATCGTTTTCATTCCTTGAGGCTTCTTTAATCAAGAGATTTGATTAAGGAGGAGATTTGTAGATTTTGGTCTACTTAATACAATCACAAAAATCCAAAAAAAAAAGTAAAAACAATCAAAAACCACAAAAAAATTGAAAAATACAAAACACCAAAAAGAATATTCTTTGCTCACCCCCACGTTGTACGTGACGTTTATGCTTACTCGTAATCAAGCAAGACGTGCACGTAAAAGAAAAAACCGAAAGGAGTCAACACCTACTCCTAATCTTTCTAGTGAGGAGTCTTCTATTGACGAACCTATCGTAAGAGAAGAACCAACCATGGCGAATCGAACTATGGTGGAGTTACTTCAAGCACCCACCGAGGGTTATGGAGAGGCTATTGTAATTCCCGCTATCCTTGCGGAGAATTTTGAAGTGAAAACGGGTTTGTTTTCGATGATCCTTTTTCCGTATTCCTTAACGGGGCCCGCTAAAATTTGGTTAGAGAAAGAGCCAACCAATTCTAGATTAACCTGGAAGGATCTCGTTTCAAAATTTGTGAACCAATTTTTTCCGCCCTCTAAGACTATGCATTTGAAAAACGAGATTTCAAAATTTTCACAAGAATTTAATGAGTGTTTTTCAACGGCTTGGAATAGGTTTAAGTAAATGTTACATGAGTGTCCTCATCACGGTTTTTCCGATTTGCATCAAATTGACACGTTTTACAATGGACTTAATGATCATGAAATGGATTATCTTAATGCCGCCGCGGGTGGTAATTTTTTGTGTAAAACTATTGAGGAAGATTTGGTGATAATTGAGAATAGATCTAAGGTGTATAGTCCTCGTAGCACGTCGAGTGTTCGTAAGCCTTCGTCTTCGGCTTCACCTTCTTTGTCTAATACCATCGATGCTTGCCAAATTGAGGCGAACTTGGAAAACAAAATCTTTGATAAGCTTAAAGGACTTTTAATTGAATTCAAAGTTGGAGAACCAAGTGCTCCCGCTATGGCTAAAGCGGTTGAGGTTTCATGCATGTATTGTGGTGGAGGTCATGATTTCTCCGAGTGCATTACCGACGGTGGTAACACTTCGAGTGCCTATACGGCCACGGGAACTTACAACCAAAATGGTCAAGTTACCCGCTCTAATCAATTGACTCCACCGGGTTTTGGTTCTAATCAAAATGCTAACAACAACTATCGAAACAATCAAGTTGGTTTCAAAAACAATTACAACAAGGGAAACTATGGGAATCAAGGGGCTAATAATGAAGTTTCATACAAAAATCAAAGTGATTTTCAAAACAACAACAAGAGTTTGCAAACTTTGAAAGATCTTCCAAATGAATTTGTTGAATACTGATACAAATGATTTTGTATGATGAAAGATTAATTTCGATTCTCGGAATCCTCTCGAATTGATCTCGGTTTAAAGTGAAATGATTTGTTCTTGGTGACAAAAAGTGGGTTTGGTTTTCTAATCTATTAAAAAAAAGAACTGAACAAAGTAAAGAAAGACTTAAACTTAAAACATTCAACAATTAAAAGGCAACACTTGAATTTAAACAAAACAGCAACTGAAAAATTAACCTATGCGGAAAGTTCCCTATTCGGAAAAGAATTTCTACTCGGAAAATATTCTATGCGGAATATCAATATTCGGAATAACAGGCTATTCGGAAAAATAAGTCTATGCGGAAAAATTGTTCTATGCGGAAAAACATGACCTATTCGGAAAATTTGGCTTATGCGAAAAGTGATCCTGATTCGGAATATTTTTGCAACTCGGAATAATGGCTCTATGCAGAATGTATGACCTACTCGGAATATGGAAAATATTCCGAATAGAGGTAAAATAAATGGACTATTCGGAATGTCTAAACATTCCGAATAAGAGATAAATGAATTTGGCTATTCGGAAAATCCAAAATTCCGAATAAAGGAGAAAGAAAAGCTGCGATTCGGAAAGTCTGGAAATGAAGAACAGTAGCAGACGTTTAAACAGGAGACGAAGTTTAAATCCAAAATCAAGAGGGATACACAAAAAGGTTTTACCAAATCAAACACAAATCATCTAAATACCATAAGTAACAAATCCCACCAATAAAAACACAAAATCAACAACTTTTTAAGATCAAACTTGAACCAAATAAAAACTTAAGAACTTGCAATAGAAAGATGATGAAGAACAAGATGAATAGAAAGATTGGATTGAAAGATTAATGTAAAAGTTAACAATAGTAATGATTAAAACTTACAAGATTGAAGAAAAAATTAAAAATCACCAAACACCCTAATGGTGTTGGTGATGAAACGAACCTAAGAAAACTGGGAAGGAAGAAAAACAAAAACTAACTCCCTAAAATGTGAAGGAAAACCCTATATATAGTCCTAGTGGTTGGTTGGTGAGTGGGTTTTCTCGCTTTCTCCTTGTCTTCTCGTCTTTTCAGAAAAGTTGACGTTTTCGATTCTGATCCGGGATTTGTCGACGATTAAATTCAACTCGTCTTTTAATTTCTTCGTTTAATAGACTTGAGTTTCTTCGACATATGTAAATCTTCCATCTTTGGTCCTTTTCTTCGATAAATCTTCAAATAGGCCCATTGACTTCAAATCTTTTGCATCTCTTGGACAATAGACTTCGTCTTTAGTCTTTTTCCTTGATAAAACCCGTGCAATCCCATGTTTTCTTTAATATTCATCCGGTTAGCTCTGAAAACACAATAAACACAAAAACCACGCATAATTCCAAACAAATGATATTAAATACGTGTTTTGGTCTTGTTTTAGCCAGAATTAAGTGATAAAAGGATGGGTGTTTACACACCTATCAAATCCCCTACACTTAACCATTGCCATGCCCTCATGCAATGCTTAGTGATAAAGCAAATTTACACTTTTCTCATAATCAATCAACCTTGTCCTTATTAACATACTACTAAACAAAAATTAAAGTACTAAGAGAAATTTAAAACTTTAAAGTAAACATAAGGATGGAAATAACTTGCAAAGAAATCAAGGACTTATATTAGGGCTTTGGTGCTGCGAAGATTTATCACCCTCAAGTTTCACGTTCCCCAAACTAAGCTTAAAAACGAGATCATTGTTATTATAAGTTAGCAATTCAAACACTTGCACACATGGCTTAATTAAATGCTTAAACTCCCTTATTCCTAGGTGTATCTCTTATATTTTATTTTTGTCTTAGAATGATCATGAAGATGCATTTTTGGACTTATTTCGATAGTTTATTTAGGCTGAAAGCAAAGTAGGACGATTTGATCAATAGTTAGCTAAAGGACAAAATCTCTTAAAACTGCTTCTCGGGATATCAAAAAGTTCATATCTTGGCATAACTCGGTTCACGATTTGAGACCTTTCTCGGGCCGATATTTGGCATGTACTTCGTACTTCATACTTCATATCTTGAGAGACGTGCTTGAGATAATGGTCTTCTCATCGTTCATAGAGTTTCTTCACTTGGAGACTTTTGAGGAGTACTCCAACTTTGTTGACCACGACTTCATGATTATTTCTTCAATCTCTAATTGGGATTTTGAGATACAACGATCCGCCTCCTTTTCGGACTTGGATCTATTTATCCTCATACCTTGTTAGGGTCTTTTCGGATAGACTTCTCCATGATCTTTATGGGAGTTGATTGCTTTTCGTCGTGAGTCTTGATCCTTCATATTGATTTTAGGAATAATGCTTTTCACATCACTTTTGATCTTCAGCAATAAAATTGAATCCTCATGCCTTGTTAGGGCCTTTTCGGACTCGCCAATCTTCGCGCCCCGCTTTATAAGTTATGCCTTGGCTATGAACTCTTATCATTACCGAGCAACTTTTAAACGATCTTGGGCTAGAAGCTAAGTAACTTTTCAAATCGTACGACCTTACTTATTGCAGATAATTTATTAGCAAGTGATGGGAGAATAGGCAAATAATTACACCAAGTGAGCTTGCGCAAGAATACCGACTTATAATTGACTCTTATCATTTCTCGTCCTCCACAATTTAAAATCTCAAGTAATGAGACTCGTGGATGCTTAGCCTAATAAACCAATTAAGGTCTGCATGGTTAAGGATACTAGCTAGAATAAACTTGGATAAGTCTATTCGGGTTGAGTCAAAATAAACGCAACGGGCCTAATATGTCAAAGATTTCTAAACTAGTTACACCACTTTATTAATATTTTTGACTTTATTGTGGAATATATACATATGAGAGCAACGATAAAGATTTAAAAATTACAACTAAATGGCCAAAGTTAATAAAAAATTTGAAAAATGTTGAAAAATATGATTTTCCGGTTAAATGAAGGCATTTTCATGGAAAAGTCCACTTAAAACTTCGATAGAAGTCCCCCTACACTTAAGATAAACATTGTCCTCAATGTTTAAGCATGTGGGAAACGTCTCCCCTACACTTATGACATTGTGAACGTTGGTTAACTCGAGTTAAGGAAGAGACGACTAAAGTGATCAATTTCAAATGTGAGTATGAAAAAATTGAATCACGATAGTTGAGTGATAGAACCGGATTTCGGATAACACGGGAGCACGGTTCTTCATAGATTCCAAGAGTACATTCATCCCTGTAATCACATCACCACACAAATACAAAGAACCTATAGAGGCTCCCCTACACTTAGGGGGTTAAAGGGATAGATACTCGGGTTGCCTCCCGAGGAGCGCTTGTTTTTGATAACCGAGTCACGAGCCTGACTCGACCCAAAATTAGTTCATGGGGAACGTGGTGAGGGATGGAATCACCTCCTGAGAGGTGTCCTCACCAAAGTAAAACTTCACTCGTTGGCCATTCACCTTAAAATTAGGTCCATTAGGTTGAGCGAGCTCGAGAGTACCATATGGAAAAATTTGGGCAATGGTGAATAGGCCGGACCAACGAGATTTGAGCTTGCCCGAAAAGATTTTCAACCGAGAGTTAAAAAGTAAGACTTTGTCTCCAACATGGAACTCTCGGTTCTTAATCTTAGAGTCGTGAATGAGCTTATTCCTTTCCTTATAGATTAAAGAATTTTCATAAGCCTCATTACGGAGTTCATTCAGCTCATTGAGTTGGATCTTGCGTAGGTCACCGGCTTTGTTGATATCAAAATTAGCCCACTTCAAGGCCCAGTAAGCCTTGTGCTCCAACTCAATGGGGAGGTGGCACGCTTTCCCGTACACAAGACGATAAGGCGTACAGCCGATCAGGGTCTTGTAAGCAGTACGGAAAGCCCACAAAGCATCATCAAGTTTTTCAGCCCATGCAGCATGATGCTCTCCCACGGTTCTTTCCAGAATTCGCTTCAGTCCTCGGTTGGATATTTCAGCCTGGCCATTAGTTTGTGGGTGGTAGGCTGTGGAAAGACGATGATTTACACCATACTTAGCCATGACTCTAGCAAATTGGTCATTGCAAAAATGAGTCCCACGATCACTAATAATGGCACGAGGCACACCGAATCTAGCGAAAAGAGCTTTCAAAAAGTTACAAACCACCCTTGCGTCATTAGTGGGTAAAGCTTTGGCTTCAACCCACTTTGAAACGTAGTCAACGGCTACAAGGATGTATTTGTTTCCTTTAGAGGAAGGGAATGGCCCCTATAAAGTCGATACCCCAAACATCAAAGATTTCACACTCTTGAATGAAATTCTGAGGCATCTCGTCTTTATGTGTGATCGTGCCTTGTTTTTGGCAAACATCACATCTTTAACCATATCGTGAGCATCACGGTAGATGGAGGGCCAATAAAATCCCGAATCAAACACTTTTTTGGCGGTGTAGTTGGGACCAAAGTGACCACCGGTGGGTCCTTTGTGGCAGGCATCAAGGATTTCAGACGCTGCCGGTCCATCAACACATCGGCGGATAATCATGTCGGCACATTGTTTGAGTAGGTAAGGGTCGTCCCAAAAGTAAGTCTTAATGTCGGTGAAGAACTTTTTCTTTTGTTGGGACGTCAATCCTTCCTTAAGAATTCCACCCGCCAAGTAGTTTGCAAAGTCCGCAAACCACGGGGTTTCATTAGATTTCGAATTTATAGACATTAAGGTCTCCAAGGGAAAAGAATCATTGATTTCTTTGTTTGGATGATCCCCTTGGTAAGGATCCTCAAGTCTGCTAAGATGGTCCACGGCTAGGTTTTCAGCTCCTTTTTTATCGCGAATTTCGATTTTAAATTCCTGGAGCAGCAAAACCCAGCGAAGAAGTCTTGGTTTGGAATCTTGCTTTGTCAACAAGTACTTCAACGCGGAATGATCGGTATAAACGATTGTGGTGGAAAGGACAAGATAGGGGCGGAATTTTTCAAAGGCATAGACAACAGCTAAAAGCTCTTTTTCGGTTGTCGTATAATGCAATTGTGCCCCCGTCATTGTCTTGCTAGCGTAATGGATCGGTTGGAAGTGTTTGTTCACTCTTTGTCCAAGAACCGCTCCAATAGCAAAATCACTAGCATCGCACATCAACTCAAAGGGAAGCTCCCAATTAGGGGTGACCAAGACAGGTGCCTTAGTAAGCTTATCCTTAAGCGAGTCGAAGGCTTCAAGACACTCTTTGGAAAAGATAAAAGGAGTATCTTTTTCCAAGAGGTGGGTCATCGGGCGAGCGATTTGAGAAAAATCTTTGATGAATCGACGGTAGAAGCCCGCATGACCCAGAAAACTTCTCACACCCTTCACGGTTGAAGGTGGAGGCAACTTGGCGATAACATCGACTTTAGCACGGTCTACTTCAAGACCGGCTTTGGAAATCTTGTGTCCCAGCACGATGCCTTCTTTGACCATAAAATGGCATTTTTCCCAATTCAGAACAAGGCGATTGTCTTCACACCGCTTAAGCATACGTTCCAAATTGGCAAGGAAAGAAGAGAAGGAATCCCCGAAGACCGAGAAATCATCCATGAAGACTTCCATGGTTTGTTCAACCATGTCATGGAAGATAGCTAACATGCACCTTTGGAAAGTCCTGGGGGCATTACATAAGCCAAAAGGCATTCTTTTGTAAGCAAATGTGCCATAGGGACAAGTGAATGTTGTCTTCTCTTGATCTTGGGGATCGATGGGTATTTGAAAATATCCCGAGAAACCATCAAGAAAGCAGTAATATTCATTACCCGCTAATCGTTCAAGCATTTAGTCCATAAAAGGTAGAGGGAAATGATCCTTTCTCGTGGCATCATTGAGTTTGCGGTAGTCAATACAAACTCTCCACCCAGTAACGAGACGAGTGGAAATCAACTCGTTGTGTTCATTGGGAACAACGGTAATTCCGCCCTTCTTGGGCACACAATGGATTGGACTAACCCATGGTGAATCTGAAATAGGGTAAATCATACCCGCATCAATAAGTTTGATAACCTCTGTTTTGATGACTTCATGTATTTTTGGATTCACCCTTCGTTGTCTTTGAATTGTGGGCTTAAAGTCGTCCTCCATGAGAATTTTGTGTGTGCAGAAGTGAGGATCAATTCCACGATTATCAGAAATTTTCCAAGCAATAGCCTTCTTGTGATTTTTCAACACGGCGATAAGTCAGGCTTTTTCTTCGTCCTTTAGGTCCTTAGCAATGATGACTGGCGACTTCTTCTCTTCGTCAAGGAATACATACTCGAGATGGGGCGGCAACTCCTTAAGTTCCAAATCCGGAGGATTTTCGACGGGAGGCGTTTTCAAAGTCGGAGTATCGATAGCAATGACCGTGGGAGATGGAGGGGAATGATTGTCTTCGTTGAGAAGATTGTCAAAGAAATTCATGTCTTCATCCCCATCGGTAGGAGAATCATTAGTAGCTAAATTCACATCTCCCGTGGTTTCTTCAAGATTGTTCCAAAACAAATCACTATCTCCAAATAGAGACAATGATGAATCAATAGAAGACACGGTCTCAACAGTGGGAAGAGAGGTAGGAATACTTTTGCAAGCATCATTAAAGTGTTCTTCACAAGCCTCATCAAGAACGTCAATACAATTAACACTCTCAGATGAATAAGGCTGTTTAGACAACTTTCCCATGTTGAAGACTACTTTATCGTCACCCACTCTCATGATAAGCTCACCGGCTTCAACATCAATGAGAGTGCGACTGATCCTCAAGAATGGACGACCAACAATTAGTGGCACACGGGGGTCCATCTCGTAGTCGACGACAACAAAATCAGCAGGAAAGGTGAATTTGTCGACTCCTACAATGACGTCTTCGGCTATCCCCACTGGATAAGCAACCGTACGGTTAGCTAATTCCAAAGTCATTTTGGTGGGGACTAGCTCTGGGAGAGATAATTGCTTCCAAACACTTAGAGGCATGAGATTAATACTGGCACCTAGATCGGCTAGGGCCATGCAATTCTCTACTCCCGGGAAATTGCAAGGGATAAGGAAACGATCCGGATCACCAAGTTTGGTTGGCAATTTCCTTAAGAGCACTGCAGAGCAATTCTCATTAAGTTGGGTGTTGCCAATATCGAGGAGCTTTTCCTTGTCGCTCAGAAGATCTTTAAACATTTTCGCGTATTTAGGCATGTGAGCAAGAGCCTCAGCGAAGGAGATATTGAAATTCAGTTGTTTAAACATTTTAAGAAAGTTAGAAACCTGAATATCATCCTTGCTCTTTTGCTTCTCTTTCCTCAACCTAGATGGATAAGGTATATTGGAAGAAGAGGAAGGCTTTGGGAGAATAGGATCACTCACAACCACGGGTGGAGGAGGGGTAGAAGGAAGAGGTGGAGAAATTGGGGAAGGAGAAGGATGAGGAATAGGAGCAGGTGACTCGTTCTCCTTAGTCACAACCACCGGTGGAGGTATAGGAAGCTCAGGTTCCTTGGTACCTTTGCCACTTCGAGTGGTGATTGCTTTCATCTCCCCTCTTGGATTCGCAACGGTGTTACTCGGAAGAGTACCCGAAGAAGAGGGTTGATTACCTTGGAAGAAACTAGCCATCATGTTCCTCAGATCATTAGTTTGGCTATCCAACGTATTTCTCATGTCGGCTCTCAAATCGTTTCCTTAATTGACCAAGTCTGCTTTCAGGTTGAGCACCTCTCTCGAAGATTTCCCACTATCGCATCGTTAGTCCTCATATAAGTTTCCACTTCTTGGTGAAGAGCGGTGGGTTGGTTGGGAGGAGCATTGTATGCGGGTGGTTGATAAGCAGGTTGTTGGTAAACTTGGTTATTACGTTGAGGTGGTTATTGCTGCTTGTGAGGAGGTATGTATGGTTGTTGAGGCTGTTGTTGTTGTTGAAGAGGGCGATTGAGGTTTTGTTGTTGGTTTGGGTTGTTTGGGGGAAAACCAGGTGGGGAAAGATAATTGTTAGAACGGTAGCTCAGCAAATTACGGTCACCTTGAGGTCTAGCTTGATAAGCAGGTTGAGGATAGGTGCCATATGCCGCATTCACATTCTCAGCAGGGTATTCTTGGGTGGCGGTACAGGTTGTGTAAGAGTGAGGACCACCGCATATCTCACAAGGTTGGCTGACAGCGTTAACTTGGGCATTTTTAGCGTTGTTGTTGTTGTTGTTGTTGACGGTGTGGGTGACAAGCGATTCAAGAAGCACAGTGATTTTGTCTAATCGCTTGTCGCTGTCACTAGTGCTAGCACTAGCGACATTGGTCCGAACACTCCTGGTTTGCACATGAGATTTATTCTCAATAATGTCCCAAGCAGCATTGGAAGTCTTAGCCAATAGATTCCCCCCCGAGGCACTGTTCAGTGAATCTTGGTCACTCATGCTTAAACCATTGTAAAAAGTATTAATTTGATGTACTTTGGTAAAACCATGTTGTGGGCATTTTCTTAAAAGATCTTTAAAACGATCCCAAGATTCACTGAACGACTCATCGTACTTTTGTTCAAAATTTATGATCTCATTCCGCAAAGCGGTAGTACGAGAGGGTGGAAAAAAATAATTGATAAACTTTGTTTCCAAATCCGTCCACGAGAGAATACTCTGTGGCGGTTCCTTAGCAAGCCAATGCCGGGCTTGTCCCTCTAAAGAAAAGGGAAAAAGTTGTAACCTTATAACCTCTTATGGAACACCATTGAATTTGACCGTGTTGGTGAGTTGCAAAAATCTCTTGATATGGTCGTGTGGATCATCAATGGTTCGTCCCAAGAATGGTTGAGCGGAGACCATCTGGATAAAGCCTGACTTGAGCTCGAAATTGTTGGTTGCAATTGCTGGTATAACAATCGGATCAGTGTTGCCATCGACATGAGCTTGCAGCAGTTCAATCATCGGGCGATTATCTGGAAGGGGCTCATTGTTGTTGTTATTGTTCATGTTGTTGAAAGGCGGGTTGTTGTTGTTATTATTGTTTTGAGGTGGTACACCGGCCATGTCTAAGTGATCGAGAGGCTCGGGCTCTTGATAAGACGTGGATCGAGTGCGCATACACCTGCAAAAGAACGAACAAAGAAAAACAAAGCAAAAATATTTTTGGTTTTTATGTTTTTAAATTTTTTTGTATTTTTTGAAAATTTTATATTTTTTAGGATTTTTCAAAATTTTTGTGAAAAAGTAACGTTCACGGAGAACGGATCCCAAAATCCAAGTTCTCACAAAAAACTTTTGATCTTAACGAGAAGAGCCGGCAGCGGCGCCATTTGATACAAATGATTTTGTATGATGAAAGATTAAGTTCGATTCTCGGAATCCTCTCGAATTGATCTCGGTTTAAAGTGAAATGATTTGTTCTTGGTGACAAAAAGTGGGTTTGGTTTTCTAATCTATTAAAAAAAAGAACTGAACAAAGTAAAGAAAGACTTAAACTTAAAACAATCAACAATTAAAAGGCAACACTTGAATTTAAACAAAACAGCAACTGAAAAATTAACCTATGCGGAAAGTTCCCTATTCGGAAAAGAATTTCTACTCGGAAAATATTCTATGCGGAATATCAATATTCGGAATAACAGGCTATTCGGAAAAATAAGTCTATGCGGAAAAATTGTTCTATGCGGAAAAACATGACCTATTCGGAAAATTTGGCTTATGCGAAAAGTGATCCTTATTCGGAATATTTTTGCAACTCGGAATAATGGCTCTATGCGGAATGTATGACCTACTCGGAATATGGAAAATATTCCGAATAGAGGTAAAATAAATGGACTATTCGGAATGTCTAAACATTCTGAATAAGAGATAAATGAATTTGGCTATTCGGAAAATCCAAAATTCCGAATAAAGGAGAAAGAAAAGCTGCGATTCGGAAAGTCTGGAAATGAAGAACAGTAGCAGACGTTTAAACAGGAGACGAAGTTTAAATCCAAAATCAAGAGGGATACACAAAAAGGTTTTACCAAATCAAACACAAATCATCTAAATACCATAAGTAACAAATCCCACCAATAAAAACACAATCAACAACTTTTTAAACTTGCAATAGAAAGATGATGAAGAACAAGATGAATAGAAAGATTGGATTGAAAGATTAATGTAAAAGTTAACAATAGTAATGATTAAAACTTACAAGATTGAAGGAAAAATTAAAAATCACCAAACACCCTAATGGTGTTGGTGATGAAACGAACCTAAGAAAACTGGGAAGGAAGAAAAACAAAAACTAACTCCCTAAAATGTGAAGGAAAACCCTATATATAGTCCTAGTGGTTGGTTGGTGAGTGGGTTTTCTCCCTTTATTCTTGTCTTCTCGTCTTTTCAGAAAAGTTGACGTTTTCGATTCTGATCCGGGATTTGTCGACGATTAAATTCAACTCGTCTTTTAATTTCTTCGTTTAATAGACTTGAGTTTCTTCGACATATGTAAATCTTCCATCTTTGGTCCTTTTCTTCGATAAATCTTCAAATAGGCCCATTGACTTCAAATCTTTTGCATCTCTTGGACAACAGACTTCGTCTTTAGTCTTTTTCCTTGATAAAACCCGTGCAATCCCATGTTTTCTTTAATATTCATCCGGTTAGCTCTGAAAACACAATAAACACAAAAACCACGCATAATTCCAAACAAATGATATTAAATACATGTTTTGGTCTTGTTTTAGCCAGAATTAAGTGATAAAAGGATGGGTGTTTACACACCTATCAAATACGCTAATGGGAACGATGCTAGGTTTGACAACATTCAAAGAGAAATCATTAGCCTAAGATCCAAGTTTAAGAACGACTTGAAGAAAGATTTGAAAAATGAGTTAGCAAATGAGCTTAAAATCCATACAAACAAAATGGAAGGAAATGTAACTAGGTTACAACAAAACCAACAAAAAATGGAACAAGGGCAACATGAAATTAAGCAAGAAATGATTAAGGCCGAGACGAGGCAATCCATGTTTGAGGATAAAATTTCATTTATGTTTGAGGCTATTATGTGTAAACCGTCTTAGAGTACTCTTCCTAGTAGCACCGTATCAAACCCTAAGGGTGAGATGAAAGTGATTACCACACGTAGTGGTAAGACACTTAAGGAACCGACTCCTCAACCAATTTCTCCTACGGAGGATGCAACTGAGTAAGAACCCGAGGTGGTGGTCGAAAAGGAGCATGTCCAAATCCCACGAAGTACCGCTCATGCCACACCTACGGTTGACCCATTACCAACATTGGAACCCGAGATTCCAAAGGCTATGCCTATGCCTCAACCCACACCATCCTTGCCCTATCCATCAAGACTTAGAAAGGAGAAACATCAAGAGCGCGATAATTATCAATTTGAGCTTTTTATGAAAATGTTTCGTGATTTGCATTTTAATGTGAGTTTCGCCGATGCGTTGGTCATGATACCTCGATTTGCCGCTAACTTTAAGAGTATGTTAAACAACAAGGAGAAATTGCACCAATTGTCTAGTTGTTCATCGGTTTATCTTCATCGCATACCTCAAAAAGTCGGTGATCCCGGTAAATTCTTGATTCCATGTGCAATCCAAGATATGGAAGAATGCTATGCCTTGGCCGATCTTGGTGCTAGCATTAACTTGATGCCACTTGCAATCTTCAAGTCGCTCAATCTTCCTAATCTTACTCCTTCACTAATGTCTATCGAGTTGGCCGACCATTCCACGATTCCCGCATGTGGATTGGCGGAAGACGTTTTTGTGAAAGTGGGAAAGTTCTATTATCCGGTAGACTTTATCGTTGTCGATATTCCCACGGATCCTCAAGTTCCTCTCATTTTAGGTCGTTCGTTTTTAGATACGTCTATGGATTTGATTGATGTTCATGCTAGAAAGATCACCTTACGTTTCAACAACGAGGAACTTGTTATAAATGCAACTCAAAACTCTCAAATTTCTCATGTTTATTCCATTGCAACCATAAACCTCGTGGATATGATTGACGTGGTTTGCGAGGAATCTTCACAAGAAGTTCTAGGTTTTGGTGATGATGAAAATAGTGGCAATCCCACTATGTTAGATCCTTTTCTTGATAACTCGACACCAACCTTCACTCCATTTGAAGGTGGTAGTTTTTTGTTGGAAGAATTCTATGTTCCACGTACTTGTAACGAAGACCTCGACAATAATGAGGACTTCTCGATTATCAAGGATTTTCATAACAATTTCCCATTTCCGCCACCCGAGGAGGTTATGAGTATCGAGCCCAAATCTTCAATTGAGGAACCACCTGTCCTCGAGTTGAAAGATTTACCTCCTCATCTCGAATATGTCTTTTTGGAGGAGGACGATAAGTTACCGGTTATTATTTCGAACGAACTTTCAAATGATGAGAAAACCGCACTTGTCGATGTTCTAAAGGATCACAAAGGGGCAATTGCATGGAAGTTATCCGACATTAAGGGGATCGATCCCAAATTTTGTACCCACAAAATCTTAATGGAGGAGGATTACAAGCCCGCAATCCAATGTCAAAGGAGGGTGAACCCCAAAATTCACGACGTCATCAAAAAGGAAGTCCTAAAACTCCTTCACGCGGGAATGATTTACCCTATCCGATAGCCCGTGGGTGAGTCCTATTCATTGTGTCACTAAGAAGGGAGGAATGACCGTTGTTCCAAACGATGCCAACAAGTTAATTCCCACTAGACTCGTGACCGGATGGAGAGTGTGCATTGATTATCGTAAGTTGAATGACGTCACTCGGAAAGACCATTTTCCCTTGCCCTTCATGGACCAAATGTTGGAGCGTCTTGCGGGAAACGATTTCTATTGCTTTTTAGATGGTTTTCGGGTTACTTCCTAATTCCCATCGATCCTCGTGATCAAGAAAAAACTACGTTTACGTGTCCATATGGAACGTTTGCCTATCGTATAATGCCATTCAGCATTTGCAATGCACCGGGAACCTTTCAAAGGTGCATGATGGCTATTTTTCATGATATGATCGAGAAGACGATGGAGGTCTTCATGGATGACTTTTCCGTGTTTGGTAATTTGTTCACTTCGTGTTTGTCGAATCTTGAGAGAATGTTGAAGCGTTGTGAGGAAACCAACCTTGTGCTTAATTGGGAAAAATGTCATTTTATGGTTAAAAGTGGAATCGTCTTAGGGCACAAGGTTTCGAAAGCGGGGATTGAGGTAGATCAAGCTAAGGTAGACGTCATCGCCAAATTACCTCATCCCAAAACAGTTAAGGAGTTAGGAGTTTCCTAGGCCACGCGGGCTTTTATCGTCGATTCATCATGGATTTTTCAAAGATCTCTCGACCTATTACATCTCCTTGAAAAAGAGGCACGTTTTGTCTTTGACGAGGATTGTGTACGAGCCTTTGAAATCCTTAAGAGGAAACTTACCGAAGCTCCCATTCTTGTTGCTCCCAATTGGAACCTCCCATTTGAGCTCATGTGTGATGCTAGTGACTACGCTATTGGGGCCGTATTGGGGCTACGTCATGAAAAACATTTCTTGCCTATTCAACTATGCTAGCAAGACGATGACCGAGGCTCAACTTAAATACACTACAACGGAGAAGGAATTCCTTGTCGTGGTGTATGCATTTGAGAAATTTCGACCTTATCTCGTCTTGACGAAATGCATAGTGTATACGGATCATTCGGCTATCAAGTATCTTATGGCTAAACAAGATCTAAGCCAAGATTACTTCGTTCGATTCTCCTCCTTCAAGAATTTGATCACAAAATAGTTGACAAAAAAGGAGCCGAGAATCTAGCGGTCGATCATCTTTCTCGTTTGGAAGATCCTCGCCAAAGTGTTTACAAGCCCAAGGAAATCACCGAAATATTTCCGCTCGAGACACTTGGTGTAGTGAATTCTAAGCCTGGTTCTTCTACCCCATGATTTGCGGATTTTTCAAATTATCATGTGGGAAACTTCATCATCAAGGGTATGACGACTCAAGAAAAACGAAAATTCTTTCGTGACGTCAAGTTCTACTTTTGGAACGACCCTTACTTATTTAGAACTTGTGTGGATCAAATTATTCGACATTGTGTCTTTGGTACCGAAGCTTCCAACATCCTTAGAGCTTGTAACGAGGGACCCACGGTTGGTCACCACGGTGCTAATCTCACGGCTAAGAAGGTCTTTGATGTCGGTTTCTTTTGGCCTACTATTTACCGAGATGTACATGAGCTTCTAAATTCGTGTGACTCATGCAAACGACAAGGAAAAGCCTCACAAAAAGATGAAATGCCACAAAACATCATCCAAGTGTGTGAGATCTTTGACGTTTGGGGCATCGAATTTATGGGGCCGTTCCCATCATCTCGTGGTAATAAGTACATCCTTGTCGCGGTTGACTACCTATCTAAGTGGGTGGAAGCTAAGGCTTTGCCCACCAATGATGCTCGTGTGGTAGTCAAGTTTTTGAAGCAATTGTTTTCTCGGTTTGGAACCCCTCGTGCGATCATAAGCGATCGTGGAACCCATTTTTGTAACGACCAATTCGAAAGGGTCCTAAGGAAATATTGGGTTACACATCGTCTTTCTACGGCTTATCACCCACAAACGAGTGGGCAAGTCGAGGTTTCAAACCGAGCGTTGAAGAGGATATTGGAGAGATCCATTGAGGAAAACCGACAATCATGGTCGGATAAGTTGGAAGATGCTTTATGGGCCTTTAGGACCGCTCATAAGACGCCCATTGGGTGCACTCCGTATAAGCTAGTGTATGGGAAGAGTTGTCACTTTCCAATTGAACTCGAACACAAGGCTTATTGGGCCCTAAAGCATTGTAATGATGACATGGAGACCGCGGGAAAACACCGGAAATTGCAATTAAATGAATTCGATGAATTAAGGGATATTGCTTATGAAAATTCATTGATTTATAAAGAAAAGACTAAAAAGTTGCATGATTCTAAAATTAAAAACCGGGTTTTTAACATTGGGGATCAAGTTTTGCTTTTTAATTCTCGTTTGAAAATATTTTCTGGTAAGTTAAAATCCCGTTGGTCCGGTCCATTCACCGTGACTCAAGTTTTTCCATATGGGACCATCGAGCTAGCTCAAAATGATGGCCCCAATTTCAAGGTGAATGGACATAGGTTGAAGCACTACTTTGGCGAAGAAGTTCCATCCTTGAACTACCTCGACCAAATCACCTTCCCCAATGATAATTAGTGTTGAGGGGATCGAGTCGAGCTCATGACTAGGTAATCAAAAATGAGGTGCCTCGTGGGGGATTCCCATGCTTATCCTATGTACATATTATCGCTTTCTAATGTAGTAAAGTGTGGGGATTTGTGTCCTTCCAACCTTTGTTCTGTGGTTGTTTGTGAATTGTGGTTTTTAGATGATCATGATCTTCACGATTGAAGCCTCTCGTGTTCGTTTTATAGGAGCACTCGATCGTTTGCTTTGAAGACTTTCTCAATATCCACGATATATCCTTTGATGTTCTAACCTTAGGTTTATAGCACACTTCATAAACGGCTTTAAATTTAACGGTTACACCCTTTCCATGCTAGATAATGCATTCGACTACGTCTCTAGTATGGGGGTGTTTGCACCCCTAGACTCGAAACATTGAGGACAATGTTTAACTTTAGTATGGGGGGTGAATAGATACTTGCCTTGCCAAAACTTCACGCTTTCCAAAGTTTATCTTTTTGTTTATCGTTTTGTTGCAAAATAAGGCTAAAAAAGGCCAAATTTTAAAAATTTTATCATGTTTTATAAGTGTTTGAAGACACGAATGTAGATTTTCTGATGGCGAGAATAAGAGTAATTTTTGACTCGACCGTGCGTGTTGAGCACTTAGCTTTGATTCCTTAACTTCACATTAGGCTAAGTCTCTTAAATGAGGACGAGAAATGATAGAGTTAATTATAAGTCACTATGTTAAACGTAGAGTACTCGTATACTTTAAAAAACTCATGTGTTCTCGTTGTTTGCTTATTCTCCCTTCGCTTGTAAATATTTTTTGCTTAATAAATATTGACTTAGCGGTTTAGTCTTGATTGTTGGGTTTCTAGTCTTTTCTAGTAGCTTCCGTGTAATTAAATTGGGAAGACATCAAGGTATCGCCAGCGTCACTGTTTTGAAGTATTGGCACCCGAGTAATCGAAAGCTTCACCCAATAATAAGATTTCAAGTGCTCACCTAAATCAAGCAAACAATTTGAAGCCCACAAGGCCAAAAAATCTATGCAAAATTGAAAGTGAATCAAGCCTTAATCTTTGAAGCTTTAAAGATCCAAAATTCGCCTTAGCGTGAGGATATACGTCTTTGGCTAATAAAACCACCGATGAGGTGGATAATAAAAGACAAGGGAAGACCGAAGTCATAATAAAAGCTCCATGGCGAAGTTGAACAAAAGATGGAGATAAACCTATGATAATAAGGCCCTTCCGTTAGGGGGCGTATAAAAGTCTTGGTAATAAGTCTCATGTTCAAAACCGTTATAAAACCGTGTTTATCGATCCTTCTTGTTGACTTAACTTTTTGACATCGTTGTCTGTTAGGAGGGGTTATTGATTTGATGGTCTTGGTTACACCGTTATGACTCTATTTTTAGACCTAAATATCTATTATCGCATAAGTCAAACAATGTATCCTCGTGAAACATTCAAGACATAATAAAATATAAGAGATACAACTTAGGAAAATGGGAGGATAAGTACGTGATTAGGGCATATGAGTAGTGTTAGCATTACTAAATTATAATGACAATGATCTCGTTGCACGCTTGGCATGGAATTGGGGTGAAAATCAAGGACGATGAAATTATTTCTAACGAAGCATTCACGTGTTCTTGTTCTATGAACCTAAACGTCCCATATTGCGATGAAAATCATACATTATGTCTAAAACGCAAGTAGTAGTAATAGTAGTAGTGTAGCTAGTTTATCATTCAATAAAAGTGAATAAAAATGAATTTTGGAGGTGCTATGATACTTTATTCTAGCATTACGTGAGGGCACGACAATGGTTTAGTATGGGGGAGTGATGAGACTGCTTTTTTTTTTTTTTGGTAATGGGTTACCCCGGTAAATATATTAACCAAAAAATCGTTTAAGTACAAAGGAATGTGGCTGAGATACCACATTAACCTCAAGCTACATGCAGCTTGTTAACAAAGACTATGAAACATCAAAAGCCCTAACCGAATCTAGAAAACAAAGGTAAACTAGATAAAAACCAAGATGTGAACATGAAACCGCGCTCACTCTTCAGCATCCAACACCACCATGATAGGAGCAGGATGAATCCAAATGAGTCTGCCTCCTTAAAAAACCTTACCAAAGAAAACCCAGTGGGAAAAACCTTGGACAAGGAAAAAAGAGTACAACACTCACCCGGCACACCTATCATGGAACAATTCTTGAGCTCGGTACCCTCCATTTGTCAAGCAGCAAACTTGACTTGGTAGATAATTTCTTGAAACGGAAAGAAATCAACTTCAATCGAATAGTATCACATAGAATCTGAAATAACTGATCAACAGACATCCGCTTCTTCTTGAATAGTCGTGAATTACGTTCCATCCAAATAAAATAAGCAGTAGCAGCCAAAACAAGACGAGCAAGAATGCTAACACATGATGTCCCATTCGAAATGGGAATAACATGAGCTAATATATCATCAATACGAGGGGGGACAGTATCCATACCACACAAGGTCCGAACCTTCGACCAAACCTGCATAGAATAAGAACATTCAAAGAAAAGATGGTCATGGGAGTCCTGCACCAAACCACATAAAGGACACCGAAGAAGGCTTAAATCCACCAACGGGCCAACATCCCATTGCTTAAGCCTATCCTGCGTCTTCAATTTCCTTCTAACCACCAGCCACAAATTAATAGAGTGACGAGGAATACAATGCGAAAACCAGACAACTTTATACCAATTAACTTCCATAGCTCGATCACGTATGGAATCCCACGCTAACGCCACAGAAAACGGCCGAGAAACACCACTAGTATCCCTCCACAGCAACTCATCATCTTTGTCATCATTAATAATAGGCACAGGTATAGAAACAATATTCGGAAATCTAGTATTCCAATCCTGCGGCCACTGCCAAGCACCATCAACGATAAGATCCCTTACCTTATTAGATAAAGAGAACCCCGATCTATTGATATTGCGGACCGTGAGGGTGTCCCGTAGAGGACAGAAATCTGCCCAATTATCAAACCACATAGAAGCAACTCTACCATTATTAATATTATACCATAAAAACTTACGAACACGTAGTCTGATTTGGAGAAGTTTTCTCCAGCCCCAACTCATGTCACCAATACAAGGAACATCCCAAAAGCTTCTATCCTTTAACTTGTAAGAATAGATCCATTTGACCCATAAAGAATCTTTACGAGTCAAAATACACCAAATATGAGAAACCATTAAAGCAGCATTAAAGTCAGAAATCTTACGAATACCAAGGCCACCTTCATAAAATGGATTACAGACAGAGTCCAAAGCAACTTTAGCCTTACCCTTTTTCATTTCACCTTGACACCATAAGAAGCCCCTCAAAAGCTGCTCCAAATCATGAATAATCCGCACAGGTAAACTAAAAACTGACGCCCAGTAAATATGCATAGAAGATAGGACTGAACGAACTAATTGGAGTCTTCCTGCTAAAGAAAGAAATTTATTGCGCCAATCATTAACTCTACTCTCAAGCTTTTCTACAAGGACCTTACAGTCCCTATACAGAAGCCTAGAAGAGATTAGAGGAACACCAAGGTATCGGACAGGTAACTCGCCTTCAGCAAAAGGCATTATATGTAAAATAGTACTTTTAACAGCAGTGGAAACATTGCAGAAGAAAACAGTGCTCTTAGGGATACTTGGAACCAAACCAGAAGCAATTTTAAATTCCTCCAAACCATCCATAATAACTTTCACAGAACCCAAATGACCCCTGGCAAACAAGAAAAGATCATCTGCAAAGCAAAGGTTAATAATTCGTTGCTGCTCACACCGGTGATGGAAATAAAAGTCATCAGCATCAAGAACCCTTCGCTGCAGCATAAGAGAAAGAACTTCCATAACCAAAGTGAAAAGATACGGAGATAACGGATCACCTTGTCTGAGACCTCTCTTTCCTTGAAACCAACCATATAAATTACCATTGATACAAATCGAATACGACGTAGTAGAAACACATGTCATAATCCAATCAACCATTATATAATGAAAACCAAACCCAATCAGAGTGTTACGGAGAAACTGCGAATCCACCGTATCATAAGCTTTTTGAATATCAACTTTAAAAGCACATCTTGGCGGACCAGAATTTCTGTGATAGTTTCTCATTAATTCCTGCGTCAATAATATATTATCCGAGATCCTACGGCCCGGAACAAAAGCTGATTGATTAATATTAACCAAAACCCCCAAATCCCCTTTAATACGGTTAGCAATAATCTTGCTAATGCATTTAAAGATAACATTACAACAAGAGATAGGGCGATAATCAGTAATCTTGTCAGGAACAGTAACCTTAGGGAATATATTTTACCGGGGTCTTGATTCCCCTTTACCCAAAAAACAGTAACCTTAGGGATAAGAGCAATAATAGTATGATTAACCTCTTTAAGTAATTTTCCATTAGAGAAAAATTCCCGAATAGCACATGTAAACTCATCACCCACAATATCCCAAGACTTCTTAAAAAACGCAGTAGTAAAACCATCCGGCCCAGGCGCTTTATCATCACTCATGGAGAATAACGCACTCTTAATTTCAGAGTCAGAGATTACTCTAACCATATGGGCAGATTTCTGAGCACCAAGCTTTCTAACAAACAAATCAGTTGTATCAAAAGAACCTGACACACTTGCCTGACCAAGAAATTGCTCATAATGAGCAACAAAAGCTCCAGGCACAACATCTCCATCATGAAGCACATTATGAGAATCACGAACCATTTCAATACGATTACGAGCCGTCCTACTCTTAACCGAGTTATGAAAATAAGCCGTATTTGAATCACCTGCATCAAGCCATTCAATTTTAGATTTCTGACGTAAAAAACGTTCCTCATCAAGAGAAGCTTCCTTAAAAGCAACTAGATAATGAGCATGCTCTTCTTTCAACAGCACATTGGATGGGTCTCTATCAAGGGCTTGTTGAACAGCATCTAATTCCACACGTAGTCTAGTAACACGATCATGAAGATTACCCTGTTCAAACAGCAGTTTACGAAACGGAGCCTTTAAACCTTTTAAGCATTTAACAAGCCTAAACATAGCACAACCATGAACATTAGCCAACCAACCATTAGCTACCACTGCATGAAAACCCTTCTTATGCACAAGAAAATTACTGAATTTAAAAGGTTTAGGCTTCGATTTGCTAATAGTAGGGATTCGTAACACACAAGGAGAATGGTCAGAAATCCTGTAAGGTTGGAATATTGCAAAACAACCTGGAAACTCATCAAGAAACTTAATGTTAGACATAATCCGATCAATCTTTTTGAGAATACCATCATCACCCTGTGGTTTCTCATTCCAAGTAAAATGTAAACCTGTAGCATTAACGTCCATAACTTCCATAAGATTAACACACTCCTTGAATTCCCGCATGGCAATATTAGGAGTGTAGCCGCCACATGAGTGATCCTCAATATTAAGAGCAGCATTAAAATCACCAAAAACAGCCCATGGCTTATCCCGCATAAAAGTAGCATGAGCAACCAAATTATTCCAAAGAACACGCCGATGTATATAGTAGTTATCAGCATAAACGAAAGAGCAGAACAAAGTACGGTTATCCATACGCGTTTTAACCTGACAATGCATAACTTGACTTGTTTGAGACAACACCATAACATCCACATTATCATCATTCCAGCCAAGAATTATACGTGTCCCTTTAGGACACAAACCACCATTTGACGTCCACTTCCATCTGCTAAAAATCTTACGACACATATCATACACACCCGAAGCATCAACATGAGACTCCAAGATAGCACAAACACTCAGATTATTTTCATTAATAACCTGACGAACCTCTATTCTTTTAGGGGATTGGTTCAGACCCCTTATATTCCACGAGGCGATACTAAACATTTAAAACAGTCGTGGCAGGAGTGCTTGCCCCTGATTGAGAATTAAGAAGATTAGCAGATTCATCATAAATGTTTTCAACCTCCTCCTCATCATCATCTCCACTTAGGTCACCTATATCCCCTGAAAGAGTCCCAAATGAATTCGAAGTAGAAACGCCAGTTTCCACAAATTTACCTTTATTTGAACTACTAGTATGCAACCCAGATTTGGTACCACTATCATCTTTACTATTATCACATTTAGATAAATTCGAGGTCTTACCAGGGTTAGATGAGTTATCATGTATATGAGTACCAGAAGTGGACGACTTCGGACTAAAAGTAAAAGGATTACCAACCTGGAAACCTTTGCTTAACGGGACACCTCTCGGAATCTGGCTTCCTTGCTTTCCTTTGTTGTTATGCTTTCTACTACGAACTTGTTGAAATCCATCATCTTGTTCATGTATAACTTTAGGTGCCACTTTAGGGAGAACACGTTTAGGACAAGTTTCAGCCGTATGACCAAAGATATTACATGTAGAGCATCTAGGCGGCTTCCACTCATATTCAACTTTAATAGTTTCCTTAGTAAACCCCTCACCCTCCAAATCAGGAACACCAATAGTAATTGTCTCATGTAAATCACAATCAGCTTTAATTTCAATTAAACAACGAGCAAAACTACTACGACCCCAAGATTCTTTACACATAGTGCTAGTAAAAGAATCAAGCATAATAGGCTTACCAAGATATGTAGCAATCAGACTAATACCCTCTTCCTCAAACACTTGAAGAGGAACATCATGAAGTTTAACCCACACAGGAATACAGGTAAATTCTTCTTTACGAAGGCTAGTCTTCATAGTATACCTTTTAAGAATAATGGGAGAATTACGAATCATCCATGGTCCACCTTCCAAAACAGCTTCATACCCAGATTGTGCATCAAATTGAAAGAAAAAGAAACCATTGGAATTCATCATGATCCTTTTTAACCCAAATTTAGCCCAATTAGTTTTAGCAAAATATTCAACTACTAGAAATGCCATTCGTTTACCAATAAAGTATCCATAGAGCGTATTATGAAAACGTGTATTAACCTTCTCAACCACTTTACGTGGAATAGATACCTGAACACCCTCAAACCTGTTTTCAGATATGGCAGAACCTATATTACCACGAGCAACAGGTGAATCTTGTCGGCTTGAACTAGCAGCAGCTACATAGGAATTAGTTGGACCACCAATATCCACCGACTGTACAATAGGGCATTCCTTCACAGTTTCCTCGACAGCTATCACTGGATCATTTGGATTAGAAAACGTAAAATCATCCATATTAGAGTCAACTAAACGATAGCTCATCATTAACCAATTTACTAAACGTAGGAGATGATACACTCACCTCATTATGCTGATCCAAGGACATACGCATTGTGACATTAGATAAATCTGGTATAACCCTAGCATCATGCCCTACAGTAGTACTCATAGACGGAACCCTAACATCATCACGCACACCTGCTTTGGTAGCATTAATATGTTGACGTTTTAATGTTCTAACATTTCTTTCCAACTCCACTTGGCGTGCACATACAATATCAAGGGTCTTAGTCCATTGCTCATTAGTCATTCGCTTCAAGAATTCATATTTGTCACCTTGGACATCATTCATAAACCTATTAATCACTTCCACAGTATTGAGAGAGATCGAGAACAATTTTTCAACATCTTCTAACGACTTTACATTCAGCTGCTGTCGTTCACCGTTAGCATTATCACTTCCAGTACCCAAACTAGGATTTGAAACAACCTCAGCCGAATCACTCACGAAACCCTCCATAAAAATAAAACTGCTTCACAAACAATAAATAGTAGCCAAATCGTAATGCTAGCTAATGAAACTTAAAATAAACCAAACCACCAATTGATGCTAGTCACAATTCAGTCACCAATCCTAGCGAATAAATAATACCAACTAGAGCCAAATACTAGCGATTCTTAAAAACAAAACTAAACGATTAAAAAAAATACCAAGCAACCCCACCAAAACGAATCCCTATCAAGCAATTAATGCAAACCAGAAAAAACAAAAGACTAATTACGCACTATAAATAAAACATTGAACCGACTGAATAAAAGGGAACAAGATGCCGACAAGAATGAAAAAACGAGCCCACTAAATATAGTCAACCACTAGATCAAATAAGACAAACGTGTTTACACACGAATTGCTTATAAGATTCCATGAAGAGACTAAACAAAGTGGAATCGTAGAGAAAAACGATTTTCAGCCGCCATAGGTGTTTTTGTTGGACGATGAGTTTTGGGCTGTTTATTTACAAAGTGACAAGAAGAAGAAAAATGAGGGGTAAATCTGGGTAGACAAGGATTGTAACCTAGACCAGTGAGTGGGTGACACCTGTCCCACTCACACTCTCCGCCAATCACAACACACCATTACTCCACCTCACCCATCCACTAAACCCGGTTTATACTTGTTTAATCTTGGCGCCTTAAACATGTTTTTAAACTTAATCCAAACCAAAAACGGATTAAAACATGGCACTATTCACACTAAGAACACAACTGGGTTTTCTTAATTGTGTAATAATTAACCCACCAAATGCTCCATAATTATGATTAAGGTCTCCCTAATCATAACCCAACTTTAAAACAACCTGTCACATCACCACCTTGGTCACATGTTACCCCTGCTTTTGCTCCTTTGAACAAGAAGACAAGAATGAGCCAGTGATCCAACCATCCACAATGAAGCTTACATCTTAAGCTTATTTTACACCTTTGGATTCACTTTTACTTTGCCAGCTACAACAAGACGCCAAGAAAAGTCACATGATTCTCAAAGTTATTCAAACCGTCAAGGGCATTTCTGGGACTTCACCAAGCATTAGGGTTTCGTTTCTAGCTTTCATAGTTCACTTGTATGCCTATATAAAGGCCTTAGGGTGCTTCATTTTTACTTTGCTCTTGAATTTTCCATTTTTCACAAATCTGTAAATCATATATTCATTTAATGAAATGTGTTTGAATTTGGTGAAGAGAACTCAAGTGCCACTCATATTATCTGCTTGTTATTTTTCTTTGTTTGTTAATCTTGAATCCTAAACCTGTTTTCAAAAGGAGTGTGCAAAAGTTTGCACACTTTCCACTTTTCTTGATATTTTGCTAAGTCTTGTTCAAACCTTGGAATTCTTGGGCTATAAAGCTGATCATAGCATCCTGATATTGAGTTATCAAGGTGTGGTGAAGCCTATAACTTGGGGATAATCAAGTGTGGGGAACTAAGGTTGCATTAATCAAGAATTTTTCACTTTTCTGATTTTGATATTTTGCTCTTAACTTTGTTGAATCTTAGCAGGCTTTATTGTGGAAGCTTGTGCTTGTTCTTGCTAGCACATAAGCTCAAAATTCGTGAGTGTGGATGTACATCCATGAGGTACACATTATTATACCCAAAATCTGTTAAAATCTTGATTTTTGGTGAATTTGTGAGTTGATTGTGTTCTTGCTAATTTTGTGGCTAATCTTGTTCTAATCTGCATACTACATCTGTTATTGTGCTTATTTGGGCTTGGGTGGTCGTGAATAACACTTTTGATTTGAAAATTATGATTTGAAAAGTTAAAAGGGTGTTTGGGATTACCCTTTTTTAGATCATAAGTTGATATTGTGTTGTTGGAAGTTTGTGTTTGTGCTTGTTATCTGTCATTGGCTTGGTTGAGTGCTAATAGCTGCAAGTTTTTGGGTTTAAAACCTCAAATCAAAGATTGTGCTATAGATTGTTGAGTTTGACTTTTTTTGACCTAAAATTTTGGTAATACTTAGAGTATATGCATGTTTAGGGATATAAGCTGTTAAATCAAAGTTATCATAACATATCTTAGAGATCTGAGTGTTTTAATTTGGCTTGTTGGTCAATTGCATTAGCAAAGTAAAAATCTGTTTGTGTTAGTGTTCATCAGTAACCTGTTTGTGCTTGAATCTTGATTTGGGCTTGAACCATTGCATGAAACCTGTTTAAACTTGTTCATTTAAGTTTATTATAGCTTGTGTATGCTTTTGGTGCAATTTGGTTGGCTAAAATTTGCTAAAACAGCTTATAAGTTCATAACTGCTTATTGTTCTAAGTCTGGTGCATGTCTGATGCTTAATTGAATTAACTGTACTAATTGGCTAATTGTGATTGTGATTTCTTTTTTGTTATTGACTCCTTATGATCCACTGATCATTTGGGTGCCTTTGTGTAACTTGAATCTCCAAATGGTCACTAAAGACAAAAAGTTAAACAAGTCAAGCAGTGGAAAAAGTTTCCACTGCTCAACATCCAAACTAGCCCCTGCTAGTGTTAATTTTCAGTTACCTTATTTATAAGCCATATTGGCTTATTTAGACCTGCAACAACTTATTTTTTGTGATCAATCTTCCTCATTTGACCCATTTGTTTGAACTGGAGCTTATTAGACTTTGACTTTGACTTTTTGCTAGAAAACTCATAAGTTTGACTTTTAAAGTAGTTCTTATTTGCTTATTCCAGCTTATTGAGTGAACTTATTTGAAAACTTTTAGTTGATTAAGCTTAGTTAAGTCATTTAAAAGCTTTTGAAACTTGAATCAGCTCTTGGGGTGGCCTAGAACTCGAAAACGACTATTTTGTCGTTTTGTGTAGATTGCTTATTGCATTTCAGGCTTATTCCTTGGACTTTTTTCAAATTTCTTTTTATAGAAGTCTTAAGTAACTCAAAAGAAGCTTGTGTGTCTATTTTGAGCTTATGGCATTAATACAAGGTTTTTGGTCAAGTATAAAATCTTATCGTCCGATCTATTCGAATTGATTACCGGCTAAGAGTGTGACTCAATTGTCTTTTGGAAAACAAGAGGATGTGTTTGTTTGATTATCTAAATTTTAAAGCTAAAAGCAAGTAAGAAAATTGTCGTTGAGTAAAGTGAAAGCTTTTGAAATTTAAACTACAAATAAAAGTGTGGAATCTTTGGAAATTAAAACTTAACAACTTGATTAAAATCTTGGAAACTTGTTTAGAATTAACTAAGTAAAAAGGGCGGGAAAAACTAGATTTGAAAACTAAGTAAAACAAAGCAAAAACCAGAGTCAGATCGCAACGCGATTGTACCCAAATAGTAATGGTGGATCGTACCCACCGATCGCACTCAATGCGATCACAACAAAGGAATCAGATCGCACTCAGCAGTGCGATGGGTAAACGTGATCGTACTCCCAGATCGCAACCACGATCGCAACTAGTGGATCGTGGTCCTTGATCGTGGTTTGTGATCGCAACACAACTGATCGCAATCGATGCGATCGAAACTAGGAATCTTAACAACCCATCGTACCCACAGATCGCAGTTATTGATCGTGGCGTGGATTTGGATCGTAGCTAAAGAAAGAACAAACAGATCGCAATCAATACGATCTTAGCCCAAGATCGTGCCCAAGTAAAACCTTCTAAGATGGAAATGGTGTCCAAAAAGTAAATAAGCTTAAACGAATAAGCAGTAACCAATAAGCACTTTCAACTTGGAAAAGATTAAATAAGCACAAATTCGAAACTTTTAGGAATCTAAACACGTAACCTTTATAAACCGAGCTTTAAAAAGATAAACTTTTTAAGAAAGTTTAAAGGTTAATAAGCTAAAACAACGAATAAGCCACTAAACATTAAGAGCTTATAGCTTATACGTCTAAGAGCTTATGTAGGAACAAATGAAATGAACTTTCTAACCACACAACATCAAACTCAATCACGGATCATGAATGATTCGGATCAAATGTGAAGTTTCGGAATAAGGAATAAGCAAAATCAAGAAATGTAGAAGGAGATTAAAGAACACAAAGCTTAAACTTAAACTTTTTGATTAATAAAACTCAAATACAAAGATTAACTAAAGCTTAACTTAAAAGAAAATATGAAGTTTTAGTGTGAGAAAGTTAAACACTTTCTCTCTCTAAAATGAAAACTAAAACAAAGAAAAATAAAACTAGCTAACCACCCTCCTAATGTGATTAGGAGGGTATTTATAGGCTAAGTGGGAAGTGCATGTGTGGTGTGCTTCTTTTTTTTCTTTTCTTCTCGACTCGATTTAATCCTTTGTCTTTTCTCGACGTCGTCTCGGGATTTGAACTTGTCTTAATAATTTTATTCTGTAATTTAGACTTGAGTTCTTCGACTTCATTAAACTTTCGTCTTTAGACTTTTTCTTAGATAATTCTTCAGAATAGGTATTGGACATCCGTTCTTTAAGCACTCTTGATTTCTTGACTTCGTCTTTTCTCGTTTTCTTCGATAAAAGCACATGAAAGCCCGTGTTTTCTTCCTTTTTCATCTTTTGTTCTTAAAACACAATAAAAACACAAACCACGCATAATTCCGACTTTTACGACATAAATTGCACGTTTTGGTCTTGTCATTATTGGAAATAAGCGGTAAAAGGACAAGTGTTTTCACACTTATTAAATCCCCTACACTTGACCATTGCAATGCCCTCATGCAATGCATTAATTTTAAAGCACGGTTTACATTTTCCATCATAAATAACCCACCTTGGCCTTTATTAAGTACTAAACATTTAGGGAAAATAAAAAGATTAAAACAAGTAAAGAAATCAAAGAGTTACATTGGGTTTTGGCTGCCATGAATGTTTATCATAATCAAGTTTCACGTTCCCCATACCAATCTTAAAAACGAGATCATTGTTATTATAAGTTAGCAAACTCACACGAATTCATGTGGGCCAATTCATGTGGTCTTGTCAGTGCTCTGATACCACTTGTTGATCCCAAACTTAGATCGATTAAGCTTTGTGTATACGAGATTAGATCAAGTACTACACGTAGAGAAACCTTTGCTTATGAACAAAGTAACAAAGTGTTATGCGGAATTAACACTTGATCTAAAACACAAAGATGTTAAACAAACTTTCACTTGTATTAGAATAATCGTGCTTGAGTACAATGAAAGAGTTTTTAACAATCGTAAACTTATGAAAACTTATATATGACTTTAACCTAAAAGACCTTCTTTTATAGAACAAGAAGTCTTGTACAATAAGCTACGAATCAACTATTCTAGGTAAAGATAATAATAGAAAATACAATGTTGTGCTTATCTTTACCATACATAAATAAAGAAACAAATAAACAAAAGATACGTATGAAGATATTCCATCAGTGTCAATCTTCAAGGCTGTCAGCGTTGACTTCTTCAATGTCAACGCTTGGCTGTCAGCGTCCAATGTCATCCTATCAGCGTTGACATTCTTCTTATCAGCGTCTAGTGTACTGACCCATATTTTATTCCCAACAATCCTCCCCTAAACTTGATATCCATTCCAATGATCAAGTTTCTGAATAAAAACTTAAGGCTTAGGAGGAATCTTGCAAAAACTTCTTATGTTGGTGATAAACATATCTGATCAAGTCCTTGGCCACGTCACTAGTATAATCAATCTCCAAGGGTGTCTCTAGCATCTTCTCCAACACTTCTTTGGACAAGAAATAGTCAGCATCCACAAGTAAATACTCTGAAAACTTTGTAGAGCTCATATGAAATACACCACAAGTAGAATAAAGCCTCCAATGAAGATTACTGAGATCATCTTCAAGATCCTTCCAAATGGCAGGATCTGCTTCTTTTGGACCACACAAAGTCATAAATGTGTTCCAAAGTCTTATTCCATTTGCTGAAGTAGGTGCTTCAGCAGTATACTTGGCCTCTATCAATCTCCATAGATGCACCAAGTCTTCCCTGTCTATGCTTGCAAATATAGAAATAACTGAAGTGAAAGTATGTACCTCCTTTCCAAATCTGCCAATCTTCCAAAATCCACACTCATCTTCATCAAAACTGATGATTGGATTTCTGTCATCTAGAGGTACTACATTTACCAAATCTGAAGCTTCCAATGGAGAAAGCTTGAGATGCTTCCTTATAACACCTTCAGTTGGAAAATACACATCCATGTCTTTAGGAAATTGGAAAGGATCTCCTTTCTTCACTGGTCTTTGAGCAATCCTCATTTCCTTTTGAATCTGCATTTCCTCAGCAAGCTCTTGTTTCCTTTCTTCTGAAAGAAACTTGTAGACATTTTGTTCTTGCACCTTCCTCCAAATAGGATGTGCCCTATACTCTAGCTCCTCAAAAGATAAAGCCAGCAACTTCTTTGATGTCCAATTAGGCTGATGACATCTAAGCAACTTATAGTACAACTGCCTTCTATCTCTCTTGAGCCAGGTCTTGACCTCTTGTGCATTACACCTCATAATCACCTTTATGTCATCTTGTACCCTGAGAAGTACTTCCAACCCCCAAATTTGATCTGATAAACTCATACTTGGGTTGTCCATAACCTTGTCTTCCCAAGCATGGTACATTCTGGTGATTTCTGGTAGGTCCCAATCAATCTGATTCTTCAACTCACTCAACCTTTCCTTTGCTAGCTCATCCCCATATTCAAGTCTTTCTGGATCTTCAATAATTTGAATACTTGAATCTGAGCTATCCTCTTCTTTTCCATCACCACTTTCTTCTTCACTCTCAGAAACAACAAATGGTGATCTTCTACTCCTCTTCAAATCTCTTTCCACAAGTTGTGCAGCCAACTGTTCATCAAATGCAATTTGTGCTGCATCTTTCTTTGGAACATCTTCTTCAATCAGAATCCCTTTACCTTTGTCTTTTGGATCAATAATTGGTAAAGTAGAAGAAGAAACCTGTGTGGACACATCTTTGATGATTGTTGATGGCTGGAATACATCAACACCACCTGCAACTTTATCAGCGTTCAAGTTACTCCTATCAGCGCCACGATTACCTTTGTCAGCGCTGGATGTGTCAGCGTTCAAACCTGTATCAGCGCCCAATGTTTCTTTGAAATTTCCTTCCAAGTTTAATGGTGTCACCTTGGATGTATCAATAACTGGGTGCTTCTTCAAGTTGGTGAGAGCTTCAGCAACCTGTAAAGACTCACTAAATTGTGAACTCTTCTCTGAACTCTTCTCACTAGCTGTATGAATCAGCTCATCCTCCTCATCCTCTTCATCCTCCCCTTTGGAAGATTCCTCCATTAGACTCCTGCTACTTGGATTCTCCAAAACAGTCACACGCTCCCTCAAAACTTGGAGTTCACGTCCCTGTTTGTTGACAATTTGTATGTAAAACCCCAAATTTTGGGCTTTTAACACGTCACCGTTTCATTATTAATCTCGTTCATCCAATAATATTTTTATCAACGATTTTTACAAACGAGAAAATAATACAGTAAATATTATTTGTTTACTTATATTACTTAAAAACTTGACATTTTAACCATAGTGTTATTTTATTTATTTATTTAATTTTGACAAATTTTATGTACTCAAATAATTAATAATTATATTTATTATAATTAATAATGATGATCCAAAATATTACGCCTTAAAACTATATACATTAAATTTTGAACATAAACTTTTAGTACAATAAACCAAGACTTGCGTAATGTCAAACAAATATTTCGACACATTAAAACGACCATAGAAAAACCCTTAGTTAAATTTTAAGTGCAAAGACATTTTGTTTACTTTTCATATTACATTGCCAAAATCTTCTTCTTTCCTTATTATGTGTGTAAACTTGGACCACACCTCCACTTTACCTCCTTCTCCTACTCGTGTATATACATACACCATAAACATACACCCCTCCCCTTTGTTGTGTACACAAACCGAACCACACACTTCATTTGGTTTTAAAATGTACACGTGAATAACAAATCTTGTAGAATCCTATAACTTCTTTCCTTCATGTGTATAAATTGGAACCACAATTTGTATCTCTCTCTTTACGTGTGCAAAACCAATCCATTCATCCTACCTCTTTAACTCTCCCTCTCGGCTATATAACAAACACTTCATATCTCCCTTTCACTCATTAACACCACACATACTTCACACACTACTTTGTTTGCCTTCTTTGGTCGACGAGTGAAAACCACCACCACAATTCCATATCTCATCTTCCTCATACCTATTTCAATGGTGCAAGTATGTAAATGCTTGACACAAACTCATACATATCACAAACCCTCTTGTGCTTAGATAAGAAACCCACGACACACCTCTAAAACTTTTCATTCTCTCGTATGGAGTGCTAGTAGCAACAAGCAAGGAAGAAGAAGTATGGTTCGTGGTCTGTGTTAGGTTCGGTCCAAGAAGGATGTTGCCCACGACCCATCAGGTTCATACCTACGTTGTACCCCCCTAAAACTCCTTGTGAGTAATCGCAACTCTTTCTTTCAATTCATATTTTTATGCATATTAGGCTCCTAGTAGTTGTGCTTGAGAATAGTTAAAACAAGAACTCATAACTTAACCTCATAACTTAACCCTACTGCTTTCATTTGTTGCGTGATTTAAAACGTTTGCTGAGATAAAACAAACCCATATATATGTTTAAATAAATATAACGAGCCTAGGTGTTGGAATATAGAAAGAAGAATCTTGTTGCGTTAACAGAGAATTGATATTGAAATCAACTTGTAGAAAACATAGCCTAAAACCTTTACTTTAGACCCGAAAACGACCCACCTAGGATCGAGTGCCCACAAGTTTTATAAGGTCGAATGATAGACGAGCTAGCTAAGAATTCATAGTAACTCGAATCACTTAAAATGGTTAAGAAACGAACTAGGAATCACTTACCGAAACATGTCGAACATAACTTATTTTGGTCGAAATATATAAGTGTTAAAACGCGACCTTTTACGACATGATTTTGACCCTCTAAACAAGCTTTCCCCAAGACGAGTAAAGAACAAAAGTTGTAGACGGCCATGTCGTCTACACGAACCTATTTTTAGTTTGAACCAAAAGTATTTATCGAAAACCGTATACTAGATCGAAAGTGACTCGATAAACACTTGTATTTTAAAATAGTTTCCGACACCTATTTCGAACATGATTTTACCCTATCAAACAATCTCGATTTATAAAACTAAACATACGGGTCTCTAGACGACCCGGCTAGCTTCCTAACGATGCTTTTAGTTTGTATCAAAATGCATTTATGAACTCGCTATTCACTTTCGAAAACAATAGATCTTGCTACCGTTGGTTTGTAGTTTCCACCGTTAGTTGTAGACTTGCCACTGTTGGCATTTGAGAAAATACGACATGCATAATTCTATTAACTCTTTCATTTATTACCAATGTCCCTTGTTTCCCCAACACCAACACTTTTGTCCCTTGTTCCCACAACACCAACATGTTATGTTTCCTTAAAGGTTACATGTTTCACATTTTAAAAACACTTTTATAATAAATATTTAATTTAATTAAATAATTATTTTTTATAATAAAAATATAATATATTTAGGATATTTGACCCGTTAAATGACCCGAACAAATAAACTGGCCCGACAACAAAATATTTAATATTTCTAAATATATCCCGATTGAACGACTACACTTTTACTAAAATGCTAAACATTCGCTATTGTTAAAAATAATCTATTTATTTAAACTCAAGCACATACTAGGGGATTATATGCATTGTATATTATTATTACGATAACGGAAACTTGAAAGACTTTTTATAAAACATTATTTTTATAAGTCTTAATTAAATAAAAATCATTTTATTTAATTCATTTATATGGTTACCATTCAACCAAGGTAAATACACTTTATTAAATTAAATGTATACATATTTTAATAACTTACTATAAGTTTAACACTTTAAACGATAACAAATTATTAAATCTGTGATCATGCATTTTCATTATTGTGTGCATTTTTATTATGCATATACTGAGTCATACAAATTACTTAGGTAATTTCTCCCATTCGTGATCATACTGTGCCAGTGTATTCAGTGACATCATCACTACATCATTACTACTGAGGTGAGTTCATGGCCCCATCTTTACTGTTTTATAACTGGGGGAGAAAACATACAAACGTTTATTTTTATGCAAGCATGCACAGACAACAACAATTTATTGCCTACTGTTTGCCCCATTCCCGTGGACTGTAATAGTTAATAGTGTAGCGCGAAATGTATGGATAGATCTATTCGGGTATTGACAACACCCGGCCTGTCGTGATCAGCTGTCACGTGATGCTTAGGCCAAGCAGCAGGTTTATGTCATTGTCGGATTAAGGGAAACAAACATCAGGATAGACCCAATGGGCGTACTGAGAATCATGTCTAGCTTCTATTACAGGACAGTAGGAACTACTGTAGTTTTGGGCTGTGATGTCCTGCTACCTTCGTGATGCTTTGCATATTAATACTTTAATTAATTAAACCTGTGAATTCACCAACCTCGTGTTGACCCCCACATTTTACTCTATATGTTTTCTCAGGAAAATAAGCAGGTTCATGTGCATTAGATTCCAGCATCATAGGAAGCATCATATTTACCATCGGGCTGGGATATTTCTACAAACAATATTAAATGTTAATTTCAAGACAGTATTCAAATTGTAAAGTTAAATTCATGTAATATGTTTTAAATGATACTTTATGATCATGCTCTGTATACTATTTGCTATCGATCCACCCAAGTAACACCCCAGTTACTATTCCGCTGCATTTGACCAACATGGGGGTGTTACAGAAATGGTATCAGAGCGATAGTTATAGAGAACCAGATCAAAAACTTAAAATTTTTTAAATAAATAAAATTTTTAAAACTGGACTATAACTGAATATAAAAATCAATTTAAAGAAAAATTGATTTTTGGGGACCCTAATAGTTAGGCATATAGCATATAGAGCATACATATTATGTGAACTAACCCTTTACGTGCCTTACATATTACGATTATGTAATATCTTTATGAAGCTATTTAAAATACTTAAGGTATTTAATATAAACATCCCATGTTAGTAGGGAGCTTTATACTAAAGATGTTCCATCTCGATATTACGTTTTGACTGGGTGGTTGGGTTTACGAATTAAAGTGCCCTCGCTCCTCAAACGTTTATAGAATGGCTTCTGAAGTATGATGGCCTGAACAATGCATTGTAACCACAAACAACTTTGTACATAACAATCCTTAGAAATATCTAAATACAATCTAACTAAATATTTGTAAATCTTTGAAAAATCTAACAAGATTTTATAATCTTTAAAATTCTAACTAAATACTGTGAATCTTAGGAAAATCTAAAAAGATTTTATAATCTTTAAAAATCTAACTAGATATTGTGAAATCTTTGGAAAAATCTAAAAAGATTTTATAAATCTTTGAAAATATAACTAGATCTTAATAAATCTTTAAAAATCTAACAAGATTTTAGCAAATCTTTGAGAATCATAACTAGATTTTGTAAATCTTTGGAAATCTAACCCAATCTTTATAAATCTTGGAAAATCTAACTAGATTTTGTAAACCTTGAAAAATCTAACTTAGATTTTTATAAATCTTGAGAAACTTTATTCAAACTAACTCTTTGGAAATCCTATTTACTCTTTGAAAATTTTGTCTTTGGAAATCTAACAAAATCATTTAGTATCTAACTAAACTTAACAAATTTCATACTAAATTTTTAGCCAGTAGTACTAGCTAGTAGGCAAAATTACTCCTTTCAAACATTGCATAATGTTTTACAACATGAAAAACTTTGCACTATCATATGCATCATACATGAGCATTCATTCATTTTGATCACTGGAACTTTGAACAATACATTATGATTGTGAGTATTCAATCATAGGATCACAAGAACATTTCGTATGACTACATTTTTTATGAGCATACAGACATACTATTATTCATTGAATATTTCGTATGACTACATCATTTTGAGCATACAAAACATACCATTGATCATTTTTGGGACTATTAAGTCACCTGAAACACATGAGCATATGCATACATCATTTTAGATTTTATAAAGTCTAAAACCATGATCACAAGTATTTAAGTTTACCAAGTATGTAAACTCACTAAAAAATAAATATACACATACCCTCTTTATACTATAAGTAATAATACGGGTCAATGAAAGCCACCTTTTTACATTCCAACTTCACACTTATCGATTTTAATAAGTGTCATACGTTTTCTACTACAAAAACTATACATTTTATAATTACTACTTATACTTTCACCTTAACCAAATCACCTTAGATTTGAACATCTACTCACGGAACACCACTCATTGACTTATACACTTTGGTTTTGTAATATTTATTTTTAGATATTATATGTGTTTTGATGGTAAGCCTTGCCGGGAAAATTAAGTAGGTTGGGTTATGAAATCCTTATTGAAATGAATTAGGACGCTTTTTCGTTTGAATAAAGAAATCATAGGTCACCGAACCATGAAGTTATAAATTTTTACTTTACATGGATAAGGACGCTTGTCGATGTAAATAAAAATTTATAAACAAGTGGGCTTAAATATATTCGACGTGACTTGTTATCGATATTATTTTTTCCAGCTATGGAGCGTATTCCTTTTGACTCACAGTTCGTCCAAAATACCTTATCATTATTAAATCTTTACAAAGATTTCTGTTCATCTCTCTTGGATCATAGCATTGTACTATTGATTCTCGGCTTATTTTTAACCCAACATCAAATAAGCTTTTTGAAGCTTAATACACTTAAAAATCTCTTGTAAGACTATTAAAACATTAACAAGCCTTATCTATGCACATTGCGTTCCGATAAGGCCCATGAAACACAATGAATAGAGCCAAGACTTAAAACGAACGTGCACTATTTTATCCAACCTTGTAAACTATCAGGGACTTATAAGCCCTAGGATAATAACACAAAACTCTAAAGAATAAACATGGATTTCAATGAACTTAAAAGAAGCCCTAGTTGATTTAACACGGATTAAAAACCCTAGGGGTTGATTTTGCCACTTTTGAAACTAAATTTAAGCCCTAGGTTATTTTGTTGAAAAAAAAATATTTGTGCCATAAAGGCCACATTACAAAAATAGAAGGACCAAATGTGTAAATTTTCAAAACATAATAGACAAGATACCTTGTGCATAAAAATTTACTCCTCAGAGGCATATGATCAATAACTACATTCTAAATATCACTCAAGAGTCTAAACTTGAGTTTATAAGATTACTCGTTCAAGAAAAAGTGTCCTCACTTATTCCCTCAACGAGTAACTTCATCTTAAGCTTTGAGGACAAAGCTAAAATAACGTGTAAGTGCTGTAAAACCCCAAATTTTGGGCTTTTAACACGTCACCGTTTCATTATTAATATCGTTCATCCAATAATATTTTTATCAACGATTTTTACAAACGAGAAAATAATACAGTAAATATTATTTGTTTACTTATATTACTTAAAAACTTGACATTTTAACCATAGTGTTATTTTATTTATTTATTTAATTTTGACAAATTTTATGTACTCAAATAATTAATAATTATATTTATTATAATTAATAATGATGATCCAAAATATTACGCCTTAAAACTATATACATTAAATTTTGAACATAAACTTTTAGTACAATAAACCAAGACTTGCGTAATGTCAAACAAATATTTCGACACATTAAAACGACCATAGAAAAACCCTTAGTTAAATTTTAAGTGCAAAGACATTTTGTTTACTTTTCATATTACATTGCCAAAATCTTCTTCTTTCCTTATTATGTGTGTAAACTTGGACCACACCTCCACTTTACCTCCTTCTCCTACTCGTGTATATACATACACCATAAACATACACCCCTCCCCTTTGTTGTGTACACAAACCGAACCACACACTTCATTTGGTTTTAAAATGTACACGTGAATAACAAATCTTGTAGAATCCTATAACTTCTTTCCTTCATGTGTATAAATTGGAACCACAATTTGTATCTCTATCTTTACGTGTGCAAAACCAATCCATTCATCCTACCTCTTTAACTCTCCCTCTCGGCTATATAACAAACACTTCATATCTCCCTTTCACTCATTAACACCACACATACTTCACACACTACTTTGTTTGCCTTCTTTGGTCGACGAGTGAAAACCACCACCACAATTCCATATCTCATCTTCCTCATACCTATTTCAATGGTGCAAGTATGTAAATGCTTGACACAAACTCATACATATCACAAACCCTCTTGTGCTTAGATAAGAAACCCACGACACACCTCTAAAACTTTTCATTCTCTCGTATGGAGTGCTAGTAGCAACAAGCAAGGAAGAAGAAGTATGGTTCGTGGTCTGTGTTAGGTTCGGTCCAAGAAGGATGTTGCCCACGACCCATCAGGTTCATACCTACGTTGTACCCCCCTAAAACTCCTTGTGAGTAATTGTAACTCTTTCTTTCAATTCATATTTTTATGCATATTAGGCTCCTAGTAGTTGTGCTTGAGAATAGTTAAAACAAGAACTCATAAATTAACCTCATAACTTAACCCTACTGCTTTCATTTGTTGCGTGATTTAAAACGTTTGCTGAGATAAAACAAACCCATATATATGTTTAAATAAATATAACGAGCCTAGGTGTTGGAATATAGAAAGAAGAATCTTGTTGCGTTAACAGAGAATTGATATTGAAATCAACTTGTAGAAAACATAGCCTAAAACCTTTACTTTAGACCCGAAAACGACCCACCTAGGATCGAGTGCCCACAAGTTTTATAGGGTCGAATGATAGACGAGCTAGCTAAGAATTCATAGTAACTCGAATCACTTAAAATGGTTAAGAAACGAACTAGGAATCACTTACCGAAACATGCCGAACATAACTTATTTTGGTCGAAATATATAAGTGTTAAAACGCGACCTTTTACGACATGATTTTGACCCTCTAAACAAGCTTTCCCCAAGACGAGTAAAGAACAAAAGTTGTAGACGGCCATGTCGTCTACACGAACCTATTTTTAGTTTGAACCAAAAGTATTTATCGAAAACCGTATACTAGATCGAAAGTGACTCGATAAACACTTGTATTTTAAAATAGTTTCCGACACCTATTTCGAACATGATTTTACCCTATCAAACAATCTCGATTTATAAAACTAAACATACGGGTCTCTAGACGACCCGGCTAGCTTCCTAACGTGCTTTTAGTTTGTATCAAAATGCATTTATGAACTCGCTATTCACTTTCGAAAACAATAGATCTTGCTACCGTTGGTTTGTAGTTTCCACCATTAGTTGTAGACTTGCCACTGTTGGCATTTGAGAAAATACGACATGCATAATTCTATTAACTCTTTCATTTATTACCAATGTCCCTTGTTTCCCCAACACCAACACTTTTGTCCCTTGTTCCCACAACACCAACATGTTATGTTTCCTTAAAGGTTACATGTTTCACATTTTAAAAACACTTTTATAATAAATATTTAATTTAATTAAATAATTATTTTTTATAATAAAAATATAATATATTTAGGATATTTGACCCGTTAAATGACCCGAACAAATAAACTGGCCCGACAACAAAATATTTAATATTTCTAAATATATCCCGATTAAACGACTACACTTTTACTAAAATGCTAAACATTCGCTATTGTTAAAAATAATCTATTTATTTAAACTCAAGCACATACTAGGGGATTATATGCATTGTATATTATTATTACGATAACGGAAACTTGAAAGACTTTTTATAAAACATTATTTTTATAAGTCTTAATTAAATAAAAATCATTTTATTTAATTCATTTATATGGTTACCATTCAACCAAGGTAAATACACTTTATTAAATTAAATGTATACATATTTTAATAACTTACTATAAGTTTAACACTTTAAACGATAACAAATTATTAAATCTGTGATCATGCATTTTCATTATTGTATGCATTTTTATTATGCATATACTGAGTCATACAAATTACTTAGGTAATTTCTCCCGTTCGTGATCATACTGTGCCAGTGTATTCAGTGACATCATCACTACATCATTACTACTGAGGTGAGTTCATGGCCCCATCTTTACTGTTTTATAACTGGGGGAGAAAACATACAAACGTTTATTTTTATGCAAGCATGCACAGACAACAACAATTTATTGCCTACTGTTTGCCCCATTCCCGTGGACTGTAATAGTTAATAGTGTAGCGCGAAATGTATGGATAGATCTATTCGGGTATTGACAACACCCGGCCTGTCGTGATCAGCTGTCACGTGATGCTTAGGCCAAGCAGCAGGTTTATGTCATTGTCGGATTAAGGGAAACAAACATCAGGATAGACCCAATGGGCGTACTGAGAATCATGTCTAGCTTCTATTACAGGACAGTAGGAACTACTGTAGTTTTGGGCTGTGATGTCCTGCTACCTTCGTGATGCTTTGCATATTAATACTTTAATTAATTAAACCTGTGAATTCACCAACCTCGTGTTGACCCCCACATTTTACTCTATATGTTTTCTCAGGAAAATAAGCAGGTTCATGTGCATTGGATTCCAGCATCATAGGAAGCATCATATTTACCATCGGGCTGGGATATTTCTACAAACAATATTAAATGTTAATTTCAAGACAGTATTCAAATTGTAAAGTTAAATTCATGTAATATGTTTTAAATGATACTTTATGATCATGCTCTGTATACTATTTGCTATCGATCCACCCAAGTAACACCCCAGTTACTATTTCGCTGCATTTGACCAACATGGGGGTGTTACATTGTACAAGGCTGACATTTTGCTTTTGCAAGCTAATGACAGCCGCCGTCAATTCAGTCATAGTCATAGGTTCAAATCTGCCCTCAGCTAGAATGGGGATTTGACCTCCCAAAATAGAATCATAGGGCATGGATGAGGTCTTAATGATGTTGGGACTGTCTTGACCAGCATCTAAGCCTGTGTCAATAGCCCCAGCCTCACCCATGTCACCAGCCACACTTGTGGAGGTGGTTCTCTCTGCTACAAGGCTAGGATCACTAGAGGAGAACACTCCAGTAATCCTTTGGCGTTTAGTCAACCTAGATTGTAATAGGGTGGAAGATGAAGTAGATTGTGTGGGTGTTGGTTGGTTAAGGGGTGTTTGGGATTGTTCAGGGATTGTATCAGTGTTGGGATTGGCTGTGTCAGCGCCCACATTGTGAGTGTCAGCGCTGGGTTGGTCTATGTCCATGTTTTCAGGTGAAGGTAATTGTTCATGAATAGGCTCAAGTTGGGGTTCAGGGTCTGGTTGTGGTTGTGGTTGAGCAGCCTGAATTACTTCAAGCATGGGTTGGGTAAGAGGTATGGATTCGTTTGTGGAGCTCATTTTAGCAAAAATGGTTTTCTGTTGTTTAGGAATCTCATAAAAAGTGTCATGATCCCTAGAACAATACTCTTGTAAATCAAAGACCATTTGCAAAAATCTAGGGTAAGCCAAAGTCATTTTACTTCCCTTATTTTTACACATCCCTTCAAAAATCATTTTTGAAAAATTATACTTAAGCCCACGTGTTATACAAACCAAAGCACTTGCAATTGACCTGTTTATTTCATTAAAAGAAGTACATTTTGGACTTAAGCATTGTAAAAGGACATGTATCAAATATTTCCAGTCAGAGGGAAATTCCTGCTTATGATATTTATTTAAAGTGACATCAGCAGGAATAGGATAACCCAATTCCCTAAGACCTTGTTCTATTGTTGCAATGGCAAGGGTAGTCACACCATCAGCGTCATCAAGACGCAAAGCTTGGCGAACCAAAGCTTCAGTAACCACCCATGTTCTTCCATGAACAGTAGATGTTAATGTGGTCACTCCATTAGGTGTTGTGGAACTAGCAGTGTTCCAAAACTGTCTAATGTGTGCGACAGGGACTAATGGTGTATGAGAAAGTGCATACCTCAATGAAGATGCATTTAAAAATGCCACCATCTGTGAATACTGAGGAAACAAAGCATCATCAGCAGTCAAGTAAGCTACCATATTGTGTTGGCTCTTGAACTCCAATGTTAAATTCTTTGAGTTGAATTTGGGTGCCATGTTTGAAAGCTGTTTAGGTTATGTGATATGGAAAAATCTAGGAGAAAAATGTTAGACAAGAAAATATGAATACCCAGAATAAAAAGATTAGCCAAATTTATAGGAGAGATGCATGATTTTGATTGGTCAAAAATGAGGCAGTTATATTCAAATAGCAATGATGAAAATATTGAAACAAATATAACTTATCTCATGCATTAATTAAAAGTAACAACTCCCCAAAATTACGGCCAAAGATTAGTCAAAAATAACAACTGGGTAGGGCCCACTAGGTGTCAACGGTCAAAAATAGCCCATCAGCGCCCAACGGCTATATTTTCTTGTCAGCGTTTGCCTAAAGCCTTGTCAGCGTCACGATTGGACGTAACAGCGTTTGGAGAAAAACTTGTCAGCGTCTAAAAATAAAAATATTTAAAAAGAAAAAGACCTTAACAAAGTAATTTATCCTAAGGGAAATATCTTACAAGTTGATAATAATTACTGGGCGGCAAGCACTGTCCATTTATGCACACTTGCATAAGCAAGATAGACACAAATGTCCTCTAGAGTCCCTTGCTAACCAAAATACTTACCAACAAAGTTATTTCACAAAATTCTTTGTAACTCCCAGGTAAACCCATAACCAAAGTATTCCCAAGTCTCCCATCAGACCACAACCAATTCTAGGCCAAAAATGTCTTGGCAGCATGCAAAGTTGATATACTATGCATGCTACAGTGCCTCATGGTTTAGTAAAACTAACCCATACTCACCTGTGGACACAATCTAGAATTGTGATGAGAGTATTGTAAGAATACCCAAGAATCCTAAAGGTTCCTTAAACATCCCCTTAAACTATGATACATGAGTTCTCAAAATATATATGAACATTAAAAATTTATGTCAAGATAGGAATATAAATATTCCAACCATCATCCATAAACAAAACATGTCCAAATAGCTCTTCAAAGATCCATAAGCAACTCTGTATCCAATGGCATAAAGCTACCACCTACCTGCACATTTAGATGAAAACCACAAAACTAACATTTGTTGCTGACAGCGTCCTGACAACACTTAACAGCGTTGAAGGAACTCTTGTCAGCGTTAGACAATAATATCTCTAACAACGGCAAAATAACACTTGACAGCGTTACATTTACCTTTGTCAGTGTTAGCAAAATAAAGTGGAAAATCTAAATCATCACAAAGACCAATAACAATGCATACATACTTTTACAAAAAGGTTCCAAAACACATATTAAGTGAGATTAACCATTCCAATATTTGTTACCAAATATTGAAATCTTCCAGCATCAAAAGGTTTAGTTAATAAATCAGCCACATTGTCTTCTGTGTCTACCCTATCTGGTTGTATTAAACCTTTCTCAAAGCAATCTCTTATAAAATGATGTCTAATTTCTATGTGTTTGGTTTTAGAATGATGTACAGGATTTTTAATAATGCATAAAGTACTGTTATTGTCTACAAAAATCTTGGTATGCATAAAATTATACCCATAATCCAACAGCTGGTTCTGAATCCATAAGACTTCTCCACAACAAGCAGCTGCTGCAACATATTCTGCTTCAGTTGTAGAGTTTGCCACCACTGTTTGTTTCTTGCATTGCCAAGATATTAATCTGCTCCCAAGAAATTGACATCCACCAGTTGTGGATTTCCTATCAAACTTGTCACTACCATAGTCACTGTCTGAATATGCAATAAGGTCCAATGGAGAATCTTTTGGGTACCACAAGCCAAGATCTGGATAACATCTTAGGTACCTAAAAATTCTCTTCACAGCAAAAAGGTGACATTCTTTGGGAGTCACTTGATGGCGTGCACATGCACACACAACAAACATGATGTCAGGTCTTGAGGCTGTAAGATACATCAATGATCCAATCATTGATCTATAGTGCCTAACATCCACATCCTTTCCAGCTACAATTTTTCCCCAAGGGTGTTGCCTATCCATAGGAGTGGAAGCCTCCTTCTCATGTGGAGAAAAACCATATTTTTTTAAGATTTCAACTACATACTTGTCTTGGGAGATGAAGATACCATCTTCTTTCTGCTGAACTTGTAACCCTAGAAAGAAGTTCATCTCACCCATTGCACTCATCTTGAATTTATCTGTCATGAGCTTGGAAAATTCCTCACTCATTTTTGGATCAGTAGACCCAAAAATGATGTCATCAACATAGACCTGCACAAGCAACACATGTTTTCCTTTCTTCTTTGTAAATAGTGTCTGATCTATGGTGCCCCTCTTGAAACCATTTTCCACCAAGTAGGTGGACAATGTACCATACCATGCTCTTGGGGCTTGATGAAGTCCATACATAGCTTTCTTCACTCTATAAACCTTGTCTGGATTCTCAGGATCTTCAAAACCAGGAGGTTGCATGACATATACCTCCTCAACAATTGTCCCATAGAGGAAAGCACTCTTCACATCCATTTGATAAACAGTGAAGTTCATACAAGAGGCATAAGCTAGAAAGATTCTTATAGCTTCAATTCTTGCAACTGGTGCAAAAACTTCTTCATAATCTATGCCTTCCTCTTGTGTATATCCCTGAGCTACCAAACGTGCCTTGTTTCTGACCACAATGCCTCTTTCATCTTTCTTGTTTCTTAGAACCCATCTTGTCCCAATTGGTCTCACATATCTAGGACAATCAACTAGCTCCCAAACATCCTGTATAGCAAATTGGTGAAGCTCATCCTGCATTGCTTCCACCCAACTTGGTTCCTTGAGAGCATCAAAAATTTTCTTGGGTTCTTCCTGTGACAGAAAACAGGCAAACAAACATGCTTGTACAAGAGGGGTATCAACCTTCTTGTGTATATTGGCAATAAATCCACCAAGACCTTGATGGGATCTTCTTGTCTGAACTGGAGCCATAACATCACCAATAATCTGAGATGTGGGGTGATCCTTAGCTGTGGAAGTAAGAACTCCTCCTTCAAAAAGTCTGGTGTCCTCAACTTCACGCTCCATGTTGCCAATATCTTCTTCATCAGACTCTGTTTGATCAACATGAATCTCTTCATGGACATTGGAAGGTCCACCTTGTTCAAAATGGGAAGAGAAAAGCTGTGTAAAGGTGTCACCAAAGTCTGATCCTTGTTTGTCAGCGCTTGGGCTGACAACGCTTGAAATGTTGTTGTCAGCGTCTAAGCCATCAGCGTCTGAATTGGTTCTTAACCATTGACTCAATGGTTATGAACCATTATATCTAGGTTGATCATCATTCATATGATAACATAGCGGAAAAGAACAATGATCATGAACAAGGTGTTTAGGCACAAAGAACACATGAATTAAAACAATAGGGATGTTCATTATATTAATAACAAACATCCACTAGACGTGTATACATTGAATCCCACGTCTAGTGCGACACACACTTTAGGTTTACATTGTGAATGAATGATATATTAAAACCTACGTCCTATGTTTTCTTTATATACTAGAAAACATAGCTTACAAAGAAAGCTAAAGTAATAAAAAGACTCCAACGGCTTGTTGTATTTAACTTTGGCAAAAGTAGTCCTTGTCTTCTTATTTTGTTGTGTTTTGACTTATCAACTCAATAATTCGACCCAACAATCTTCCCCTAGTTGATGATGTCAAAACACTCCTCTTAAGCGTGAATCCTTTGTATGTAGTACATGATCTCCAAGAAGCTTCCCTTTAAGTATAGCACATATTCTTCCCCTTTTTGACACATCAATAGGGAATATGTGAAAGTATGCAATCTTGTAGATTCTCCAAAAGTAGGCTCTGTGTAATGATCCTGAAGAAAAATAAATAAAGTATTCTTGATGTAGAAGTAAAATAACCCAAACTTATGTTCCATGTCTTGTACTATCCACGTGACTAAGAACTTATATCAGACCAATTATAAGTAGACCTCGATCCCTTGTCAATATTCTCATCCTATGTGAGACACTGAGCACGATAATGTAACTCCTTCAAGTGTTATGACAAGTCTTCATCACCAACCATGTAAGCACGAACAAGTTACCTTGAAAGTTAGTTGTCATGCTAAATACTTTCAAGATATGATAGAACATAACCTCGAGAAAATCTTCTTCAAACATCAACTTACCATAAGAATTCTTCCCCTTAAGTCAACACCTCTTCATGATGAATTTAATGGAATAACATCGTCATACCATATGTAAAAGTCCAAGTATGGATAACTCTTTTGCAAGGCTATCCCGATTACATAGTTAAAATATCCATCAAATCCCCCGAACAATTGCTAACTTGCTTTAAAATCATTAATTCCTTTCAAAATATCCGAGCCATAAATATCATCATGATATTCTATATTAAAACGGAGATTCCATGTACCTTTGTGTGTATTTTCCTCCTTTTTGTATGCTTAAAACGTACCAGTTTTCTCAAACAGCAGCAATCAGTGTGTTATCCAATATCTCTTCTGTCCAATATCTTTGGCAGATGTATTGTCCAATATCGGACAATACGTGTCAGCGTTGAAGTACATATATCGGATAACACTGTCAACCTGTCAGCGTTGACTTATTCCTTGTCAGCGTCGAAACTATTCCTGTCAGCGCCTGAATTACAAACATCAGCGTTTGATTTACTTTCTCGTCAGCGTTGAACTTAAGCTGTCAACGTTTATACACTTGCTGACGTCATCTCACATCCAAAAGTGGCGTATACCATATCTTTTGCATTCTGAACATCACATGATATTTTAGCCAATAGCGACGTCCAAATTTACAAACCTATCCATGTCAAATCGTGTGAACACAAAAGAATAGACACTCGATCACCATATTGATTAGGAACCAATAAGAATTGAATAACCGTGTGAAAGCAATCTTTTCAACCAATGAGAATTGAAGGCTTACGGTAATTCCATGGAAGAGCATGTATAGGATCAAAGATTTAGATAATGAATATTAGGGTTTAAGCCGTGTGAATGCACGCTAGAATTAACGCAGCTCGTGTGAACAGAAACTGAAACCCTACGTCACTTGCAGACATGCGTATTAATCCTTTGGCATCTCACGTTACTGTTCCACAAACTAGGACAATAAGCAGCGAGAAGTATATATGTTAGGACCAGTATATACAACTAAGAATGTGGCCTCCTTATTGCACCACATGTATCTCAGCAGCCATCACATAGTCGTTCAAGATCTTCTCGCCTTCAAAGAACTCGTGATGAGATCTAGGGTTCATAACTGTATGCATCGAAACCCTAATTTAGGTTTTATAAATTAACCATAGATCCTGAATTAACAGCCACCAATTTCAATTCTTCCTGCTTTTTGAGTAGATCTAGGGTTTGAGGAACCCTAGGTCATGATTTCATGTGAAAAACAGAAAACTGAAAATCTGCCATCAGCCAACTTCGACGCTTAATAACTTTTGCCTGGGGATAAAACTAGACAATCCCTCCGGTGGATGTTTAGATCTATGTATGTGGAACACACATCTAAAATTTTGTGACGATCCAACAGTTCAATCAAAAGTTATGACCTTCTGAATACTGCTGCGCACACAAAAACGTCCAGAAAAACCCTAGACGGATTTTTCTTCTTCACCATACACGAACACCTCGTCGGACCTAGATATCAAGAGCCTTAGGCTCTGATACCAATTGTTGAGTCCTATTGATCGTTCGACTCAATGGTTATGAACCATTATATCTAGGTTGATCATCATTCATATGATAACATAGCGGAAAAGAACAATGATCATGAACAAGGTGTTTAGGCACAAAGAACACATGAATTAAAACAATAGGGATGTTCACTATATTAATAACAAACATCCACTAGACGTGTATACATTGAATCCCACGTCTAGTGCGACACACACTTTAGGTTTACATTGTGAATGAATGATATATTAAAACCTACGTCCTATGTTTTCTTTATATACTAGAAAACATAGCTTACAAAGAAAGCTAAAGTAATAAAAAGACTCCAACGGCTTGTTGTATTTAACTTTGGCAAAAGTAGTCCTTGTCTTCTTATTTTGTTGTGTTTTGACTTATCAACTCAATAATTCGACCCAACAATTGTTGATCCCAAACTTAGATCGATTAAGCTTTGTGTATACGAGATTAGATCAAGTACTACACGTAGAGAAACCTTTGCTTATTAATAAAGTAACAAAGTGTTATGCGGAATTAACACTTGATCTAAAACACAAAGATGTTAAACAAACTTTCACTTGTATTAGAATAATCGTGCTTGAGTACAATGAAAGAGTTTTAACTTGCGAATACTTATGAAAAACTGATATATGACTTTAACCTAAAAGACCTTCTTTTATAGAACAAGAAGTCTTGTACAATAAGCTACGAATCAACTATTCTAGGTAAAGATAATAATAGAAAATACAATGTTGTGCTTATCTTTACCATACATAAATAAAGAAACAAATAAACAAAAGATACGTATGAAGATATTCCATCAGTGTCAATCTTCAAGGCTGTCAGCGTTGACTTCTTCAATGTCAACGCTTGGCTGTCAGCGTCCAATGTCATCCTATCAGCGTTGACATTCTTCTTATCAGCGTCTAGTGAACTGACCCATATTTTATTCCCAACAATCCTCCCCTAAACTTGATATCCATTCCAATGATCAAGTTTCTGAATAAAAACTTTAAGGCTTAGGAGGAATCTTGCAAAAGCTTCTTATGTTGGTGATAAACATATCTGATTAAGTCCTTGGCCACATCACTAGTATAATCAATCTCCAAGGGTGTCTCTAGCATCTTCTCCAACACTTCTTTGGACAAGAAATAGTCAGCATCCACAAGTAAATACTCTGAAAACTTTGTAGAGCTCATATGAAATACACCACAAGTAGAATAAAGCCTCCAATGAAGATTACTGAGATCATCTTCAAGATCCTTCCATATGGCAGGATCTGCTTCTTTTGGACCACACAAAGTCATAAATGTGTTCCAAAGTCTTATTCCATTTGCTGAAGTAGGTGCTTCAGCTGTATACTTGGCCTCTATTAATCTCCATAGATGCACCAAGTCTTCTCTGTCTATGCTTGCAAATATAGAAATAACTGAAGTGAAAGTATGTACCTCTTTTCCAAATCTGCCAATCTTCCAAAATCCACACTCATCTTCATCAAAACTGATGATTGGATTTCTGTCATCTAGAGATACTACATTTACCAAATCTGAAGCTTCCAATGGAGAAAGCTTGAGATGCTTCCTTATAACACCTTCAGTTGGAAAATACACATCCATGTCTTTAGGAAATTGGAAAGGATCTCCTTTCTTCACTGGTCTTTGAGCAATCCTCATTTCCTTTTGAATCTGCATTTCCTCAGCAAGCTCTTGTTTCCTTTCTTCTGAAAGAAACTTGTAGACATTCTGTTCTTGCACCTTCCTCCAAATAGGATGTGCCCTATACTCTAACTCCTCAAAAGATAAGGCCAGCAACTTCTTTGATGTCCAATTAGGCTGATGACATCTAAGCAACTTATAATACAACTGCCTTCTATCTCTTTTGAGCCAGGTCTTGACCTCTTGTGCATTAAACCTCATAATCACCTTTATGTCATCTTGTACCCTGAGAAGTACTTCCAACCCCCAAATTTGATCTGATAAACTCATACCTGGGTTGTCCATAACCTTGTCTTCCCAAGCATGGTACATTCTGGTGATTTCTGGTAGGTCCCAATCAATCTGATTCTTCAACTCACTCAACCTTTCCTTTGCAAGCTCATCCCCATATTCAAGCCTTTCTGGATCTTCAATAATTTGAATACTTGAATCTGAGCTATCACCTTCTTTATCATCACCACTTTCTTCCTCACTCTCAGAAACAACAAATGGTGATCTTCTACTCCTCTTCAAATCTCTTTCCACAAGTTGTGCAGCCAACTGTTCATCAAATGCAATTTGTGCTGCATCTTTCTTTGGAACATCTTCTTCAATCAGAATCCCTTTACCTTTGTCTTTTGGATCAATAATTGGTAAAGTAGAAGAAGAAACCTATGTGGACACATCTTTGATGATTGTTGATGGCTGGAATACATCAACACCACCTGCAACTTTATCAGCGGTCAAGTTACTCCTATCAGCGCCACGATTACCTTTGTCAGCGCTGGATGTGTCAGCGTTCAAACCTGTATCAGCGCCCAATGTTTCTTTGAAAGTTCCTTCCAAGTTTAATGGTGTCACCTTGGATGTATCAATAACTGGGTGCTTCTTCAAGTTGGTGAGAGCTTCAGCAACCTGTAAAGACTCACTAAATTGTGAACTCTTCTCTGAACTCTTCTCACTAGCTGTATGAATCAGCTCATCCTCCTCATCCTCTTCATCCTCCCCTTTGGAAGATTCCTCCATTAGACTCCTGCTACTTGGATTCTCCAAAACAGTCACACGCTCCCTCAAAACTTGGAGTTCACGTCCCTGTTTGTTGACAATTTGTACAAGGCTGACATTTTGCTTTTGCAAGCTAATGACAGCAGCCGTCAATTCACTTATTGGCATAGGTTCCAATCTGCCCTCAGCTAGAATGGGAATTTGACCTCCCAAAATAGAATCATAGGGCATGGATGAGGTCTTAATGATGTTGGGACTGTCTTGACCAGCATCTAAGCCTGTGTCAATAGCCCCAGCCTCACCCATGTCACCAGCCACACTTGTGGAGGTGGTTCTCTCTGCTACAAGGCTAGGATCACTAGAGGAGAACACTCCAGTAACCCTTTGGCGTTTAGTCAACCTAGATTGTAATGGGGTGGAAAATGAAGTAGATTGTGTGGGTGTTGGTTGGTTAAGGGGTGTTTGGGATTGTTCAGGGATTGTATCAGTGTTGGGATTGGCTGTGTCAGCGCCAACATTTTGAGTGTCAGCGCTGGGTTGGTCAATGTCCATGTTTTCTGGTGAAGGTAATGGTTCATGAATAGGCTCAAGTTGTGGTTCAGGGTCTGGTTGTGGTTGTGGTTGAGCAGCCTGAATTACTTCAAGCATGGGTTGGGTAAGAGGTATGGATTCGTTTGTGGAGCTCATTTTAGCAAAAATGGTTTTCTGTTGTTTAGGGATCTCATAAAAAGTGTCATGATCCCTAGAACAATACTCTTGTAAATCAAAGACCATTTGCAAAAATCTAGGGTAAGCCAAAGTCATTTTACTTCCCTTATTTTTACACATCCCTTCAAAAATCATTTTTGAAAAATTATACTTAAGCCCACGTGTTATACAAACCAAAGCACTTGCAATTGACCTGTTTATTTCATTAAAAGAAGTACATTTTGGACTTAAGCATTGTAAAAGGACATGTATCAAATATTTCCAGTCAGAGGGAAATTCCTGCTTATGATATTTATTTAAAGTGACATCAGCAGGAATAGGATAACCCAATTCCCTAAGACCTTGTTCTATTGTTGCAATGGCAAGGGTAGTCACACCATCAGCATCATCAAGACGCAAAGCTTGGCGAACCAAAGCTTCAGTAACCACCCATGTTCTTCCATGAACAGTAGATGTTAATGTGGTCACTCCATTAGCTGTTGTGGAACTAGCAGTGTTCCAAAACTGTCTAATGTGTGCGACAGGGACTAATGGTGTATGAGAAAGTGCATACCTCAATGAAGATGCATTTAAAAATGCCACCATCTGTGAATACTGAGGAAACAAAGCATCATCAGCAGTCAAGTAAGCTACCATATTGTGTTGGCTCTTGAACTCCAATGTTAAATTCTTTGAGTTGAATTTGGGTGCCATGTTTGAAAGCTGTTTAGGTTATGTGATATGGAAAAATCTAGGAGAAAAATGTTAGACAAGAAAATATGAATACCCAGAATAAAAAGATTAGCCAAATTTATAGGAGAGATGCATGATTTTGATTGGTCAAAAATGAGGCAGTTATATTCAAATAGCAATGATGAAAATATTGAAACAAATATAACTTATCTCATGCATTAATTAAAAGTAACAACTCCCCAAAATTACGGCCAAAGATTAGTCAAAAATAACAACTGGGTAGGGCCCACTAGGTGTCAACGGTCAAAAATAGCCCATCAGCGCCCAACGGCTATATTTTCTTGTCAGCGTTTGCCTAAAGCCTTGTCAGCGTCACGATTGGACGTAACAGCGTTTGGAGAAAAACTTGTCAGCGTCTAAAAATAAAAATATTTAAAAAGAAAAAGACCTTAACAAAGTAATTTATCCTAAGGGAAATATCTTACAAGTTGATAATAATTACTGGGCGGCAAGCACTGTCCATTTATGCACACTTGCATAAGCAAGATAGACACAAATGTCCTCTAGAGTCCCTTGCTAACCAAAATACTTACCAACAAAGTTATTTCACAAAATTCTTTGTAACTCCCAGGTAAACCCATAACCAAAGTATTCCCAAGTCTCCCATCAGACCACAACCAATACTAGGCCAAAAATGTCTTGGCAGCATGCAAAGTTGATATACTATGCATGCTACAGTGCCTCATGGTTTAGTAAAACTAACCCATACTCACCTGTGGACACAATCTAGAATTGTGATGAGAGTATTGTAAGAATACCCAAGAGTCCTAAAGGTTCCTTAAACCTCCCCTTAAACTATGATACATGAGTTCTCAAAATATATATGAACATTAAAAATTTATGTCAAGATAGGAATATAAATATTCCAACCATCATCCATAAACAAAACATGTCCAAATAGCTCTTCAAAGATCCATAAGCAACTCTGTATCCAATGGCATAAAGCTACCACCTACCTGCACATTTAGATGAAAACCACAAAACTAACATTTGTTGCTGACAGCGTCCCGACAACACTTAACAGCGTTGAAGGAACTCTTGTCAGCGTTAGACAATAATATCTCTAACAACGGCAAAATAACACTTGACAGCGTTACATTTACCTTTGTCAGTGTTAGCAAAATAAAGTGGAAAATCTAAATCATCACAAAGACCAATAACAATGCATTATACTGTACATACTTTTACAAAAAGGTTCCAAAACACATATTAAGTGAGATTAACCATTCCAATATTTGTTACCAAATATTGAAATCTTCCAGTATCAAAAGGTTTAGTTAATAAATCAGCCACATTGTCTTCTGTGTCTACCCTATCTGGTTGTATTAAACCTTTCTCAAAGCAATCTCTTATAAAATGATGTCTAATTTCTATGTGTTTGGTTTTAGAATAATGTACAGGATTTTTAATAATGCATAAAGTACTGTTATTGTCTACAAAAATCTTGGTATGCATAAAATTATACCCATAATCCAACAGCTGGTTCTGAATCCATAAGACTTGTCCACAACAAGCAGCTGCTGCAACATATTCTGCTTCAGTTGTAGAGTTTGCCACCACTGTTTGTTTCTTGCATTGCCAAGATATTAATCTGCTCCCAAGAAATTGACATCCACCAGTTGTGGATTTCCTATCAAACTTATCACCACCATAGTCACTGTCTGAATATGCAATAAGGTCCAATGGAGAATCTTTTGGGTACCACAAGCCAAGATCTGGATAACATCTTAGGTACCTAAAATTTCTCTTCACAGCAAAAAGGTGACATTCTTTGGGAGTCACTTGATGGCGTGCACATGCACACACAGCAAACATGATGTCAGGTCTTGAGGCTGTAAGATACATCAATGATCCAATCATTGATCTATAGTGCCTAACATCCACATCCTTTCCAGCTCCAATTTTTCCCCAAGGGTGTTGCCTATCCATAGGAGTGGAAGCCTCCTTCTCATGTGGAGAAAAACCATATTTTTTTAAGATTTCAGCTACATACTTGTCTTGGGAGATGAAGATACCATCTTCTTTCTGCTGAACTTGTAACCCTAGAAAGAAGTTCATCTCACCCATTGCACTCATCTTGAATTTATCTGTCATGAGCTTGGAAAATTCCTCACTCATTTTTGGATCAGTAGACCCAAAAATGATGTCATCAACATAGACCTGCACAAGCAACACATGTTTTCCTTTCTTCTTTGTAAACAATGTCTGATCTATGGTGCCCCTCTTGAAACCATTTTCCACCAAGTAGGTGGACAATGTACCATACCATGCTCTTGGGGCTTGATGAAGTCCATACATAGCTTTCTTTACTCTATAAACCTTGTCTGGATTCTCAGGATCTTCAAAACCAGGAGGTTGCATGACATATACTTCCTCAACAATTGTCCCATAGAGGAAAGCACTCTTCACATCCATTTGATAAACAGTGAAGTTCTTGCAAGAGGCATAAGCTAAGAAAATTCTGATAGCTTCAATTCTTGCAACTGGTGCAAAAACTTCTTCATAATCTATGCCTTCCTCTTGTGTATATCCCTGAGCTACCAAACGTGCCTTGTTTCTGACCACAATTCCCCTTTCATCTTTCTTGTTTCTTAGAACCCATCTTGTCCCAATTGGTCTCACATATCTAGGACAATCAACCAGCTCCCAAACATCTTGTATAGCAAATTGGTGAAGCTCATCCTGCATTGCTTCCACCCAACTTGGTTCTTTGAGAGCATCAAAAATTTTCTTGGGTTCTTCCTGTGACAGAAAACAGGCAAACAAACATGCTTGTACAAGAGGGGTATCAACCTTCTTGTGTATATTGGCAATAAATCCACCAAGACTTTGATGGGATCTTCTTGTCTGAACTGGAGCCATAACATCACCAATGATCTGAGATGCGGGGTGATCCTTTGCTGTGGAAGTAAGAACTCCTCCTTCAAAAAGTCTGGTGTCCTCAACTTCACGCTCCATGTTGCCAATATCTTCTTTAGATTCTTCTTGATCAACAGAAATCTCTTCATGGACATTGGAAGGGCCACCCTGTTCAAAATGGGAAGAGAAAAGCTGTGTAAAGGTGTCTCCAAAGTCTGATCCTTGTTTGTCAGCGCTTGGGCTAACAACGCTTGAACTGTTGTTGTCAGCGTTTGAGCCATCAGCGTCTGAATTGGTCGTGTCAGCGCTTGATTTCCCTTTGTCAGCGCCTGAAGAATCATGCATGTTTGTATTTGGTGGTATTTGAACACCACCATTATCTTTCCTAGCAGCAGTAGCAGCAGCATAATACTCATCTGTCCATATAGGAAGTGTAACATATTCTTTTGTGGGAGATGACTCAACTGCTGGTGGTCCATCCTTCTTAGCAACCTGTATACCTGAAACATTACCAATTCTCTTTTCCAAAACACTTGAAGTTTCCTTCACAATGTCTGGATCAGTAACAGGCATATAATTTAAAGCTCTAGATAAAGGTTCAAAGTCAAACAACCAATTTGGACCACTTTCAGGATCACTAGGTTTACTTTCTAAAAACCTAACATGTACTTTTTCAAGTATACGTTTTTCCTTTTTAATGTAAACCCTATATCCTTTACTCTGCACCGAATAACCCATGAAGTAGCCTTCATCACCTTTTGAATCAAATTTACCTAGGGCTTCACTAGTTTCTAAAACAACTACATGACAACCAAAAGGCTTGAGAAAGCCAATATTGGGCTTCCTTCCCCAAAGTAATTCATAAGGTGTCTTATTATGTATCTTGTTGACCAATGCCCTATTTTGAACATAACAAGCTGTGTTAACAGCTTCAGCCCAAAAGGCTATAGGAAAGTGGGCATCAGCCAACATGGTTCTGGCTGCTTCAATAAGGGTCCTATTCTTCCTTTCAGCAACCCCATTTTGCTGTGGGGTTCTAGCTATGCTAAATTGCCTAGTAATCCCTTTCTTGGCACAAAAATCATCTAACAACTGATTTCTAAACTCACCCCCATTGTCACTTCTAATAATCTTGACCTCATTACCATTCTTCTTCTCAATTTGGGTAATGAAGTTAATCAGACTTTGGGCAGTTTCACTTTTCTTGGCTAAAAAGAAAGTCCATGTAAACCTGGAATAATCATCAGTGATAACAAAACAATATGATTTACCCTTCAAACTTTCTATATTAGGTTGGACCAAAGAGATCCATATGCAATAAGTGAAGTGGTTTAGAACTAGAGTGCACCTGTTTAGACCTGAATGAGACCTTGTGCTGCTTGCCCTTAAGACATGCAACACACGAGTGGTCATTGTGGAAAGCCTTTTCAGGCAAACCATCAACTAAACCAAGCCTCACAAGTCTATTAATATTCTTAAAGTTTATGTGCCCTAATCTCCTGTGCCAAAGATTACTTTCATCTACTGAGGCTTTAGCATACAGACATGACATTTTACTATTTATCTTAATTCCATTAAGATTCACATTATATATGTCTTTATGCCTTGGTGTTCTAAAATCTATGTATTTTTCCTCAGGAAGCTTATAATCTTTGCTTAACACTAAGCACTCAGTATCTGTAAAAAGAACCTTATTTTTGTTATCACACACTTGTGATACACTAAACAAATTATAATCCAGTTCTTTTACCAAGAAGACATTCTCAAACCGTAGATTGTTGGTGACAAGGGTTCCTTTTCCAGTAATGGTGCCGTAGCCCCCTCCAAAGTATACCTTATCACCATCTTGAATAGGAGAGAAATTGGTCAGATAGTCTTCCTTTCCTATCATGTGCCTTGAGCATCCACTATCCCAGTATCCATAATCATTGATCTTCTTCTGAATGCCCTGCACATAAAGAAAACACATTAGTTTTCTTTGGGAACCCAAGCCTTGGAAGACTTGGATTCATTTGGTTGTTCAACAAGAACAGACTTGGTTCTCATAACAACCCCATTTTCATCCCTGTTTGAATGAAATTCCCAGTTAACCCCAATTGGTGTTGACAATGCCTTTGAAATATAATGAAACCTGTTGCATGTCATAGAAATACCATTATATCTAGGTTGATCATCGTTCATATGATAACATAGCGGAAAAGAACAATGATCATGAACAAGGTGTTTAGGCACAAAAGACACGAATTAAAACAAATGGGGATGTTCATTATATTAATAACAAACATCCACTAGACGTGTATACATTGAATCCCACGTCTAGTGCGACACACACTTTAGGTTTACATTGTTATTGAAAGTTATATGTTAAACCTACGTCCTATGTTTTCTTTATATACTAGAAAACATAGCTTACAAAGAAAGCTAAAGTAATAAAAAGACTCCAACGGCTTGTTGTATTTAACTTTGGCAAAAGTAGTCCTTGTCTTCTTATTTTGTTGTGTTTTGACTTATCAACTCAATAATTCGACCCAACAATCTTCCCCTAGTTGATGATGTCAAAACACTCCTCTTAAGCGTGAATCCTTTGTATGTAGTACATGATCTCCAAGAAGCTTCCCCTTAAGTATAGCACATATTCTTCCCCTTTTTGACACATCAATAGGGAATATGTGAAAGTATGCAATCTTGAAGATTCTCCAAAAGTAGGCTCTGTGTAATGATCCTGAAGAAAAATAAATAAAGTAGTCTTGATGCAGAAGTAGAATGCCACAAACCTATGTTCCATATCTTGTAGAATGTGATGAAGTATGTTGCAGATACAAAAATCCTCATCCTTTATGAGACACTGAGCACGATAATGTAACTCCTTCAAGTGATAGAAAATATGTACATAGAGAACCATAAGAAAAATCACATATTCCTAGATCTTGTATCACTTCATCAGTAACCATGTAAGCACAAACAAGTTACCTTTAAACCAATGTTATCCAGTCATGATTTAAAGATATGATGAAACATAAACTCGCAAAAATCTTCTTCAATCATCACTCTTACCATAAGAATTCTTCCCCTTAAGCTAACACTTCTTCATGACAAGTCTTAATGAACCAATATCTTCATATGTAAAAGTTAGATGTCGAATAACTCTTTCACAAGGCTATCCCGATTACATAATCTAATATCAATCAAAGTCTTCATGAATTATTGCTAACTTACTTAAAAACCATTTATCCCTTTCAAAATATCCGAGCCATAAATATCATCATGATATTCTATATTAAAACGGAGATTCCATGTACCTTTGTGTGTCTAATCCTCATTTTTGTGTGCTTAAAACGTACCAATTTTCTCAAACAGCAGCAAACAGTGTGTTACCCGAGATCCTCCTTTGTCCAATATCCTTCTATGTGTATTGTCCAATATCGGACAACACGTATCAGCGTTGAAACACATATCTCGGACAACACTGTCAACTTGACAGCGTTGACTTATTCCTTGTCAGCGTCGAAACCCTTCCTGTCAGCGTCTGAATTACACACGTCAGCGCCAACCATAACCCTTGTCAGCGCTTCTTTCTGAAACTTTCTTGTCAGCGTCCTAGACATGCTATGACAGCGTTTGAATAATAAGTATCAATGTCTTGGGACCCATATGGCTACCTCAAATCACAACAGCATAACATTATTCTCATCTTTTTCTCTTGTCAACGTTGAGTTAAATAACATCAACGTCGCTGTTGGCTATGTAAACGCAAGTCTTCTCTTTTACACAAGTCACATCTTTGCATCGTGTGAACAGAAAGGTCTCACAACCAATCACAAAGAGATCATCATGTGAACACAAAGCTTTGTCATCCAATCATAAGTCTCAACGAGAGCACCACCAAACCGTGTGAACACAAAATATTTAAACCAATCATATGTTTTCAATCGTGTGAACACAGGTTTCCACCAATCAGAATGAGGGACTCACGGTAATTTGTTGAACTAGCATGTAGAGGATCAAACTTATAACAAATTAGGGTTTGGCCGTGTGAATGCAACTATGAAGAGATCGTGTGAATACACAACTTCTTAACCAATCATGGAGTCTTTACCATGTGAATGCTAATCTTCTCACAGCGAACAACCACAAACGAGCAAACCAGATGACCATAAAGAACAGCTGCTATGTTTTTAACTAAGACAGATCTAGGGTTTTGAAAGTTTAAACATCGAAACCCTAACTTAGGGTTTGTAGATTAACCATAGATCCTGAATTAACAGCCACCAATCTCACAAAATCCTGCTTTTTATGTAGATCTAGGGTTTGAAGAAACCCTAGTTCATGATTTCATGTGAAAGCAGAAAACTGAAAATCTTCCATCAGCCAACTTCGACGCTTAATAACTTTTGCTTGGGGATAAAACTCGACAATCCCTCCGGTGGATGTTTAGATCTATGTATGTAGAACACACATCTAAAATTTCGTGACGATCCAACGGTTCAATCAAAAGTTATGACCTTCTGAATACTGCTGCGCACACAAAATCGCCCAGAAAAACTCTATACGAATTTTTCTTCTTCTCAACATTACGAACACCTCGTCGGACCTAGATATCATGAGCCTTAGGCTCTGATACCAATTGATGAGTCCTATGATCGTTCGACTCAATGGTTAAGAACCATTATATCTAGGTTGATCATCCTTCATATGATAACATAGCGGAAAAGAACAATGATCATGAACAAGGTGTTTAGGCACAAAAAACACGAATTAAAACAAATGGGGATGTTCATTATATTAATAACAAACATCCACTAGACGTGTATACATTGAATCCCACGTCTAGTGCGACACACACTTTAGGTTTACATTGTTATTGAAAGTTATATGTTAAACCTACGTCCTATGTTTTCTTTATATACTAGAAAACATAGCTTACAAAGAAAGCTAAAGTAATAAAAAGACTCCAACGGCTTGTTGTATTTAACTTTGGCAAAAGTAGTCCTTGTCTTCTTATTTTGTTATGTTTTGACTTATCAACTCAATAATTCGACCCAACATTAGACACCCTTATTCCTAGGTGTATCTCTTGTATTTCAATTTTGTCTTGAATGATCACGAAGATGCAATGTTTGACTTATTTCGATAGTTATTTAGGCCGAAAATAAAGTGGGACGATTTAATCAATAGTTAGCTAAAAGACAAAATCTTTTAAAACTGCTTCTCGGGACCTCATAAAGTTCATATCTTGGCATAACTTGCTTCACGATTTGAGACCTTTCTCGGACCGATATTTGGAAGTGACTTCATACTTCAAATCTTGAGAGACGTTCTTGAAATTATGGTCTTCTCTTCATAATAGGAATTTCTTCACTTGAAGTTTTGAGAGATTCTTCATCTTTGGACCACGACTTCTTCATTTTTCTCCAATCTTTATATTTAACTTTGATATACAACGATCCGCCTCCTTTTAGGACTTGGATCTATTTATGCTCATACCTTGTTAAGGCCTTTTTGGATAGACTTCTCCATGATCTTTTGGGGAGTTTTTGCTTTTCGTCGTGTGTCTCGATCCTTCATATTGATTTTCGATAAATGATTCTTCACATCACTTTTGGATCTTTAGCAACAAAATGTAGCCCTCATGCCTTGTTAGGGCCTTTTCGGACTCGCCAATCTTCGCATCCCGCTTCAGTAAGTTACGCCTTGGCTATGAACTCTAATTAATACCGAGCCACTTTTAAACGATCTTGGGCTAGAAGCTAAGTAACTTTTCAAATCGTACAACCTTATTTATTACAGATAAATTTATTAGCAAGCGATGGGAGAATAGGCTTATAATCAACTCACATAAATTCACGAAAGAATACCAAACTTATAATTGACTCTATCATCTCTCATTCTCCACAATTTAAAATCTCAAGGAATGAGACTCGTGGATGGTTAGCCAATTAAATAAAAGTTTTGGGTTTTCGAGTCATCTATAGGATCTTAAAAACTCCTAGACTTTTTCAAGTTTAGAATTCGCATTTTAAAGTTCCCTTGATAAACGACTCTCTAGGATCAATTATAGGAACTTGCGAAAAGTTCTTGTTCTTAACCCGTGAGAGTTAAGACTTTCGCGTTTTAAAGCTCCCTATATAAAAGCCTAGCAAAACTTGACTTAAACACGTTAAGGATACTAGCTAGAGTAAACTTAGATAAGTAAACTCGGGTTGAGTCAAATTATTCACGACTTTGAAAAATTTAAAACCACTTTATTGAAAATTTATTCTAGCAAAGAAAGTAAATAATGATAGCAAAGGAAAACTACAAGGCCAAAATAGATTAAAAATTTTGAAAAATGTCGAAAAATCAAATTTTCTGGTTAAAATGAGGGCAAATTCATGGAAAATACCACTTACTTCGATAGAAGCCCCCCTACACTTGATATAAACATTGTCCTCAATGTTTAAGCATGTGGGAATAAATTCCCCTACACTTAAGACATTGTGCACTTTGTTTAAGTCTTGCTAAGGAAAGGACAACTAAAGTGATTTCAATGTGAACATATAAGATATGAAAAACTGAATCACGACAGTTTAGGAAAGAACCAGGAAGACGGGAACACGGAATCACGGTTCGTCAAATGTCATCAAGAGTGGATCTTTGAAGCTTCAATCCCTGCACAAAATAAGAAACAAGACAACCAACACATATGGAGCTCCCCCCTACACTTATTATGAAAGCGGTAAAGGATAGACCACGGGTTGCCTCCCGAGAAGCGCTTGTTTTTTATAACCGAGTCATGAGCCTGACTCGACCCAAAACTAGTTCATGGAAAACGTGGTGAGGGATGGAATCATCTCATGAGAGATGTCCTTACCAAAGTACAACTTCAAACGCTGGTCATTCACCTTAAAATTGGGCCCATTTGGCTGAGAAAGCTCAATGGTGCCATATGGAAAGACTGTAGTGACGGTGAATGGACCAGACCATCGGCTCTTCAACTTGCCCGAGAAGATCTTCAACCGAGAGTTAAAATGTAAGACTTGATCACCAACGTGGAACTCTCGGTTCTTAATGCTTGCATCATGGATGATCTTGGTCTTCTCCTTGTAGATTAATGAGTTCTCGTAAGCTTCATTCCTCAGTTCCTTTAGCTCGTTGAGTTGAATCTTGCGAAGATCACCGGCTTTGTTGATGTCGAAGTTAGCCCACTTCAAGGCCCAGTATGCCTTATGTTCTAGCTCGATGGGGAGGTGGCATTCTTTCCCGTACACAAGACGATAAGTTGTACAACCAATCGGCGTCTTATAAGTGGTACAGAAATCCCATAGAGCATCATCTAACTTATCGGCCCACGCGGCACGATGCTCTCCCACAGTACGTTCCAGAATTCGCTTCAATCCACGGTTGGAAATCTCGGCTTGCCCATTGGTTTGGGGATGATAGGCGGTGGAAAGACGGTGATTGACACCATACTTAGCCATGACTCTAGCGAATTGATCATTGCAAAAATGAGTCCCGCGGTCATTGATTATAGCACGAGGAACACCGAATCGAGCAAACAGCTGCTTCAAAAAGTTCACAACCACCCTCGCATCGTTCGTTGGGAGAGCCTTAGCTTCAACCCATTTAGAAACATAGTCAACGGCTACGAGGATGCACTTGTTCCCTTTGGATGATGGAAATGGCCCCATAAAGTCGATGCCCCATACGTCAAAGATTTCACATTCTTGTATGAAATTTTGAGGCATCTCATCTTTATGTGTGATCTTGCCTTGGCGTTGGCATGCATCACAATGCTTAACCATTTCGTGAGCGTCACGATAAATGGTGGGCCAATAGAATCCAGAGTCAAACACTTTCTTAGCGATGTAGTTGGGACCAAAGTGACCACCGGTGGGTCCTTTATGGCAAGCATCAAGGATTTGTAAAGCTGCCGGCCCATCAACACATCGACGAATGATCATATCAGCACATTGTTTGAAGAGATAAGGGTCATCCCAGAAGTAAGTCTTAACATCTTTAAAAAACTTCTTCTTTTGTTGGGATGTTAACCCTTTGATGAGAATACCACCCGCTAAGTAGTTTGCAATGTCCGCAAACCACGGGGTGTCATCAAGATTGGAGTGAATAGACATTAAGGCCTCAAGGGGAAAAGAGTCATTGATCTCTTGGTTTGGATGATCCCCTTGATATGGATCCTCAAGTCTACTCAGATGATCCGCTGCTAGGTTTCTGCTCCCTTTTTGTCACGAATTTCAATGTTAATTTCTTGAAGGAGCAAAACCCAACAAAGAAGTCTTGGCTTAGAATCTTGCTTAGTTAACAAGTACTTCAACGCGGAATGGTCGGTATAGACAATTGTGGTGGAAAGGACAAGATAGGGGCGGAACTTCTCAAAAGAATACACTACAGCTAAAAGCTCTTTTTCGGTAGTGGTATAATGCAATTGAGCCCCCGTCATTGTCTTGCTAGCATAATGGATTGGTTGGAAGTGTTTGTTCACTCTTTGGCCCAAAACCGCTCCAATAGCAAAGTCGCTAGCATCGCACATCAATTCAAAAGGTAGCTCCCAATTAGGGGTGACTAAGACCAGTGCCTTAGTTAGCTTATCCTTGAGAAGATTGAAGGCTTCAATACAGTCTTTCGAAAAGATAAAAGGAGTATCTTTTTCCAAGAGGTGGGTCATCGGGCGAGCGATTTTAGAGAAGTCTTGAATAAATCGACGATAGAAGCCCGCATGACCAAGAAAACTTCTCACACCCTTCACGGTTGAAGGTGGAGGTAATTTGGCTATGACATCCACATTAGCACGGTCCACTTCAAGATCGGCTTTAGAGATTTTATGTCCCAGCACAATGCCTTCTTTTACCATGAAATGGCATTTTTCCCAATTCAGAACAAGGCGAGTGTCTTCACCCGCTTAAGCATGCGCTCCAAATTGGCAAGGCAAGTAGAAAAGGAATCACCATAGACTGAGAAATCATCCATGAAGACTTCCATGGTTTCTTCAACCATGTCATGGAAGATAGCCATCATACACCTTTAGAATGTCCCAGGAGCATTGCATAAGCCGAAAGGCATTCTTTTGTAAGCAAATGTTCCGTAAGGACAAGTGAATGTGGTTTTCTCTTGGTCTTGGGGATCGATGGGTATTCGAAAATAACCCGAGAAACCGTCTAAGAAGCAGTAATAATCATTACCCGCTAGATGTTCAAGCATTTGGTCCATGAAAGGAAGGGGAAAATGATCCTTTCTCGTAGCATCATTGAGTTTGCGATAGTCTATACAAACTCTCCACCCTGTAACGAGACGAGTAGGAATCAACTCGTTGTTTTCGTTGGGTACAACGGTGATTCCGCCTTTCTTAGGCACACAATGGACGGGACTAACCCATGGTGAATCCGATATAGGATAGATCATGCCCGCATCAAGAAGTTTGATAACCTCTTTTTTGATAACGTCATGGATCTTGGGATTCACCCTTCTTTGTCTTTGAATAGTGGGTTTAAAGTCGTCCTCCATGATAATTTTATGTGTGCAAAAGTGAGGATCAATTCCACGAATATGGAGATCTTCCAAGCAATCACTTTCTTGTGATTCTTCAGCATGGCGATAAGTCGGGATTTTTCTTCTACTTTCAGGTCATTTGCGATGATGACCGGTAACTTCTTATTGTCTTCAAGGAAAACGTACTCGAGATGAGACGGAAGATCCTTAAGCTCTAAATCCGGAGGATTTTTGATGGATGGCGTAGTCAACTTCGGATCATCGGTAGAGATAGCCTTAGGAGACTGTGGAGAAATATGGTCCTTATTGAGAATTTTCTCAATGGTACGAATGTCTTCATCCCAATTGGAGGGAGAATCGTCATATTGCAAATCCACATCTCCCAGAGTTGCTTCAAATTCTTTCAAGAGGAAATCACTTTCTCCAAATGGAGTTAGTGATGGAGCAATAGAGGCAACGGTCTCAACAGTGGGTAGAGAAGAAGAACCACTTTTACAAGCGTCTTTGAAATGTTCTTCACAAGCCTCATCAAGAACGTCAATAAAATTAACACTCTCGTTTTCCGAAGGCTGCTTAGAAAGTTTACCCATGTTGAAGACAATTTTATCGTCACCAACTCTCATGATTAATTCGCCCGCGGCTACATAAATGAGAGTGCGATCGGTCCTCAAGAATGGACGTCCAACGATTAATGGAACACGGGGATCCATTTCGTAGTCAACGACAACAAAATCTGCTGGAAAGGTGAATTTGTCGATGCCGACGAAGACATCTTCGGCTATCCCCACATGATAAGCAACCGTACGGTTAGCTAACTCCAAGTTCATTCGTGTGGGGACTAGCTCGGGTAGAGATAATTGTTTCCAAAGGCTTAGAGGCATTAAGTTGATACTAGCACCTAGATCGGCTAGGGCCATACAATTCTCTACCCCAGGGAAGTTGCAAGGAATCAAGAAACGACCCGGATCACCAAGTTTGGTTGGTAATTTCCTTAAGAGGACGGCAGAGCAATTCTCATTAAGTTGGGTCTGAGCGATATCAAGGAGTTTCTCATTATCACTGAGCAGATCTTTAAACATTTTGGCGTACTTCGGCATGTGAGCGAGAGCCTCAGCAAATGAGATATTGAAATTCAGTTGTTTAAACATTTTTTGAAAGTTAGAAACCTGAATATCATCCTTGTTTTTCAACTTCTCTTTCCTCAACCTTGAGGGATAAGGTATATTGGATTGAGATGAAGGCTTCAGAATGAAATTCTCACTAACATCCTTGGGTGGTGGAGGAATGGGGTAAGAAGGTAAAGGAGGTGAAGAAATTTGTTCGTTTTCCTTGTTCACAATCACGCGTAGAGGTGTAGGAAGCTCGGGTTCTGTATAACCTTTTCCACTACGAGTGGTGATTGCTTTCATCTCCCCTCGTGGATTAGCAACGGTGTTACTCGGAAGAGTACCGGAAGAAGAGGGTTGATTACCTTGGAAAAGCGAACCTATCATATCACGTATATTATCCGCTTGAGTGCAGAAAGAGTCTCTCATGTATGCGCGAATATCATTGCTTTGTTTTGCCTTGTCATTCCTTAGCTCCGCTCGAATATCGCTCCCTTGTTTCGCCATGTCTCCCTTCAAGTTGATGAATTGACTCTGAAGATTCGTCACCATCTCTCTATTAGTCCTCATGAACGTCTCGATGTCTTGATTCAACGCCGTTGGTTGATTGAGAGGTAGAGCTTGGTAAGCTTGAGAATTTCATTGAGGTGGGTATGGGTTTCTTTGGGATTGATATTGATTGTTAGCACGAGGTTGGGTTTGGTTATTTCGGTTATAGCTTTGTTGTTGGTTTTGGTTTTGAGGAGTAAAACCGGGTGGTGAAAGATAGTTGTTTGAACGATAACTTAGCAAGTTATGGTCTCCTTGAGGACGAGCTTGATAGCCTCCCGTGGGATAAGTACCGTATGCCGCATTAACGTTTTCACAAAATTTCCTTGAGTAGAAGGAAAATCATTGTAGGAGTGAGGACCACCACATGTGTCACAAGAAATAGCAACGGCTTTAACTTGTTGAGAGTGGGTTGTAGCCATGGTCATGTAATTCTTGTTCATCTCCGCGACTTGTCGGGTAAGTTCGGCTATCTCGGGATTGGAAGTAGTAGAAGAAACATTGACTCTCGGGTTAGATCTTAAGGATGCAGATGAATCCCAATTCTTGTGGTGAGTAGTCATGTTTTCTATCAACTCTCTACACTCCTCCAGTCTCCTTTTCATAAAAGTACCACTGGCGGCGGCATTAATCGTATCACGATCATGAAAAGTGAGACCGTTGCAGAAAGTATCAACAAGAGTGACGGGGAGCATGTTATGATTTGGACAACGATCGATCAAATCATTATAGCGTTCCCAAGCATCGAAGAGCGATTCATCATTGTCTTGCATGAATCCACTAATTTGGTTACGAAGGCTCGTGACCATGGATGGTGGAAAGTAGCGCGACAAAAATCGTTGAGTCATGTCGTCCCAAGTATGAACAGAATTCTTTGGGAGACAGTCAAACCATTTTTCGGCATGGTGAGAAAGCGAGTGGGGAAATAGTTGAAGGCGGAGTACATCCATAGAAGCACCGGGCAACTTCATGCTTTGGGTGATGGTAATGAATTTGTCGAGGTGTTTGTTGGCATCATCATCCGGTATTCCGCGAAATGGATTAGTGTGCACTTGTTGGATCATGTGATGCTTCAACAAAAACTCTTGAGTCGTGATTTGCATCGGCGCAATCGGTCCTCCACGTCCATTCATCGTAGGTTGGCATAGCTCCTCCATGGTTCGTAGGTCGGGTTGGGGTAGATTATTCATGTTGGGGTGGGGTGGATTATTATTGTTGTTGTTGTGTACACCGGCCATGTCTAAATTATCGAAAGTCTCGGGCTCGGGATAAGACGTTGATCGAGTACGCATACTGATAGGTGTGTAAACACCCATCCTTTTTACCACTTAATTACAATAATAACCGGACCAAAACGTGTATTTTATGTCTTTTATGTCGGAATTATGCGTGGTTTGTGTTTTTGTTGTGATTTAGGACAAAATTGTGAGAAGTGGAGAAAACACGGCATTTACGGGCTTTTATTGAAGAAAAAGATGAAAGACGAGGTCAAGAAGTCAAGAGTGCATAAAGAACGGAAGTCCAAGACCAATTCTGAAGATTGATCGAAGAAAAAGTCAAAAGACGGAAGTTTACCAAAAGCCGAAGAACTCGAGTCTTATTTATTGAAGAATTAAAAGACGAGTTTAAAGAAATCCCGAGCCATAAGTCATTAAAATCCAAGATTAACAAAAGATTAAGAAGGGAAGGACTTAATGGTGAAATTAAGAAGAAATGAAGGAGGGGAGGAAGCTTCCTATCCTCCCCTATATATAGTCATTAGCATTTCATTTTTACACTTGTTGGCTAAGTGTGACAATTAGCTCTTCCATTTTATTTTTCTTGCACTTTACTTTTCTTGTCATTTTAAATATTTGTCTTGCACCTTAATTACCCTTTTAATTCCAAGTAAGTCTTTAATTCGTTCTATTTAAATTCGTGTTCTTTAATCTTTACTTTTCTTTTATCAAGTTCTTTTTATCAATCGCATTCTACTTTTCTTCTTGTTGGTTCGGCATAATTTCGGATTAAGCTAGCTTTTGCTTAATCCATTTGCTTATTGTACTAAAAAGTTTATCTTTTTACTTTCATCTAAGTCTTTGTATGAGATAAGCTATAAGTTTGAAAATCTTATTGGTTTGTTTCATACTTAGCTTATTTGATTTTCTTAGTTTTCTAAAAAGTTTCATCCTTTCAAAAGTTTGCTTATTTAGTTTCCTTATTTTGTGTTTTGAAAAGTTTTTGAATTTAAGCTTGTTTTGTTTTTCTTAATCTCGTTTTAAATTAAGTTTTGTTATTAGTTTATAATCAAAAGTGTTACTTTGGCACTTGCTTATTTGTCTTTGTGCTTATTTAGTTTGCTTATTCTACTTTTAATCTTTCCGTCATAACTGCTTATAACCCCAATACGATCCAACAAGTGCGATCGCATAAACCTTAAGGGTTTCTACTTGCGATCCATTGTTGCGATCAAGGACTAGGATCACAATACGACCATACTCCATAATCCCCACCACGATCACTCACTGCGATCGTGGGTAAGATCATAGAGTACGATCCGTGTTGCGATCGCTTGGTCAAGATCACCCACTGCGATCCACTTTGTTGCGATCGTGGTGGAGTGCGATCCAGTCACTACGATCGTGGAGTACGATCTATAGAGTACGACCACCACCTTTTGTTACCATCGCATTGAAGTGCGATCGTGGGCTACGATCACCAAGTGTGATCTAGACTGCGATCAAGCTACGATCCTGGTGCGATCCAACCACTTCATTGGTTGCGATCGCAGTACGATCGGATTCATTTCCTTGTTTTGTTTTTGCTTTATTTCAAATTATGTTTTTCCCTCCTTTTTAATTGATTTATTTTTAGGTTTTCATTTTATTACTTTGTTAAATTTAATTTTCGTCTCACTTTATTTTAAGTCATTTAATTAATTTACTTTTCAAAGTTTAAATTAAGTGCCATTTACTTTTAGTCTTGCATTAAATTCTCGTCATTTATTTTAAGTTAGATTTTAGATTTACTTACATTGCCTTGTACATTTTAATATACTACAACGACACAACTATTTGTTCCACCAAAATCAATAGAGTCACACATAGAACCTAGATCAATTCGATTAGACTACTACTTCGAACTTTAATTTTTATACGGGCCAAAAGCCTTGTATCAAATGGCGCCGATGCCGGCTCTTTTCGTAAAGATTAACGGTTTTCTGTGAAACACGCGTTGCTTTTTGGGATCCGTTCACTTGTGAGCGTTATTTTTCTTGCATAAAAAATTCAAAAAATCATAAAAATTAAAAATTGATAAAAATACATAAAAATACATAAAAATTAAAATTTTCAAAAATCCAAAAAGATTTTATCTTTATTGTGTATATATATTGTCTTTGTGTTTGGTTTCTCTTTCTTTTGCATTTTCAGGTGTATGCGTACTAGATCTTCTAATTATCAAGAGCCCGAGACTCAAGAAGATTTAAGTATGTCAGGTGTTAACAACAATAATCCACCGCACCTCAACAATAACAACAATGTTCTTCCACAGCCCGATCTTCGGACAATGGAGGAACTTTGTCAACCTACCATGTTTGGACGAGGAGGACCGATTGCGCCGATGCAAATCAACGCTCCTGAGTTTTCGTTGAAGCACCACATGATTCAGCAAGTGCAAACTAACCCATTCCGTGGTTGCCTGATGATGATGCCAACAAACACCTCGACAAGTTCATTACAATCACCCAAAGCATGAAGTTGCCTGGTGCCACAATGGATGTTCTTCGCCTACAACTCTTTCCACATACTTTATCACATCACGCCGAGAAATGGTTTGATCGTCTCCCGAAGAATTCAATTCACACTTGGAATGACATGACTCAACGCTTTTTGTCGCGTTACTTTCCACCATCCATGGTCACGAGCCTTCGCAATCAAATCAGCGGTTTTATGCAAGAACCCGATGAATCTCTTTTTGATGCTTGGGAAAGATATAATGTCTTGATTGATCGATGTCCAAACCACAATATGCTCCCTGTGACCTTAATAGATACTTTCTACAACGGTTTGACTTTTCGTGATCGTGATACGATTAATGCAGCCGCCGGTGGCACATTTATGAAAAGGAGACCCGAGGAGTGTAGAGAGCTAATTGAGAACATGACTACTCACCACAAAAACTGGGATTCCTCTGCTTCTTCAAGGACAAACCCGAGAGTCAATGTTACTTCCACCTCAGCAAACCCTGATATGACCGAACTCACCCGCATGATGACTGAAATGAGCAAAAGTATCACGCTTCTCACTTCAAACCAACAACAACAACAAGTTAAAGCGGTTGCACCTTCTTGTGAAACATGCGGCGGTCCTCACTCATACACCGATTGTACTTCTACACAAGGAAATCCGGAAAATGTGTATGCAGCTTATGGTAATTATTCACCAGAAAATTACCAAGCTCGACCTCAAGGGGATAGAAATTTGTTGAGTTACCGATCCATCAATTACCTTTCACCCGGTTTTTCTCCTCAAAACCAAAACCCCGCCAACAACTACAATAGAAGCAACCAAATCCCACCAAGAGCTTCTAATCCTTATCACCCACCCGCCCAACAAGCCCCACCCATTAACCCCGATGTTGAAGCCATCATGAGAACCCAAGGTGAGCAAATCAAGAATCTGCAGAGCCAAATTATCAATCTGAAAGGAGATATCACAAAGCAAGGAAATGAGATTACATCCGAGCTTCGAGATAATATTCAATCCTCCTTTAGCAATCAAACAAATGATTTAAAGAATATGCTTGCTAGTTTCTTGCCCGCCGCTCAACCTTCTTCTTCGAGTTCTCTACCTTCAAACACCGTCACCAATCCGCGAGCAAATGTGAGTGCTATTACTACTCGTAGTGGAATTACCATTGTCGATCCACCGATCCCAACCCCATCATCTACACCTCCTCCACCACCATTTATCCCTACTCCCCCTACACCTAGTATTAGTGCACCATTACCGTCTCCGCCTCGCCATGACGATGTCTCTAGGAAGGAACCTTCAACATCTCAACCTTTACCTGCTACGCCTTCACCTTCACCACCCAAACCCAATATCCCTTATCCCTCTCGTTTAGGCAAGACCAAAATGCTAACCAAGGATGACTCTGAAGTGTCACGCTATGTGAAGATGATCTCTCAAATGAACTTCAACATTAGCTTTCTTGAAGCACTTGTCCATATGCCGAAATTTGTTAAAGCATTTAAGGAATTGCTTAACAAAAAGGAGAAGCTGATTGAGCTCGCCAACACACGCTTAAATGAAAATTGTTCTGCAGTTATTCTTAAAGAACTTCTGAAAAAGCTTGGAGATCCCGGTCGTTTTGTGTTGCCTTGCGTTTTCAACAAAACTGAAGAATTTACTGCCCTTGCTGATCTCGGGGCTAGTATTAATCTTATGCCTTTGAGTGTTCGGAAAACACTATCATTGCCCGACCTTACTCCAACAAAGATGACTCTTGAGCTTGCAAATCGCACTCTCGCTTACCCCGTTGGTATAGCCGAAGACGTGTTCATTAAAGTTGGCACATTTACTTTCCCGGTCGATTTTGTCGTTGTTGATTATGAAATGGACCCTCGTATTCCTTTAATACTTGGTCGGCCATTCTTGAGAACCGGACGAGCTCTAGTGGATGTTGCCGAAGGTAAGTTAATCTTAAGAGTCGGGGATGATTCACAAGTTTTTAAAATGGGGAAGCTTACAAGTAAATCCTTTGGAGGCTGAGAATCAGTGAATATGATTAATGTGCTTGATGATTTTGTCGTCTACAACAATCCTCTATTCGACTCTTGCATCGATAATCCACTTTTTCATGATGATGTGGATGATTCTCTCTCCAATTTGGAACCCTCTCCCATTTATGATTCTCCACCGGTCTTTGATGCTTATGATGATGATTCTAGCTCAGATTCGGATGACTTTGATGATTGTACTTCTGAGTATCCCGACCTGCCCACATACAATGATTTTAATGAAGCTGATACTCTTTCGAGCGATTCTTCACATGATGAAGATCCTCCGCCATCACTCGATCCTACTTTGGACGATTACTCATTTGAGGAAGATTTCTCTGTTTTTCTTAATACTTACTTCCCTCATGAGAGTGATGCTCCTCCTTATGATTTTGAAGATTATCGTCTTGATCCTACTTTGGATTTGAAGCACATTCTTTCAAAGGAGAAGAAACCGGTCGACACTGATATCCGCAGCACATATGATTTAACACCTCTTTGTCCATCTTCTGAGGACGAGGTTGTGCTTCTTCGCGGATCTTCTTCACACTATGCTGAGCCTGAGTGCTATTTTCCCCTAAAGGAAAAGGTGTTCGACCCCGGTATCGATATTCTACAGCCATCTCAGTATCCACCTGATGAAATAAAAGGAAATATCTTTGGAACTTATGGAAATCTGCTTGCACCACTTCACCCTTGCTTCCACCGTGCTCCATCTTTGCTTAAGGGAACCTTGCCTCTTCTTCTTTGGCTTGCCTTGATCGCCTTAAGCTTGTGCTATATGATGGACGAAAACTATGTCTTTGATCCTGGTGGATATATTTCATGCTTCTTCCGTTGATAATCAAGGTCGAGTCAGGCTCACGACTCGGTTAACAAAAATCAAGCGCTTCTTGGGAGGCAACCCATGCATCTATCTTTTAGCTTTCTATATCATAAGTGTAGGGGGGAGTCCCGTTAGTTTGCTTTCCTCTCCTCCCTTCTTATAATCAGGGATTCGAGCGCTCAATGATCCACTCTTGATGATTCCTGACGACCCGTGATTCCGTGTTCCCATTCTTTCCGGTTCTATCCTAAACTCTTTTCGATTCACTATTTTATATTTTCTCAATATTAAAATAGGAATCTCTTTAGTTGTCTTTTCCTTAGCGAGATTTAAACAAAGTGCACAATGTCCTAAGTGTAGGGGAGTTTACTCCCACATGCTTAAACATTGAGGACAATGTTTATGTTAAGTGTAGGGGGACTTCTATCAAAGTTAAGTGGCCTTTTCCTTGTATTTGTCCTCATTTTAACCGGAAAATAAATTTTTCGACAATTTTCAAAATTTTTGATTTATTTTGGCCCATTAGTTTTTCCCTTTGAATAGTTATTTTCTTTCTTTGCTAGAATAAACTTTAATAAAGTGGTTTTAATTTTCTAACGTTGTGAATCTTTTGACTCAACCCGAGTTTACTTATCTAAGTTTACTCTAGCTAGTATCCTTAACGTGTTTAAGTCAAGTTTTGCTAGGCTTTAATATAGGGAGCTATAAAACGCGAAAGTCTTAACTCTCACGGGTTAAGAACAAGAACTTTTCGCAAGTTCCTATAATTGATCCTAGAGAGTCGTTTATCAAGGGAACTTTAAAATGCGATTTCTAAACTTGAAAAAGTCTAAGAATTTGCAAGATCCTATAGGCGACTCGAAAACCTAAAACTTTGAATTAATAGGCTAAGCATCCACGAGTCTCATTCCTTGAGATTTTAAACTGTGGAGAACGAGAGATGATAGAGCCAATTATAAGTTTGGTATTCTTTCGGGAATTTATGTGAGTTAATTATAAGCCTATTCTCCCATCGCCTACTAATAAATTTATCTGCAATAAATAAGGTTGTACGATTTGAAAAGTTACTTAGCTTCTAGCCCAAGATCGTTTAAAAGTTTCTCGGTATGGATTAGAGTTCATAGCCAAGGCATATCTTATTGAAGCGGGACGCGAAGATTGGCGAGTCCGAAAGGCCCTAACAAGGCATGAGGGCTATATTTTGTTTCTAAAGATCCAAAGTGATGTGAAGAATCATTTATCGAAAATCAATATGAAGGATCGAGAAACACGACGAAAAGCAAAAACTCCCCAAAAGTCATGGAGAATTGTATCCGAAAAGACCCTAGCAAGGTATGAGGATAAATAGATCTAAGTCATAAAAGGAGGCGGATCGTCGTATATCAAAGTCCAAAATAAAGATTGGAGAAATATGAAGTAATCGTGGTCCATGTATGAATCTCTCAAAACTTCAAGTGAAGAATTACTATATGAAGAGAAGACCATTATTTCATGAACGTCTCTAAAGGTTTGAAGTATGAAGTCGCTGCCAAATATCAGTCCGAGAAAGGTCTTAAATCGCGAAACGAGTTATGCCAAGATATGAACTTTATGAGGTCCCGAGAAGCAGTTTTAAAAGATTTTGTCCTTTAGCTAACTATTGATTAAATCGTTCACTTTATTTCGGCCTAATAAACTATTGAAATAAGTCAAACAATGTATCCTCGTGATCATTCAAGACAATAATAAAATATAAGAGATACACCTATGAATAAGGGAGTCTAAGTGAGTAATTGGCCCACATGAGTTCGTGTTAGTTTACTAACTTATAATAACAATGATCTCGTTTTTAAGCTTGGTTTGGAGAAAGTGAAAACTTGAGGATGATGATTATTCATGACATTTCCAAAACCCAAGGTATGTTTTTGATTTCTTAATTTTCTTTACATTGAATGTTTATAGTTTTCTATCTCTTTAATAAAGGCCAACGTGAATTGATTATGATGAAAAATGAAATCTTGCTTTGTAACTAATGCATTGCATGAGGACATTGCAATGGTCAAGTGTAGGGTATTTGATAGGTGTGTAAACACCCATCCTTTTTACCACTTAATTACAATAATAACCGGACCAAAACGTGTATTTTATGTCTTTTATGTCGGAATTATGCGTGGTTTGTGTTTTTGTTGTGATTTAGGACAAAATTGTGAAAAGTGGAGAAAACACGGCATTTACGGGCTTTTATTGAAGAAAAATATGAAAACGAGGTCAAGAAGTCAAGAGTGCATAAAGAACGGAAGTCCAAGACCAATTCTGAAGATTGATCGAAGAAAAAGTCAAAAGACGGAAGTTTACCAAAAGCCGAAGAACTCGAGTCTTATTTATTGAAGAATTAAAAGACGAGTTTAAAGAAATCCCGAGCCATAAGTCATTAAAATCCAAGATTAACAAAAGATTAAGAAGGGAAGGACTTAATGGTGCAATTAAGAAGAAATGAAGGAGGGGAGGAAGCTTCCTAATCCTCCCCTATATAGTCATTAGCATTTTATTTTTACACTTGTTGGCTAAGTGTGACAATTAGCTCTTCCATTTTATTTTTCTTGCACTTTACTTTTCTTGTCATTTTAAATATTTGTCTTGCACCTTAATTACCCTTTTAATTCCAAGTAAGTCTTTAATTCGTGCTATTTAAATTCGTGTTCTTTAATCTTTACTTTTCTTTTATCAAGTTCTTTTTATCAATCTCATTCTACTTTTCTTCTTATTGGTTCGGCTTAATTTCGGATTAAGCTAGCTTTTGCTTAATCCATTTGCTTATTTTACTAAAAAGTTTATCTTTTTACATTCATCTAAGTCTTTGTATGAGATAAGCTATAAGTTTGACAATCTTATTGGATTGTTTCATACTTAGCTTATTCGATTTTCTTAGTTTTCTAAAAAGTTTCATCCTTTCAAAAGTTTGCTTATTTAGTTTCCTTATTTTGTGTTTTGAAAAGTTTTTAAATTTAAGCTTGTTTTGTTTTTCTTAATCTCGTTTTAAATTAAGTTTTGTTATTAGTTTATAATCAAAAGTGTTACTTTGGCACTTGCTTATTTGTCTTTGTGCTTATTTAGTTTGCTTATTCTGCTTTTAATCTTTCCGTCGTAACTGCTTATAACCCTAGTACGATCCAACAAGTGCGATCGCATAAACCTTAAGGGTTTCTACTTGCGATCCATTGTTGCGATCAAGGACTAGGATCACAATACGACCATACTCCATAATCCCCACCACGATCACTCACTGCGATCGTGGGTAAGATCATAGAGTACGATCCGTGTTGCGATCGCTTGGTCAAGATCACCCACTGCGATCTACTTTGTTGCGATCGTGGTGGAGTGCGATCCAGTCACTACGATCGTGGAGTACGATCTATAGAGTACGACCACCACCTTTTGTTACCATCGCATTGAAGTGCGATCGTGGGCTACGATCACCAAGTGTGATCTAGACTGCGATTAAGCTACGATCCGGGTGCGATCCAACCACTTCATTGGTTGCGATCGCAGTACGATCGGATTCATTTCCTTGTTTTGTTTTTGCTTTTTGTCAAATTTTGTTTTTCCCTCCTTTTTAATTGATTTATTTTTAAGTTTTCATTTTATTACTTTGTTAAATTTAATTTTCGTCTCACTTTATTTTAAGTCATTTAATTAATTTACTTTTCAAAGTTTAAATTAAGAGCCATTTACTTTTAGTCTTGCTTTAAATTCCCGTCATTTATTTTAATTTAGATTCTAGATTTACTTACATTGCCTTGTACATTTTAATATACTACAACGACACAACTATTTGTTCCACCAAAATCAATAGAGTCACACATAGAACCTAGATCAATTCGATTAGACTACTACTTCGAACTTTAATTTTTATACGGGCCAAAAGCCTTGTATCACATACACTAAGAAGAAAATGCAAGAGAAAAATATTTTTGGTTTTACAGGTTTTTTAATTTTTTTTGTATTTTTGAAAATTTTAAATTTTTTATGGGTTTTTGAAACTTTTTGAGCAAGGAAAATAACGTTCTTAAAAGAACGGGTCCCAAAATTCAATGCGTCTCTCACTAGAAACCGTTAATCTTAACGAAAATAGCCGGCAGCGGCGCCATTTAATACAAGGTTTTTGGTAAAGTATAAAATCTTATCGTCCGATCTCTTCGAATTGATTACCGGCTAAGAGTGTGACTCAATTGTCTTTTGGAAAACAAGAGGATGTGTTTGTTTGATTATCTAAATTTTAAAGCTAAAAGCAAGTAAGAAAATTGTCGTTGAGTAAAGTGAAAGCTTTTGAACTTTAAACTACAAATAAAAGTGTGCAATCTTTGGAAATTAAAACTTAACTTGATTAAAATCTTGGAAACTTGTTTAGAATTAACTAAGTAAAAAGGGCGGGAAAAACTAGATTTGAAAACTAAGTAAAACAAAGCAAAAACCAGAGTCAGATCGCAACGCGATTGTACCCAAATAGTAATGGTGGATCGTACCCACCGATCGCACTCAATGCGATCACAACAAAGGAATCAGATCTCACTCAGCAGTGCGATGGGTAAACGTGATCGTACTCCCAGATCGCAACCACGATCGCAACTAGTGGATCGTGGTCCTTGATCGTGGTTTGTGATCGCAACACAACTGATCACAATCGATGTGATCGAAACTAGGAATCGTAACAACCCATCGCACCCACAGATCGCAGTTATTGATCGTGGCGTGGATTTGGATCGTAGCTAAAGAAAGAACAAACAGATCGCAATCAATGCGATCGTAGCCCAAGATCGTGCCCAAGTAAAACCTTCTAAGATGGAAATGGTGTCCAAAAACTAAATAAGGTTAAACGAATAAGCAGTAACCAATAAGCACTTTCAACTTGGAAAAGATTAAATAAGCACAAATTCGAAACTTTTAGGAATCTAAACACGTAACCTTTATAAACCGAGCTTTAAAAAGATAAACTTTTTAAGAAAGTTTAAAGGTTAATAAGCTAAAACAACGAATAAGCCACTAAACATTAAGAGCTTATGGCTTATACGTCTAAGAGCTTATGTAGGAACAAAAGAAATGAACTTCCTAACCACACAACATCAAACTCAATCACGGATCATGAATGATTCGGATCAAAAGTGAAGTTTCAGATTATGGAATAAGCAAAATCAAGCAATGTAGAAGGAGATTAAAGAACACAAAGCTTAAACTTAAACTTTTTGATTAATAAAACTCAAATACAAAGATTAACTAAAGCTTAACTTAAAAGAAAAGATGAAGTTTTAGTGAGAGAAAGTTAAACACTTTCTCTCTCTAAAATGAAAACTAAAACAAAGAAAAATAAAACTAGCTAACCACCCTCCTAATGTGATTAGGAGGGTATTTATAGGCTAACTGGGAAGTGCATGTGTGGTGTGCTTCTTTTTTTCTTTTCTTCTCGACTCGATTTAATTCTTTGTCTTTTCTCGACGTCGTCTCGGGATTTGAACTTGTCTTAATAATTTTCTTATGTAATTTAGAATTGAGTTCTTCGACTTCATTAAACTTCCGTCTTTAGACTTTTTCTTCGATAATTCTTCAGAATAGGTATTGGACATCCGTTCTTTAAGCACTCTTGATTTCTTGACTTCGTCTTTTCTCGTTTTCTTCGATAAAAGCCCGTGAAAGCCCGTGTTTTTTTCCTTTTTCATCTTTTGGTCCTAAAACACAATAAAAATACAAACCACGCATAATTCCGACCTTTACGATGTAAATTGCACGTTTTGGTCTTGTTATTATTGGAAATAAGCGGTAAAAGGATAAGTGTTTTCACACTTATTAGGCATCAGCTTATAGCTTAATGGGCCAAAAAGCCCATTAAGAATAAGTTGTTTCATATAAGCCAGCTTATTTTAAATTTTCAGCTTTTGGGCCTTTGAAAAATTGTGTTCAGAATCAAATTTTGAGTCAGATAGGAGCTTTTGGGCCATTTTTATAAACAATTTTCTTATTGGGCTTATTTTGGCCCAATAAGGGTCTGTTTTGGACTTTGGCCCATTTGAAGGCCCATTAGGGGTATTTTGTAATTTCAACTTCAATTCTGTGTTAATTAGGTTAAATTAAGCTAGTTTGCAAGTTTTTTGAATTTTTTATAAAATTTGGATTTTTAATATTATTTTATTATTATTTTATTATTAAAAATTAAAATTTAGATTTTTCAAGTTTTTATATTTTTCTTAGATTAAATACATTAAGTTTGGAATTTTACAATTTCTATAATATTTTTATTGTCCTTAGGTTAATTTTTATAATTATTTTAAGTTTTAATAGTTTTTAATTGTTTTTAAATAGTTTTTTAATCTTAAAATTTTCAAAAATAGTTTTAAATTAAGTTAGGTCATTTTAGAGGTTGAAAAAACCTCATTTTGGGCTTTTTGTTAATTAAATTGATTTTTAGGGCTTTAATTAGCATTAAAAATTAATATTTAATTAATTAAAAGGTTTGGGTGATTTTTGATTTTTTGTAAACTCTTATTTCATTATTTAGGATTTATTGCAATTTTCTAGGAATTTTTAGGGTAAAATTTTAAATTTGGTACTTTTTACGGTTTTACGTGTACGCCTTTATCGTCTTAGTTTAATCCGTCATCGTAACCGTCATTCTCTTCTTACCTCATTTCTATTTTCTTTTCTCATAATCATATAATCACAAAGTTAATCATCTCTCTACACAACACACTAGCCTCCTTGAGAACGATCCCCACTTTAGGGTCATTTGTGCTCGATTTTCCTAAATCGTCGTACTTACCCTAATTACACTTTGTTTTCCTAAACAAGGTTGTAAAATACAACTATCATTTATACTTGTAATGTAATAGTAAGTAACTTTCTAAAGTAGCAGGTTTCCAAAAATAGAAAGTTTCCAAAAATAGAATGTTTCCAAAAATAGATCAGTCTCTAAAAAAAGAAAGTTTCTAAAAATAGTAAGTTTCCTGAAATAGAAAGTTTCCATAAATAGAAATAAGTTGTATTAATAAGCTAAAAATATAAGCTAGTGTTTACTGGTTAAAAATTATAAGTCATGGAATGAATAACATAGTTTATTAATTAAATACTATAGATTATATCTGATTATTAATTAATAATAAAAATACATGTTTTATTAATTAATAACGTATCATGGTTAAATTAATAAAGTATAGGTTATACGATTTAATTAAGTCATGGTTAATTAAATTAAGCCTAATATAATACTTAGGTTATACATGTTTTATTAATTTAATAAAATAACCTAAGTCATGGAATTATTAATTATTTATAAGTTCATGTATTAAAATAATTAATAAATAAACTATAGTCTAATATAAAATAAATTATACTTAGGTTAAAACATGTATTATTTATCTAAATAATATAACCTAAGTTCATGTTTTAATTAAATTAATAATTGAGCATGGAAATTAATTTAATTAACTTGTAAAAATAAATTAATTATCCTGACCAAAACATGATTAATAAAATGTCCCGAGCCCGAAACCCGTAACCAAAATCCAAACACTAACCACCACCAACAGTCGTGGCTGTGGTGGCGGCCAGTGGCTGCATAGTCAACAGAGGCAACCATGGTTGCTGTTGCGCCGTGGCTTCCCCCTTCCGAGACAGAAATTCCCACCGGCTTAAGCCGGTGCTTCCTCCTACCTGCTTTCCCAACATCGGACCAAGGTACCCGCTAGGGTGTCTTGGTTCCTTGTTGTCTGAACAAATCACACACCGAGCCCCTTTGGGGGTCTCGACTATGATCGAAGAGGGGACGCCGAGAGTCGTAAGACTCTTGGTTGGGGTTTCCGAACCACAAACCAAACCAAACAAACCCCGTTTACTTGTTTAATTAATTATTCTAACATGTTTTTAATTATGTTTTAAGGATCTGAACATTCATGAACTAATTACTTAAAAAGAATGAAAAAGGTAAAGGTTTGATGATATTACCGAATGCGTGATTGAAAAGAAAAAGAACACGAACACGTTTGCGTAAGAACTCAAGATCAAAAATCAAAAAACGACTTCTCCTTTTCCTCCTTGTGTTGCCGCGGCTAAGAGTATAATGGGTCTAGGTTTTTCTATATTTTGTTAAAACTCTGTATAATGAAAACTTTGTGTTTTAGTTTTTCATTAGTTAAATTTAAAATGGGCCTGGGCCCCTCCTTCTTTGGTTGCCGCGAACACATATCCCAACTAGGGTCAAAACGGGCTTTGTTCATGTTTAATATTATTCGTGTTCATTTATATGTTTAAATGTTCGTGTTAGTTCGTGTTTAAATATTCGTGTTATAATTATTATACGTAATCATTATCGTGTGTTTTTATATACGTAGTTTATCGTAATTAACATTCGTGACACGTGTAAATAACATAAATGGAAAGTTTTAATTTGCTCGTGAGGTTACGTGATGTACTATTTATGGTATTTATATGCGGATTTTACAACTCTTCCCCTCTAAAAAGAATAATTCGTCCCCGAATTATAGATAACATAAGCCGAAAGAGAAACATACCCGAATCAAAACTTGAAATGAGGGTAAGAAGTCCAGATAAACTCCCCCGTCTCCCAAGTGGCTTCCCGCTCGGAATGGTCCCTCCAAAGGATTTTGACGAATGGAATCGTCTTCTTCCTCATGACTCGCTGTTGACGATCAAGTACTCGTTCGGGCTCCTCAATGAAAGAAAGATCCTCACGAATTTGTTCGAGTGGATACTGAACCATATGAAGGGGATAATAATTTTACCCTCTGAGTAAGGACACATGAAAGACGTTATGAACGTGAGAAAGGTGCAGAAGTAATGATAACTGATACGATACTTCACCGACTCGTTCGAGGATATCAAACAGTCCGATGAATCGAGGACTGAATTTTCCTTTGATTCCAAAACGCCTAACTCCACGCGCCGGTGATACCTTGAGAAATACATGATCTCCTATGTTGAAATGCAAATCCCTACGATGCTTGTCGGCATAACTCTTTTGACGTGCACGAGCTTCCTGTAGTTTCGCCTTAGCTACCGCAACCTTTTCGTTGGTCATTTATATCATCTACGGACCCTCAAGGATTCGTCCACCAACCTGATCCCAACAGATTGGGCGTGACACTTCCTGCCATACAACATCTCAAACGGTGCACACTTGATACTAGCGTGCCAACTGTTGTTGTATGTAAACTCTAGCAAGCAGATATAGTCTTCCCAACTTCCTGTCCATTCCAAAGCACACGCTCAAAGCATGTCTTCTAGTGTCTGAATGGTACGCTCTGACTGCCCGTCTGTATGAGGATGAAAAGTCATGCTAAGCTTAAGTCTGGTACCCCAAGCTTTCTGCAAACTCTTCCAATATCGTGAAGTAAACTGAGGATCTTTGTCATAGATGATACTGGATGGAGTACCATGAAGTCTCATGATCTCCTTCTGATAAAGGTCAGTCAACTTGCTAAATGTGTCATCCTTTTGGATCGGTAAGAAATGAGCTGATTTGGTAAGTCGGTCAATGATAACCCAAATGACATCATGCTTCCTCTTGGTCTACGGAAGTGCGGTGACAAAGTCCATGGAGATCTTGTCCCACTTCCACTATGGAATGTCTAATGGTTGTAGTAGACCACTAGACCGTTGATGCTCGATCTTAACCACTCCATCAGAAATGCTGCTTTATGTCATGGTACATCTTGGTGGAACCAGGATGAATAGAGAATGGGGATCTATGAGCTTCAGGCAATAAATCCTCCGTGAGTGTAAGATCATCAGGAATACAAAGTCTAGTGTCCTGCCATAAGATACCGTCGTCATCTACCCGAAACTCCGTCTGTTGATCTAGATTCTGAATAATCTCCTAGATTTCACCATCATCCTTCTAAGCTTCCTTGATCCTAGAGAGTAACTCAGGCTCAACTCTAAGATTAGCCAGTAGCCATGCTGTCCACGTACCCTAAACTCAATGTCCAGTCGTTCCAAGTCACATATAATTTCTTCCTCTATCTTAATGCCGTTGATCATACCCGACTTCCTACTAAGAGCATCTGCTACTACATTCGATTTGCCGGGATGATACTGTAGATTAATGTCATAATCCTTCAACAGCTCTAACCACCTTCTTTGCCTCATGTTCAGTTCATGCTGAGTGAAGATGTACTTTAGGCTCTTGTGATCTATGAAGATATCACATGATTCGCCATACAAGTAATGCATCCAAATCTTCAGTGCCAACACAACTGCTGCAATCTCCAAGTCGTGTGTAGGATAGTAATTGTAAAACCCGCATTAAAATACCATGAACACTAAACATGAACAGTAAATACACGAAAATACGAGTAAATTAAAACTTTCTATTTATAATACATTACACGTGTCACGACATTAGATAACAAGTATTTACGTATATTATAAATGTTTCATGAACATGACATTTAATTCACGACACTTGAACACGAGAATACAAGAATATTTAATAAGTTAGAAAAACTAAGGATTTCTTGTTGGGCTTTATGTTGCCACGGCTAGGAGACCAAAACAAGGAAGGAGGGCCTTTGGCCCATTAACCAATATTAATCCTAAACTAATAATACTTCCAAGGGATACCTTATTATTATTTTTCCAAAAAAACAACAAGAAACCCTAAGCCCTCCCCTTGCCGCCAGGGATCAAGAAAACACCAAGGGTTTTGTGGTTCTTGATTTTGATTTTTGGTATATTCGTGTTCGTGTTCTAATTCCTCATTCACTCACGCACTCGGTAACACCAAAACCTTAATCTTTTTATTCCTTTTTATTTAAATCTTGATCATATGTTTTGAATCTTTAAAAGCATGAAACAAGAACATGTAGGAATATTTAATAATCAAGATTTAGGTTTGGTTTAGGTTGTTTTATTCGGCCGACGCACAACCGAGAGCCACCAAGCTCTCGGTAGGTTTTGTTTCACCACCAGCCGAGACCCCATGGTCTAGGAGTGGTTTTGATTGGTCGACGCAAGAAAAAGGGAACCCGGCTATGGCCTAGGTGAAGTTTGATTTGGCTTAGTGTCAACCGAGACCCTACAAGGCCTCGGTGGGACTTTTTGTAAAACAGTGGGAACCCCGGCGCAGGCCGGGGTGTTCATGGTTCGAACAGTGGCTAGCCGAGCCACATCAGTGGCAACCATCGGCTACAGCCGGTGGTAAATAGGTTCGGACGGTGGCAATTGGATAGGCCGGGTAGTCACTTTCGGGCTGTTTGGGTCGGCTTATGTGTTTCGGCTTATATTAAACCAGGGTTCGGGTTCGGGACAAACTTGTAAAATCAGATTAGATGTTATTTAATTAAATTAATACATGTCCATTTAATTTAATTAAAGTATGACTTATGTTATTTAATTATACCAATTAAATCATGTTAACCTAAGTATTTATTTTATTTAAGACTAATTTAATTAAATCATGTTTTATTTAATTAAATTATATAACCTATAGTTTATTAATTAACCATGTCATTTATTTAAAAAGCTATACTATTTAATCCATGACTTATAGTATTTTACCAATAAGCTTTAACTTATATTTTGGACTTATTAATCAGCTTATTTCTATTTGTGGAAACTTTCAACTTTTGGAAATTTATTCTATTTTTGGAAACTTACTATTTTTGGAAACTTTCTATTTTAGGAAACATGCTATTATTATAAAGTTACTTAGTATTACGATACAAGTATAGTAATACCTTATTACATGAATAATAAACAACAGGATACAAGAATAGCTACAGATAACACATTGAACAGTAAAACATGACAGAACATGAGTAACAAGCTAAGAACACACAGAACCAGTAAAATACACGTATCACAGACAACTCATACACGTCCCTGTTCTTATGTAGTATTATCCGTCAAGGTGGAGTAGGTTCTTCAGCGTTTCCGTTAGCTTCTACTGGACACAAGGTACGGATTTCCCGTCCTTCAGTAAGGACAATCTCTTCCTTTATTAGGATTTCCCGTATGCAGCCAACTGTTTTCCCAGTAGTTACAAATTTAAATGCTTATGTTTTATTAGTTACCTTAGCCATATACATGCATGCCAGGTTCACCTAGTTGTGGAGGTACCATAACCATAACACTGGAGGCACGAGTGTTATAACTTCACCACGGCGAAGTGATAGCTTGTGGCGTCCATTCAGTTTATTTGGCCCTTATTTATTTATTATGTTATCATGTGGGGCGTATGGATGCATCCTAGTTACAGTTTTAGTCAGTATATACATGGTAAATGTGGTGTGTGCCTTGCATCCTTCACAAGGAGTTGATCCCTCATACCTATACCAAATTAATTAGAGGCATCCCCTCAAATTGCATGGCGAGGTCACCCCTCTATGTATTCATGTACGTTGTTGACCTCATGACCTATATTGGCTTTTGGTATATTAAACTAATACAGATTTTCATAAGTAAACATAAGCTATTTTTTAGAACTAAAACCTGTGATACATGGTATACGCCTAGGTTTTTTCCAGCACGTAGTAATTTTCGCTGTTAATCATGTTCATATGCTTTATATGCTTCCATTATTCTATGTTTTATTATATATCCGTGTACTGGGCATTATGCTCAGCCGTTTCCATTTCCATGTTCCTAAAACGGCAGGTACCCAAGGTTAGAATTGAGCATTTGGAGAGCGTGCAAAGGAATGAAGCTACCATAGACTTCTTCTCCTTTTTGCCTTCATTTAGTTATGCTTGCTTAGTCCTTCCCTATTTCATTTACTTTCATTATGTTTTGGACTTATGTTTGGGAACCGATGTTTGATTTCGGGTTTCCCTTTGATCTTGTATGATTAGTACATTTTACCTTGCATGCTTTGATGACACGCCATAATTATCCTTTGATATTCCATTTATCAAAATGGGGTGTTATAATTATTGTATCAGAGCCCAAGGTTTCGACCTGTAGGCTCTCAACTTGACCTGTGACTAGTCGGTAGTCACCAGGATCTTCCCAAGCCAACGTCTTATTTCCATGTATTGATATTTTTAGAACCCCGTTGTTTTAATCATGATGTTTTCTTTGGAATTGTTTTACTAATATGGATTGAACAACCGTCATCCATACTTAGTTACATGTCAATGTTTTATGCTTGATGTTTCTTGTGAATGTTGACTAGTATGAACTGAACCACGGTAGTTCATACTTAGTCGCACAATTCTGTTAGGTTTAGACAATTGTTTTTCATGCATTCATTTCATTTTCATTTCATGTATTCATTTCATGCATTCATATCATTGTCGCAGGAATTATGACTAAGTAATGGTTGGTACATGACTGGCCCTATTTAGTCACATGTGCTTTTATCAAAACTTTTTGTTTGTTTAGTGGACCGACCAATAGGCGTCCACACTTGTCTATTATTTTGTGAACCGACCCATAGGCGTTCACTCATGTACATATCATCATATTTATTAACCATGCATTTAAACTATTTCATGCATTATAAACTGTTTCATTCTTTATAATGTATTTCATGCATCTTTTATGTTTAGGTCATGTTATATTGTGTCAGACTTATCATTTATGTTGCATTAAATGGCATTGTGAAACGACTCATAGTCATCCACACTATCGCTTCTCAAAATTCATTTCATTATAGTCATAACTTTTCATGTACCCTCATTTATTGTTACGTTTCCTTATGTCGATTATGTTGTCATACTAACATGATTAACATTGTTTCCATGCTGATTATGTTTTCATACTCCTCTATATTAATTTTGTCCTATGGTTCCTCATGTTGTTTATGCTTTCATGCTAGACACGGATGGATTATATTAATCATGTTTCCATGATAGCCATGGTTGATTTTCATTAATCGTGTTTTTATGCTGGCAATCATTCGATTCCATTTAACCACGTTTTTAATGATTCTTATGCAACTGGGATTTGGTCTATGCTAAATTAGCTAGATTGTTATGTTGTTATGTTTAGTTTGATTTTACCCATTTAATCATTTACCTTCCTCTGATCATGTCAGATGATTAACACCGTATCGATCACCTCATGTGAATCCCATGTGTATTCCATTTACCATGTTCCATGTTTACTTCATGTACCATACTCCAGACATATTCCAATAACCGCACTCCATGTGTGATACTAATCCATTTTCAAGTTTCTCAGACATTTTCTCACCAATGTTGTTTAAAGGATAATATCGCTCTCAGCTTGGAGATGTTACAAAAAGGAAGAAGGCGATAGATCGGAGCAACCCGACTAGAATTTTATTAACCCACCAGACGTACTGTTTCATTCCATATTCTTACCTTTTCAGATTGTACGTCACGTGCCATCTAGTTGTCTATTCCAGCATACGAGTGGAAACCGGTGCCAGCCGGCCACTCAGCTGAAAAGTTACATGAATCCCAGTCATAATAATGACTGTCATGAAACTGACATGCAAGGAGGTAGTAACAACTACCGTGACAGCAAACACTCTGACTATAACGACAAAAACTTCAGTTACAGACATGATCAGAAATACAAAGGGTTAGCAGTCCAACAGATCTGCCAAATTCTGGCATGATGACCTAAGATTTTAAATTTCATTGTTTCACCTCTCGAGACACGTGTCTAGACACATGTCATACGCATATTTACTCAAAACACGAGTCAGGACACATGACTCGCGTTTATCATCTGAAAGCACCATACGTAATTCAAAATACCCTCAAAGGGGTATAACCATTCTGATGTGCCATGAATAATCAGGCCATAAGGATTTCAGCATCATCACCAGAGTGTTGTTCACGTTTGAACACGCAATGTTTGTTCTGTGAGAGGCAAGCGAAGCGCATTCACTAGGATCTACAACGTTTTACTCCATGCGTTAGTGATGCGAAAAATCTAATTTTCCCAAAATTAACCTTTACTAGATTATAACACGGGCAGTGTACCCTTGTCAATTGTAAAATAGTATAAGCAAATATCGGGTTCGAACACAGGGACTATTTATAGTTGAAATATTAGTTAGTAAAAATGCGTAACGAGTAACAAATTGGTTTTAGTCTTAGTGAAGACTTGCTTATAAAAACAGTGAAAATATTCAAGATTTCAAATATGGATAAAAGATACGCTTGCTTGGACCGTGAATGACTATGAGTTATTCCTTAGGTATGAAAATATCGATAAACTTCTAATGTAAAATCCTAAGTTCCTTTCGAATACCGGATTTCTCCAATTACCTAACCATGCAACGATTCCTTTCGAATACCGTTAACACCTCAAGTAATAGTGCATAAAGTTTCAAGCTGATAAGTGAGAATTAATTTATAAGCTTCCTTTCGAATAGCTTACTAACTCCTAAACCGATTTCTCTTAATTTAGTAGCTAGCGTTTGTGTGAATATCTACTTATGAAAATTGTTGTTAATGACTCCTTTCGAATATCATTCACTTATAATCAACTAAAGACAGGCCGATTAATTCGTTCCTATTTTAGTAAAAATTACGGATTCCTTTCGAATACCCGTTTTTAGATTACCAAACAAGAGTATAAACAATTTTGACAAGATAATTAAGTTATTAACCCAAACGGATCCCCAATTAATCTCAACAAATCAATCGAATTTCCAACCCAAAATCTAACACATAAACATCACATAATCCAAGCAAACGTATAAAGAAATTAGCTACTCATGATTGTAACAAACACAATTGAATATGTAAAAGACATACTTTAATCTTGCTATTAAAATGATAGAAGATGAATACCAAATTGAGAAAGAGGTTCCAATGATCTTCAAAGTAACAAAGTAAAAACTTGAAGTAACAATTGTTCAATAGAAACTTATGATGATAATAAAAATGATGCTAAAGCTTGATGATGATGATTCTTGAATTATATCTTCAAGAATGGATGTGTGTAATATGGATGTTGAGTGTATGATGATATGAATGCATGCCTCTTCTTGTGTGGATGTTGTGTTCCTTAAATACTCCTCCTGCGACATCAAAAAACGTCTAGCAATAATGTCCCATGATGTCCACTAACTCTTTAGCTTCCCCCTTAATGAGGAATAAAAACAGAGTTTGTAACTGCAAAAAGACCAGATGCGCCGCAACTGAATGGTCTTGCGCCGCAACTCTTGTTCCGCAAGTGCCAAGTCCTGTAGCTTCTTTAGTTGCGCCGCAACTCTTGAGTCTTGCGCCGCAATTTGTGATCCGAGAAACCATGATCTGTAGCAACTTCTGTTGCGCCGCAACAGGTATGTCCTGCGGCGCAACTCTTGATCCGAGGCTGAACTGATTTGGGTGTAAAACTTTTGCTTTTCTCCTTTTTGGTCCCAAATCTTTACAGCAACATGAGCAGATTTGATGAGCCTTTACCAAGTAGCTGCTCGCTCTTGGGCTAGCCAGTCTTTCTGGTGGAATAAGCATCACCCTGGGAGACTAGAACCCAGCCCAACTCTTAGAACGTGAATCAATGGTGAGTGGGGGTACCCTGATGATTTTAGGCAAACCATCACAGCCGTCAACGGATTTGATATGTCTTTACCAGAAGCCGTACCCTTCTGGACTCGCCAATTCTTAGCAATGAAGCATCGGTGAATTGAACACCCTATAGCTTTAAGCAAGCTATTACAGCTATCAACGGATTTGATAAAATCTTTACCAAGAGCCGTACCCCCTTGGATTAGCCACTTTTCAGTCTAGGACCATGGCAAGTGAAAACCATCCAGTTTTGGGTAACCTGGCAACCATCAACGGATTTGATGTGTCACACCAAGAGCCGTACCCTCAAGGTGAATCAACTCTTTCTTGTCGGTAAGACATGGTGAGTTTGAGAACCTACAAAACACACTTTACACAAAATATAAGCAATATGGGGTCTATCCATTACGTTTAGGACACAAAACATAACAAATATCGCTATGAAAAACTCGTATAAATGAGCGATATCAAACCCCCCATACTTAAGCATTTGCTTGTCCCTAAGCAAATCCGACTCAAACCGTAATGTTTTTTTTTTTTTTTTTTTTTTTTTTTTTTTTTTTTGTAAGACTCTAAATGACTCAAATGGGACTAAAATAAACGTTATAGGGGACAAAACTAACTAATTTCCCGACTCACCCCCCCCCCATACTTGACTAACACATTGTCCCTAATGTGTTCCATCAAAAGAAAATCTAACTAAAAGGGAAATTAAAATAAAATTAGAAAAATAAAAGGGAAAAGAAAAAAAATAACACCGTGCGAGTTCCGATTGATGAGGTCTGAATTCCGAGTCTACTCCGCACGTGCTGAACTTAATGCCAGTCTTAAACACAACTGAAAAAGAAAAAGTACAACAACAATCAAAGAAGCCCCACAAACGGCTTCAACTTCTTCACTCATCATCCGAAGGTGGTGGTTGGTACCACATGGGAGGTGGGTTGTATTCAGTCCACCCACTTGCTGCCTCGGAATTCTGCACATGATACTGGGAAGTGGCCATATAATCCCACATGGGCTGGTATCGCTGCATGTGGTACTGCGTGTAATCCCCAAACTGGTGCAAATCTGAGCGGGTCCTCTCGACCTCTGTTCTGAGCTGATGAACCTCCGTATATGTCTCATCCACTCGGTGCCCAATCCTATACAATTCCTGCATCATAGGATTAAAATCAAACTGCCCAGGTTGTGGGGGAACTGCTCCCGCTGCGTTTGCATTACCCGCTTCTTCCTCATACTCTTCCTCAGCATCGTCACCCTCCTCCTCTTGCACATGACCAACATACACTTGGTTTGCGGTTACAATATTTGCTCGTTGCAAATCATTCATTGTAAACGTCTTCCATCCCACCGGTGTACCGCACCTTTGAATCCCCGCCTGATTTAGAATACCCAAATTCCTTGCAATCCTCGTAATAAAGTGGCCACAAACCATAGGCCCTGCAGCTTGTCGTCCTGACCCTTTATCGCTCATATACTCAACCAATGCCCACGGGGCATTCACAAACTGATTCGGGTCCCTCTTTGCGAAGAAAAACAAAAGCCACAAATCATCAAGATACACCTTGTCCTGATGCTGAAATCGGTGCAAGAACGAATTAGAGATACCTTTTTCAAGCACTCTAAGTATCGGATCCGTCAGATTGTTTGCTTTGTTGGTGCGTGCGTGAGGCCTATGTCCGGACAAATCAAACCATACCTCATCTTTCCTACCCCGAATTGCATTCCAGTCCCAACTTCCCTCACAAATATAATTTGGCATATTGGATTTATCCATATATTCAGCTTCCGTGAATAAACCCGCCAAATACCCAAACTGTGGTAGGGTGACCTCATGAGCTCGCCCCCCTAACCGAAACTGAATTATCTCGGCACCATAAACTTCATGACTATGATCCGGAACCGGGTCAACTGTCAAAGTAGAGTAAAATTCGAGACAGAGTTCTCGATAAATTTTCTCCCGGACACTAAATGCTCTCCTCCAAACGTCCACCTCAAAAGGTGGCGCCCCTGCCCTGCTTATAAACTGAGTAGTCAACAACGGATTCAACTCAGCAGTTATTCCCAAGCGATATTTGTACGAGTTTTTCATAGCGATATTTGTTATGTTTTGTGTCCTAAACGTAATGGATAGACCCCATATTGCTTATATTTTGTGTAAAGTGTGTTTTGTAGGTTCTCAAACTCACCATGTCTTACCGACAAGAAAGAGTTGATTCACCTTGAGGGTACGGCTCTTGGTGTGACACATCAAATCCGTTGATGGTTGCCAGGTTACCCAAAACTGGATGGTTTTCACTTGCCATGGTCCTAGACTGAAAAGTGGCTAATCCAAGGGGGTACGGCTCTTGGTAAAGATTTTATCAAATCCGTTGATAGCTGTAATAGCTTGCTTAAAGCTATAGGGTGTTCAATTCACCGATGCTTCATTGCTAAGAATTGGCGAGTCCAGAAGGGTACGGCTTCTGGTAAAGACATATCAAATCCGTTGACGGCTGTGATGGTTTGCCTAAAATCATCAGGGTACCCCCACTCACCATTGATTCACGTTCTAAGAGTTGGGCTGGGTTCTAGTCTCCCAGGGTGATGCTTATTCCACCAGAAAGACTGGCTAGCCCAAGAGCGAGCAGCTACTTGGTAAAGGCTCATCAAATCTGCTCATGTTGCTGTAAAGATTTGGGACCAAAAAGGAGAAAAGCAAAAGTTTTACACCCAAATCAGTTCAGCCTCGGATCAAGAGTTGCGCCGCAGGACATACCTGTTGCGGCGCAACAGAAGTTGCTACAGATCATGGTTTCTCGGATCACAAATTGCGGCGCAAGACTCAAGAGTTGCGGCGCAACTAAAGAAGCTACAGGACTTGGCACTTGCGGAACAAGAGTTGCGGCACAAGACCATTCAGTTGCGGCGCATCTGGTCTTTTTGCAGTTACAAACTCTGTTTTTATTCCTCATTAAGGGGGAAGCTAAAGAGTTAGTGGACATCATGGGACATTATTGCTAGACGTTTTTTGATGTCCCAGGAGGAGTATTTAAGGAACACAACATCCACACAAGAAGAGGCATGCATTCATATCATCATACACTCAACATCCATATTACACACATCCATTCTTGAAGATATAATTCAAGAATCATCATCATCAAGCTTTAGCATCATTTTTATTATCATCATAAGTTTCTATTGAACAATTGTTACTTCAAGTTTTTACTTTGTTACTTTGAAGATCATTGGAACCTCTTTCTTAATTTGGTATTCATCTTCTATCATTTTAATAGCAAGATTAAAGTATGTCTTTTACATATTCAATTGTGTTTGTTACAATCATGAGTAGCTAATTTCTTTATACGTTTGCTTGGATTATGTGATGTTTATGTGTTAGATTTTGGGTTGGAAATTCGATTGATTTGTTGAGATTAATTGGGGATCCGTTTGGGTTAATAACTTAATTATCTTGTCAAAATTGTTTATACTCTTGTTTGGTAATCTAAAAACGGGTATTCGAAAGGAATCCGTAATTTTTACTAAAATAGGAACGAATTAATCGGCCTGTCTTTAGTTGATTATAAGTGAATGATATTCGAAAGGAGTCATTAACAACAATTTTCATAAGTAGATATTCACACAAACGCTAGCTACTAAATTAAGAGAAATCGGTTTAGGAGTTAGTAAGCTATTCGAAAGGAAGCTTATAAATTAATTCTCACTTATCAGCTTGAAACTTTATGCACTATTACTTGAGGTGTTAACGGTATTCGAAAGGAATCGTTGCATGGTTAGGTAATTGGAGAAATCCGGTATTCGAAAGGAACTTAGGATTTTACATTAGAAGTTTATCGATATTTTCATACCTAAGGAATAACTCATAGTCATTCACGGTCCAAGCAAGCGTATCTTTTATCCATATTTGAAATCTTGAATATTTTCACTGTTTTTATAAGCAAGTCTTCACTAAGACTAAAACCAATTTGTTACTCGTTACGCATTTTTACTAACTAATATTTCAACTATAAATAGTCCCTGTGTTCGAACCCGATATTTGCTTATACTATTTTACAATTGACAAGGGTACACTGCCCGTGTTATAATCTAGTAAAGGTTAATTTTGGGAAAACTAGATTTTTCGCATCAAGTTTTTGCATGTTAGCTTGGGTGTTCCGTTGGTTTTGCTCCCATTTTGCGGTGAATCCTTTCATGGAGTTAGCCATCATATCATTAGCTGCCTTTTGGGAGTAGACAAAATCTTTCATCATTTCCTCAAAATTCTGTTCGGTATGCTCCTCCTTTTGTTTCGATTGGTTGGGTTGAAATCTCGCCTCATTTCTGTTTCCCTGATTCTTATTTCCATACCCACTATTTCCCCGGTTTTGATACCCATAGTTGGCATAGTTAGCCTCCTCAGATTTCGGCTCACAATCATCCGTGTAGTGAGGTCCCCCGCATTTCCCACAACCGTTTTTCACTAAGTGTACATCTTTCTCCAAACGATCCATTCGGCTTTTCATTTCCTTACCCAAGGCTTTAATCTCGTTCACCACTTCTTTGTTGCTACCACTACTACCTCCTTCTTCAACTTGGTTCACCGTTCCTCTAACTCTCCTATTCCTATTAACCCGATCCCTAGCAATATGAGCTTGAACTTGGTCTTCCATCATTCGGTGAGCCTCGTTTGGTGACTTGTATAGGAAACTGCCACCACCCGCCAAATCCAAGTCGTGTTGAGAACGACTATCCAAACTGTAGTAGAAGATATCAATAACTTCATCTTTATCTAACTCGTGCCCATGGCAGTTCCTTAACAATTCCTTAAGCCTAATCCAAGCACTTGTTATGGTCTCGTTGTCCCATTGTTGAAAAGAACGGATTTGGTTCAATAGCTTCCTGCGCAAGATGGGTGGAAAAAATCTTGTTACAAAAAGCTCCCTCATTTCTTCCCAAGTTGCAATCGTACCCGGCTCTAATTCATTAAACCACGTTTTCGCCTCTCCCGTGAGAGACGATGGAAACAAACTTAGCATAACGCTTTCCTCTTGACCCGCTCCATATCGAAACATTCTACATGTCTCTATGAAACTCGCCACATGCTTGTGCGGGTCGGACTTGAAATGTCCGTCAAAAGTACTATCTTGAATCATCTTTAAGTGATGACCTTTAACGGAAAAGTCATCCCCCAAATCCGGTGCCACAATAGCCGACCCATTCGTCTGTGGTACCATCCTATTCCTATCGATCATCGGTATGTCAAAAGGATTGGGTTGGTTTTCTAGTCTAATATCATCATCTTCGTTTTCTGCCATTTCTTCTTCAAAAACTGGTTCAACTTCCTCCTCGGAGGATATGCTTTCACTATAAACTACCGAAGCGGCTGCTCCTAAACCCCGTTTCCTCAAAAGTTTTTCCGGATCCGAAAGAGGACTTTGCACTTGTTTCCCTTGGGATCTCGTGTACATACACAATCAATAATCCTGAAAATCACAACACAAACAAAAACACCCGTGAAAAATATTCAAACAAGTAATCAAACAATAAACTAAAAACTTCAACGAAATCAAGTCCCCGGCAGCGGCGCCAAAAACTTGATGCGAAAAATCTAGTTTTCCCAAAATTAACCTTTACTAGATTATAACACGGGCAGTGTACCCTTGTCAATTGTAAAATAGTATAAGCAAATATCGGGTTCGAACACAGGGACTATTTATAGTTGAAATATTAGTTAGTAAAAATGCGTAACGAGTAACAAATTGGTTTTAGTCTTAGTGAAGACTTGCTTATAAAAACAGTGAAAATATTCAAGATTTCAAATATGGATAAAAGATACGCTTGCTTGGACCGTGAATGACTATGAGTTATTCCTTAGGTATGAAAATATCGATAAACTTCTAATGTAAAATCCTAAGTTCCTTTCGAATACCGGATTTCTCCAATTACCTAACCATGCAACGATTCCTTTCGAATACCGTTAACACCTCAAGTAATAGTGCATAAAGTTTCAAGCTGATAAGTGAGAATTAATTTATAAGCTTCCTTTCGAATAGCTTACTAACTCCTAAACCGATTTCTCTTAATTTAGTAGCTAGCGTTTGTGTGAATATCTACTTATGAAAATTGTTGTTAATGACTCCTTTCGAATATCATTCACTTATAATCAACTAAAGACAGGCCGATTAATTCGTTCCTATTTTAGTAAAAATTACGGATTCCTTTCGAATACCCGTTTTTAGATTACCAAACAAGAGTATAAACAATTTTGACAAGATAATTAAGTTATTAACCCAAACGGATCCCCAATTAATCTCAACAAATCAATCGAATTTCCAACCCAAAATCTAACACATAAACATCACATAATCCAAGCAAACGTATAAAGAAATTAGCTACTCATGATTGTAACAAACACAATTGAATATGTAAAAGACATACTTTAATCTTGCTATTAAAATGATAGAAGATGAATACCAAATTGAGAAAGAGGTTCCAATGATCTTCAAAGTAACAAAGTAAAAACTTGAAGTAACAATTGTTCAATAGAAACTTATGATGATAATAAAAATGATGCTAAAGCTTGATGATGATGATTCTTGAATTATATCTTCAAGAATGGATGTGTGTAATATGGATGTTGAGTGTATGATGATATGAATGCATGCCTCTTCTTGTGTGGATGTTGTGTTCCTTAAATACTCCTCCTGGGACATCAAAAAACGTCTAGCAATAATGTCCCATGATGTCCACTAACTCTTTAGCTTCCCCCTTAATGAGGAATAAAAACAGAGTTTGTAACTGCAAAAAGACCAGATGCGCCGCAACTGAATGGTCTTGCGCCGCAACTCTTGTTCCGCAAGTGCCAAGTCCTGTAGCTTCTTTAGTTGCGCCACAACTCTTGAGTCTTGCGCCGCAATTTGTGATCCGAGAAACCATGATCTGTAGCAACTTCTGTTGCGCCGCAACAGGTATGTCCTGCGGCGCAACTCTTGATCCGAGGCTGAACTGATTTGGGTGTAAAACTTTTGCTTTTCTCCTTTTTGGTCCCAAATCTTTACAGCAACATGAGCAGATTTGATGAGCCTTTACCAAGTAGCTGCTCGCTCTTGGGCTAGCCAGTCTTTCTGGTGGAATAAGCATCACCCTGGGAGACTAGAACCCAGCCCAACTCTTAGAACGTGAATCAATGGTGAGTGGGGGTACCCTGATGATTTTAGGCAAACCATCACAGCCGTCAACGGATTTGATATGTCTTTACCAGAAGCCGTACCCTTCTGGACTCGCCAATTCTTAGCAATGAAGCATCGGTGAATTGAACACCCTATAGCTTTAAGCAAGCTATTACAGCTATCAACGGATTTGATAAAATCTTTACCAAGAGCCGTACCCCCTTGGATTAGCCACTTTTCAGTCTAGGACCATGGCAAGTGAAAACCATCCAGTTTTGGGTAACCTGGCAACCATCAACGGATTTGATGTGTCACACCAAGAGCCGTACCCTCAAGGTGAATCAACTCTTTCTTGTCGGTAAGACATGGTGAGTTTGAGAACCTACAAAACTCACTTTACACAAAATATAAGCAATATGGGGTCTATCCATTACGTTTAGGACACAAAACATAACAAATATCGCTATGAAAAACTCGTATAAATGAGCGATATCAGTTAGCATGGTACTTTCATTTCTTTATCTCATATTTCATATATCCATGACCATAAGGACGCTAGTTGTATCATCCATGTATATGAAGACATTCATTCCAGTACAACGATAAGATCCAATTTGATAACGCACTTCCATCGGACAGATGTGAATTAAATATGATTTCGTCTATGGGCTATGAACGGCAACCCATTTTGCGATAAGCCGCCATTCATATCAGAATATGTACAACAATGTGCAGGCTCCTGAATACATTCAGCACGGTTTTCCATCAGGAAGATCTGTACAATTCATTTATGTTTTACAAGCATATGATCGTCATTCCATGTCCGCGAAGATTGTCTAGCTGTCAACTATGACACGATTTCTGAAACTCCTTTTTTTACCCAGAATCAGCCGATTTTGTTAGAAATTCCAAAAGTATTTCCAGAAGAACCTCCGAATATATATATTTCCTATCTGCAAGGTGGAACATAACATCAAGCAGGTTAGGGAGCATAACCATTTTCCAAGGCTCTTCATAGAAAGGCTTTCTTGAGCTAAAAATTGAAAGTTTAGCTGCAGAGATGCCAGAGCAAGGTGCATCACCCTGACGTGCACCACTCTTGTATATTGAGGCGAAAGAAGGTCACATAAGATTATGTGTTGACTGCCATCGATGTAAAAAAATCACAATGCATGACCGTTAATTCCCTCCACGTGTTGACGACGTATACGATCGACTACAGGGTGCTAAGCACTTTTACAAGAACAGTTTACAATCATGTTGTCAACGGTGGCGAGTGAAAGAGCAGGACACTTCCATGACTGCTATTCGCACACGAGTTGATCGTGCTGTATCCACGATTTTGTTTTATTCTCAAGAATGCTTCAGCAGCATTATGGACTTGATAAATCGAGTTCCATGAACAAATAAACAAGTTCGTTAGTACTTTCATCGAGGACAACCTGATCATCTCTAAGTCCAGAGAATAGCATGAAGAACATATTCGCACTATGTTACAAGTTATACTACATCAGAAATTTCACCTGAAATTTTTTTCTTTCAGTAAGAATTTCGGGTGATTACAGTGACACGCTGAATCACGTTGACTCTTGTGGTTAATCTTACCATGACGCGGTTTAGGCATAAAGGAGAGAACCCTACACTAAATTGTATGTTCTAGTGAAGCCTACGCTAACATAATTCTAATTTCAGAGACTCATAGTTTTGTAAATATCTATGTATCCAGTTTCTATGAAGCAAGATACAGTTTAGTTCATTTCTAAGAATCTGCCATACCGGCAGGATAAGATAGAACACCAACAGGTCAGGAGTTATTTCCACCCTTGGAAATTGTGAAACGGAAAATGGACAATACCTCCATGGAATTGTTACCAGACTATCGTAAGCTCAGAAGAAGCATGATGCCATCTGGGTTGTTTTCAACCTTTTGACCAAGTCTGCAAATCGTTTCATCTGTAAGGACTTCACCGCTAGCAGATTATCAAGCATGTTCCCTTCAAAGATCGTACGATCACTGGACACCCTTTCAGCCATCAGCACAGATGAAGACTCGTGTACGCATTCATTATTACGTACACGTCCTTGTTTATTCTTACGTTTTACTTTCTCATTCACGTCCATGACACTATTTTCGTTCATGATCATATTCTAGCTTACGATTTAAGTTTCTCTTTTGTCCTGGAAAGTTTACAGCAAGCTTGGGAGACCAGACTCGGGTTTAATAAAGTTTTCATCTTCAGGCTGACGCTTCACGTCACATTCCGCGACTTACCTCTTACCGGTTGACGTTACCACCTCAGTTGTTCCATGTACACGATATGTTTCACATGTCATGTTCATTCCACTTGCTCATATCATGTTCCCGATATTTTGCACGCGCCACGTCCACCATAGTCTGCCCATGTTACATTCACCATATCTCCACGTAACACGTTCACAATTGATCACGTATCACGTTCACAATTGTTACGTACTACGTTTCATTATGTCTCGTACATTATTACTAAGACATTATTGTGTCATTTATTCCAGATTATTTGGTATCGTAACATTTTGTTATCCTTACACGTCACATCTTAGCTGTTTGATCAATTCAGGAACCCGTCTCTCGTTGGGGAATCAGAAATTTTTTGTATCATCAAGACAGAGTCATGAAGATCAAGATTATTATTTACGTGAAGATCTGTTAGAGGATCGTTTCGAGCAGGAAGCCACTTGGAAATGGAGGATTCCATCTGGATCCTTAACCTCTTTTCGGTCCATGAGTTAGTTATGATCGTTTCAATTACGTCACGTTCCATGTCCTTTCCAATAATGTCAAGTTCCATGTCACCTCAAGTAATATCACATACATGTCCTTTCAGCTCACATGCCCTTTTAGTTTTGTGTATCTTCAGTTCCTATAACCTCATCATTTTATCTTACCTTCAATGCAAGGACGAACGATCCTTTTATAGGGGAAGAATTACAAAATTCATAACACTATCACGACCCTAATTCGAGGACGAATTATTCTTTTAGAGGGGAAGAGTTGTAAAACCCGCATTAAAATACCATGAACAATAAACATGAACAGTAAATACACGAAATACGAGTAAATTAAAACTTTCTACTTATAATACATTACACGTGTCACGACATTAGATAACAAGTATATACGTATATTATAAATGTTTCATGAACATGACATTTAATTCACGACACTTGAACATGAGAATACAAGAATATTTAATAAGTTAAAAAAACTAAGGATTTCTTGTTGGGCTTTATGTTGCCGTGGCTAGGAGACCAAAACAAGGAAGGAGGGCCTTTGACCCATTAACCAATATTAATCCTAAACTAATAATACTTCCAGGAGATTTACCTTATTATTATTTTTCCAAAAAAACAACAAGAAACCCTAAGCCCTCCCCTTGCCGCCGAAAATCAAGAAAACACCAAGGGTGTTTGTGGTTTTTTATTTTGATTTTTGGTATATTCGTGTTCGTGTTCTAATTCCTCATTCACTCACGCACTCGGTAACACCAAAACCTTAATATTTTTATTCCTTTATATTTAAATCTTGATCATATGTTTTGAATCTACAAAAGCATGAAACAAGAACATGTAGTAATAATTAATAATCAAGATTTAGGTTTGGTTTGGGTTGTTTTGTTCGGCCGACGCACAGCCGAGAGCCACCAAGATCTCGGTGGGTTTTGTTTCACCACCATCCGAGACCCCATGGCCTCGGAGTGGTTTTGATTGGTCGACGGCAAGAAAAAGGGAACCCCGGCTATGGCCGGGGTGGCGTTTGATTTGGCTTAGTGTCAACCGAGACCCTACAAGGTCTCGGTGGGACTTTTTGTAAAACAGTGGGAACCCCGGCGCAAGATGGGGTGTTCTTGGTTCGAACAGTGGCTAGCCGAGCCACATCAGTGGCAACCAGCGGCTACAGCTGGTGGTAAATAGGTTCTGACAGTGGCAACCGGCTAGGTCGGGTAGTCACTGTCGGGCTGTTTGGGTCGGCTTATGTGTTTCGGCTTATATGAAAACACGGGTTCGGGTTCGGGACAAACTTGTAAAATCAGATTATATGTTATTTATTTAAATTAATACATGTCCAATTAATTTAATTAAATATGACTCAGGTTATTTAATTATACCAATTAAATCATGTTAACCTAAGTATTTATTTTATTTAAGACTAATTTAATTAAATCATGTTTTATTTAATTAAATTATATAACCTATAGTCTATTAATTAACCATGTCATTTATTAATAAGCTATACTATTTAATCCATGACTTATAGTATTTTACCAATAAGCTTTAACTTATATTTTGGACTTATTAATCAGCTTATTTCTATTTATGGAAACTTTCTACTTTTGGAAACTTATTCTATTTTTGGAAACTTACTATTTTTTGAAACTTTCTATTTTAGGAAACCTGCTATTTTTAGAAAGTTACTTAGTATTACAATACAAGTATAGTAATACCTTATTACATGAATTATAAACAACAGGATACAAGAATAGCTATAGATAACACATTATACAGTAAAACATGACAGAACATGAATAGCAAGCTAAGAACAAAAAGAACCAGTAAAATGCACATATCACAGACAACTCATACACGTCCCTATTCTTATGTAGTATTATTCGTCAAGGCGTAGTAGGTTCTTTAGCGTTTCCGTTAGCTTCTACTGGACACAAGGTACAAATTTCCCGTCCTTTAGTAAGGATCTCTTCCTTTATTAGGATTCCCGTATGCCGCCAACTGTTTTCCCAGTAGTTACAGATTTAAATGCTTATGGTTTATTAGTTACATTAGCCATATACATGCATGCCAAATTCACCTAGTTGTGGAGGTACCATAACCATAACACTAGAGGCACCAGTTTTATGACTTCACCACGGCGGAGTGATAGCTCGTAGCGTCCCTTTAGTTTATTTGGCTATTATTTATTTATTATGTTATCATGTGGGGCGTATAGGTGCATCCTAGTTACAGTTTCAGTCAGGATTTACATGGTGAATGTGGTGTGTGCCTTGCATCCTTCACAAGGAGCTGATCCCTCTTAACCAGACCAAATTAATTAGAGGCATCCACTCTAATTGCATGACGAGGTAACTCCTCTATGTATTCATGAACGTTGTTGACCTCATGACCTATATTGGCTTTTGGTATATTAAACTAATATAGATTTTCATAAGTAAACATAAGCTATTTTTTAGAACTAAAACTAGTGATACATGGAATATGTTAGCCCTATATTTTATATAGTCGAACAAGAATGTAATAGGTCATCTCAGTCGTTAAATGGTCTTGTATTGTAATAGGTTAGTCGGGAAAACCGGGCTTGGACTTTAAGCTAATATTGTATAAGTTAGGGGCGTAAGCCCAAAACAAAGCCAAGCTCGGCCCAAGGAAACAAAGCCCACGGCCCAAAAGGCCAAGGGTATATAACCCTCTTTCACATGTGAAAGAGGGTGTTGGTTCATTTTACTTTCTCTCTCTAGTAAATATAAACCTTCCAAATCTCTCTTGTTTCTCTCTCTACTTTTCTTCTCTTTCTCTCTCTAAATATCTCTTCTAAATCTTGTGTTATGGATTAAATGGGAACAACATTTGGTATCAAGAGCCTATAGTGGATAGGTGATTGAAGATTCGTGTGGTGTGTTCTTGATTTTTCGTGATCATTTTGATCTTTATATCACGTCCAAAAATTTTTTCTTGTGTTTTTTATGCTTTTTTCTTGATACAAATCTTCTACATAGTTGTGGTAGGGATTTGGTATAGTTACTTTGGCTAAAAACACAAAATTTTTGGGTGTTTTGATCACTTTTTGGCTTAAAATCACGAATTGGTTGAGTTTTGTCCGAGAAAAGTGGAAAATATTCCGATCTGGTCAAATCGGAAAAGGGTTTACTTATTCAGATCGGCATTCCGATTGGTTGATATTCAGATTGGGCATTCCGATTGGCATTCAGATCGGCATTCCGATTGGTTGATATTCAGATTGGGCATTCCGATTGGCATTCAGATCGGCATTCCGATTGGTTGGTATTCAGATTGGGTATTCCGATTGGCATTCAGATCGACATTCCGATTGGTTGGTATTCAGATTTGGTACATTCCGATTGGTATTCAGATTGGGTATTCCGATCACTCATTCCGATTGGTCATTCCGTTTTGGCATTCCGATTGGGTATTCCGATTTGAAATTCCGATTGGTCATTCCGACAAGGTTATTCCGATGGGCATTCCGCTGGATATTTTTGTTTGAGCAATTTTTAGTCTTAGCCACTATCTAGACTAGTTTAGGAACATCGTTTACACGAAGATTAAAAAAAGAAAAAAAAAAAAAAAAAGAAAAAAAGAGTTAAAATTTTTAGGTCAAGTAAAATCAAATTTTTTCCCTATTAGTTTTTGGCTATTTCTAACTCAAATTCAAAATTTGTCGATACAAAATTTTTCGGCTTACCGTTTTGTCAGACTGAGGAATTTATTGTCGGACTGAGAAAAACATTTTCTGGAAATTTCGGAATTTCAATTTTAACCACACATCATCACAACAAATCCACTAAGATCTGCAATTCATTCACAAGTATTCACCATGTCTAACAACAACATCAACATTGCAACTGCTAATCAAATTCGTTTGGAACAAGGTGGCAACGGTAATCCACCTGTGCTCACTGCCGGTTGCTACGTTCAATGGAGATCTCGTTTTCTCAGATTTCTCGACGGAAAAGAAAATCGAACTGCTCTTCGTCACTGCCTTGAGAATCCACCTCCAGTTTTTGAATTCAGACCAATTACCACACAGGCAGAGGATGGTACTTCATCAACTATACGAGCTATGGAGGATTTTGACACATGTTCTGCTGAGAAAAAGAAACTCCTCCAAGCTGAAGCTGATGCTGTAAACTTCATACTCACTGGAATTGATAACGATATCTATTCCACAGTCGATGCATGTCCTAATGCTATGGAAATGTGGAATGCAATTCATCGATTGAAGCAAGGTGAGTCGATCAATGTTCAAGATCTCGAGACTAATCTACTTTGGGAGTTTGGAAAATTCACATCTGAAGATGGTGAATCCATTGACTCATATTACTCGAGATTCTACAAAATGATGAATGAGCTTGTCAGAAATCAGTGCACCATCTCCAATCATCATGCCAATGTTCAGTTCTTACTTCAACTCAAGCCGGAATGGCAAAGGTTTGTGACTTTGGTCAAACAAAGGGAGGATATCAAGACTATCTCTTACCACAAACTTTATGATATCTTGAAACAACATCAGAATGAAGTGAATGAACTAAGGGCTGAAAAGGCAGAACGGTCTGCTAATTCTATTGCTTTTGTGGCTGCTACTTCAACAAAACCCGTTCCCCGTCAACAACCACCTACTCATTCCTCAAAGTCATCAAGCTCATCCACCAAACCTCTAGTTGCTGCTAAACACAAAGCAAAAGCAATTGTCCCCACTCCACCTCCAAAGTATGACACCGAGTCAGATGGAGACAGTGATGATGAACAAACTTCAAGGGACAAGAAGATTGAAGAACTCATGGCTTTACTCACCACAACTTATAAGAAGATCTACAAACCTACCAACAACAACCTCAGATCATCATCCAATGCTAGATATAAGGAAGTTGATCATGCACCTAGGTATGATCGTGATGCTAGGTATGATAATCAGAGGATGCTGAATCAAGTTGGGGCTAGAGATACTGTAGGCACTCCGGTTGTGCAGAAGACTGGGATTCAATGCTTCAACTGTAAGGGATTTGGGCACATGGCTAGGGAATGCAAGAAGCCAAAACGGGTTAAGGACTCAGGGTATCACAAGGAAAAGATGCTGCTGTGTAATAAAGAAGAAGCAGGAATTCCACTCACAGCAGATGAAGTTGACTGGCGTGATGACACTGATGATGAAGCCGATGATCAAGAGCTAGAGGCACATTATGTGTACATGGCAAAGATTCAAGAAGTGCTTCCAGAGACTACTGATACTTCTGGACCTATCTTTGATACTGAGCCAATTGAAAAGGTACCAACAAATGATAACTATAATGTGTTTGCTAATGAACGACGGCATCCTGAGCAACCCGAAAGCATCAATGACACATATGTAATGGACACGGAGGATAGCAATATCACTACGGATTCACAGCATATGTGTAATGATGACGGTAATGCTGCTCAGGATACTGACTCGGATGAGGACCGTGATTTGCTTGCGTCTATAATTGATTCTTTAAAACATGAAATTGAGGAAAACAAAGATGCTAATAAACGTTTGAAGCAAGCAAACACATCCTTAGCCGAGGAGATAGACAGGCTTAAAGAGTGTGATTATGTAAAAGAAGCTGATCGACGAGTTGCAATAGCTAATGGTTTGGTATATGAACGTAAGGTGCTCAACGAACAATATTGTTCTGAAGTAACACACGAAATTCATATGTCAAAACAAAAGATATCAGAACTTGAAGAACAACTACTGCTACATAAACTCCAAATTACTGAATTAGAGTCGGTTAACAAAGAACAAACTGAGCTTTATAAAACTCGTGAAGAAAAGGATATTGAAAAAATTCTTGCTTTGGAAAAGAGAGTCGACACGTTAAACAACATTGTTTACAAAACGGGTCAGTCTATTCAAACTATGAATATGCTCAATAGAAATATGAAAACGAGTTTTGTCAAGCCTGAATATCTCAAGAAAGCTCAAAGTACCAAGCCTGCTCTTTATGATATCGGTTGTTATGTTGATAATCTTGCTCTTATGCTTTCCCCTGACTGCGACGAAATCATTCGTCAACAAGAAGAAAGTCGATCAAACTTAAGTGATTTAATAAACCTTTCTGATTCTAACAATCATATTAAGTTTGTCCCTCAAAAAGAACTTTCAAAAGAACAAAAGATGTATAATAGTGTTCCACCACCAAGTGTTGAACCACAAAAGAAAGTTTCTTTAAAAAGGAGTTTCAAAAAGCAATCAATTTTGTTAGAAAAGCGAATTTTGGATGAAAAACGTAAATGGGATGAGAAAAGCAAAAGTGTTCAGCAATTTGAGTTTATAAAACAAGGGGTTTTAAATTTGTACAAAGGTGTCGTCGACTATGAAAAAGTTTCTAGGGATACCATTTGGAATATTAAACCTAACCCACAAGTAGAATTCGTCATCCAACAATGCATTGTTCCAACCATTGATGATCTTTCAAAAAATGTGGAAATGTTTTATAATGCTCTCACTGAGGAAATGTTAAGTGATTTAAGCTATGTCAAATCTCTTGAAGATGAAGTTGATTTTCTTCAAATTAAATTAAAGACACAAGAACACCAACTTTCTAACGAAATTGATCGACTTTCTAAGGAATATTTTTATGCTGACCATATGAATGCTATACTTGGTGTGTATACCGATCTTGATCAATATTGTCATGTAGCATGTCTAGTGTCAGAATCGGACGCGAAATGTCGCAATCTTGAAGTAGAGCTTTCAAAACAAATTCAGTCATACAACAAACTTTCGAAAAGCTTTTCTCAACTTGAGAAACACTCCATTTCTCTTGAACTTGCTTTACAAAAAGGTGAAAAATCTCATAATCATAAAAAGTGTCAAGAAATGTCAGCTTCTTCGTTTCGTCTACTAAATGAAAAAGATTTCGAAATAAATGATTTGAAAGCTCAGCTAAAAGAAAGGGACATTGCCATAAGTGAGTTACAGAAACTCATTGAGAAAATGAAAGGAAAGTCTGTTTTGGGTAAACCATCCGCTGTTCGGCAACCGAATGCGGTTAAATGCCCTAAATCATCTATTTTGGGACAATCCCCACAGACTTTGCCTAAGATAGGAAATGATAAGAGCACTAATGTGATAGCACCTGGAATGTATAAGATGAACACTAGGTCCACTCAAACTGGAACAACGCAGTTACCTCAGAATACTAGGAAAACTAATCAACGTGTGTCTTCTTCTACAGGAGTAAATCCCACTACTAGTGTTAGCGGACCACAGCTTAAGAGCACTAGAGTTGAAGATAGAGTCATGCCTAACAATAGTCAAGGGAAGAAGAATGAAGTAGAAGATCACCGTAGGAATTTTAAGTTTTCTAAGAATAAAACGTCTGTAACTGCATGTAATGACAGTTTAAATGCTAAGACCTCGAATGTTGAATTTGTTTGTGTTGAATGTGGCAAATGTGTTCGTACTTTCAATCATGATGCTTGTGCTCTTAATTATAATGGCGTGAATACTAGAACTAGGAAGCCTATTCGTATGCCCACTAGTACTAGTAAACCCACAAGAACTTTGAACCAATCCACTGAGCAACCACTTAAGAAACTAAGTGCGTTAGAATCCACTACTCTACGTAAACAAAGCAGGTTAAAGAAGCTATATGAGAACATGATTAGGACATGTACACGGGGGTATTCAAGATTTACACCACCCGGATACAAATGGGTACCTAAGACAACCCCCATTCTAATTGGGTCTATGAATGTTAGCTTGCCTTTAGAATCTAGGTCCACTACTATTTTGGAACCCGTTTCTATCAAGGGCTCCCATTTGTCAAATGCTACATTGTCTTCTAATTCTTCTGCAGCTCGTCGAACTCATCCTATTCATAATGGACTCCGGGTGCACAAAGCACATGACGGGCAATCTCAAGCTTCTCATTAACTTCGTGGAGAAGTTTCTGGGTACGGTACGGTTTGGAAATGATCAATTTGCACCGATACTCGGATATGGAGACTTGGTTCAAGGGAATATCACTATAAAACGGGTTTATTACGTCGAGGGACTGAATCACAATTTATTCTCGGTTGGTCAATTTTGTGATGCGGATTTGGAAGTGGCTTTTCTGAAATCTACTTGCTATGTTAGAGACTACGATGGGAATGACCTTCTTACAGGTTCTCGTGGTTCTGATCTCTACACAGTAACTCTTCATGACACATCTTCAACAAATCCAATTTGCTTAATGGCTAAAGCTTCATCATCTCAAGCATGGTTATGGCATCAACGATTGTCACATCTCAACTTTGACACCATCAACTTGCTTTCGAAGAATGATATTGTGACCGGTCTTCTTAAGTTGAAATTCGTCAAAGACCATCTTTGTTCTTCTTGTGAGTTGGGGAAAGCAAAACGGAAGTCTTTCGAAACAAAGACTACCCCTAGCTCAAAAGGACGATTGGAACTTCTACACATGGATTTATGTGGTCCCATGCGTGTAGAGAGTATTAACGGGAAAAAGTATATTCTAGTGATTGTTGATGATTACTCTAGATACACATGGACTTTCTTCTTAAGGTCCAAAGATGAAACACCATAAGTTCTCAAAAACTTTCTCAAGATGATACAACGCAATCTTCAAGCTCAAGTCTTAACCGTAAGAACGGATAGGGGTACTGAATTTTTGAACAAGAACTTGCAATCTTACTTTCAAGAAGAAGGCATCGAACATCAAACGTCTATTGCTCGAACTCCTGAACAAAACGGCGTTGTCGAAAGGCGGAACCGTACTTTGGTTGAGGCTGCTCGAACAATGCTTTCTGCTTCAAAATTACCACTATTCTTCTGGGCTGAAGCAATTGCAACTGCCTGTTATACTCAGAATCGTTCTCTCGTTATCCCTAGACATGAAAAGACACCTTACCACATCATCAATGGCAGGAAACCTACTGTCAAATTCTTTCACGTATTTGGATCTTTATGCTACATTCTTAAAGACGGTGAGAATCTCGACAAGATGAAAGAAAAAGGTGATGCATGTATTTTTGTGGGGTATGCGACATTGTCGAAAGGATATCGAGTCTATAACAAGAGAACAAAGATCATTGTCGAAACAATTCATGTGAACTTTGACGAATTGCCACACATGGTACTTGATCACAACAGCTCAAGTCCCGCACCTCAATGTCCAGCTATGGCACCTACACAAAACAGTGTACGCCCCGTGCAAGAATGTCAACAAAGTACTCCTACAGCAGACTCGACGGATACAACACATATGAATGAGTTGGTTGACTTATATGATCCTATGTTTGATGAATATTACTATGGAAACAATCAAGTTGTGTCAAAGCCTTCCGCTGTCAATACTGCTGATGCACCTGAACAAAATCAACAAGACACAACTGCCTCTACTTCAGCAACCGTTGCTCAAGAGACAATTCCAGTGGATACTCAACAAACTCAAGAAACTGTCATACAACCAACATCACCAACCGTCAATGCTGAAGGAGGAAACAACAATCAAGCAGCCGATGCACAACCTAACGAAGAAGAATTTATCAATCCGTTCGGTACACCGGTACACGAAGTCGGAGAGTCTTCTACTCAACATGTTGATCCGTCCAACATGCATACATTCTACCAACCATATCCATCCACTCACCATTGGACACGTGATCATCCATTGGAGCAAGTAATTGGAAATCCTTCACAACCGGTTCGAACACGCAGACAACTCGAAACCGATGGCGATGTGTGTATGTATGCACTCACCGTGAGTTCAACTGTACCTACAAACATCAAACAAGCCATGACTGACCATGCGTGGATTGAATCAATGCAAGACGAAATTCATCAGTTTGAACACCTAAATGTTTGGGAACTTGTTGACCGACCCTATGGAATGTCAATTTTAGATTTCAAATGGATCTGGAAAAACAAACTAGATGAAGAACAAACCATCATCAAAAACAAGTCTCGTCTTGTGGTTAAGGGGTATCGTCAACAAGAAGGGATAGATTTCGATGAATCATTTGCTCCAGTTGCTCGTTTGGAAGCAGTCAGGATATTCCTTGCTTATGCTGCACATAAGGGCTTCACGGTTTTTCAGATGGACGTTAAAACTGCTTTTCTCAACGGTCATTTGAAGGAAGAAGTGTATGTGAATCAGCCGGAAGGATTCATCGATCCTCATCATCCTGACAAAGTCTATCGTCTCAAGAAGGCTGTATATGGACTTAAACAAGCTCCAAGGGCATGGTACGAAGAACTTTCAAACTTCTTGGTGTCCAAAGGATTCTCCAAAGGTTCTATTGATCCTACTCTTTTTACAAATAAATATGGGGATGACATAATGCTGGTGCAAGTTTATGTTGATGACATTATTTTTGGTTCTACGAACCCAAAACTTTCAAAACGTTTTGAAAAATTAATGCACAGCAGATTTGAAATGTCAATGATGGGGGAGCTAAAATTCTTTTTAGGCCTCCAGATTCATCAATCCCCACGTGGTATCTTCATTAACCAAGCTAAGTATGCTCAAGAGATACTTAAAAAGCATGGTATGACCTCATGTGCTCGCGTTGGTACACCATTGTCGACCACATCCCTAGACGCTGACTTGTACTCATATCCCGTAGATCAAACGCGATATCGCAGTATGATCGGGTCACTTATGTACCTTACAGCCAGCAGGCCTGATATTCATCATGCCACATGCTATTGTGCACGATATCAAGCCAGACCTACTCAAAAGCACCTCAAAGAGGTTAAACGAATCTTTCGGTACCTTAAGAATACCATTCACATGGGACTCTGGTATCCGAGGGAAACCGGTTTTCATCTAACGGCTTTTTCAGATTCTGATCACGCAGGTTGTCTTGATAGTCGTAAAAGCACTTCTGGAAGCATACAATTTCTAGGGGAAGACAAGCTTGTCAGTTGGTCGTCAAAGAAGCAGGATTGCACTTCGCTCTCATCAGCTGAAGCAGAATATGTGGCTCTATCCGCGTGTTGTGCTCAAGTCCTCTGGATGAGAACTCAACTCACGGATTATGGCTTCCACTTTGATAAAATACCTATGAATTGTGACTCAAAGTCGGCCATAGCCATATCTTGCAATCCGGTTCAACACTCCCGCACCAAGCACATCGATGTCAGATATCACTTCATCAAGGAACAAGTGGAACGCGGCATCGTGGAATTATACTTTGTCAGAACTGAGTACCAGCTGGCAGACTTGTTTACAAAAGCTCTATCGAAAGATAGGTTTGCGTATCTCGTTGGCCGTCTTGGTATGAAGTATATGACTCCAGAAGACTTGGAGGTTTTGGCAAATGAAGCTGCTTGATATTCTCTCATAATGACTTCTAGGCGCATCACAACTTAGAACTCGGACCTCAACTAAGGAAAGTTTATCTCGGACGATAACTTATCCTTCTCAACGAGAAATTCATATTTCTCGGTCATGAGCTTCTCATAAAAACATTCAAAGTTTTTAAGTTCATGAAAACGATTTCTAAGTAAATGTCAGCTTAGAACTCGAAATTCAACTTAAGGAAAGTTTATCACGGATGATAACTTATCCTTCACAACGGGAAATTTATTTTTCTTGGTCATGAGCTAGTCACAAAACAATCAAAGTTTTGAGCTCATGAAAAACGGACCCGAAAGGGGAGTGTACGTTTCAGTGCGCATTCCCTAAGCAATAGAAGAGAAGTCTTCTATCCTGATTATTTTAAAACCGTTGAACACAATTTTTCAAGAATTTCTCAAAAGGTTTTTCTAAATCATTCAAAATTGTGTGTTCAACACTCCCTTCCTCATAAGTGGTTTTTCTATCTCAAAATTGTCATATGTTATTTTGATCAATTTTTGAGGGGGAGCGTTTTAAAATCAAGCCTTTTAATGTTGTTGGGTACATCTCTAAAATGTCATATTTTATGTATCCAACACATTCCGAAAATGATATGAAATTGTCAAATGTAATATATTATATCGGAAAAGGCATCTCAACTCCGTACCTCAACATATTTTGTGGTGTCGTTTTTCTAAAATTTTGTCAAATTTTGTCTCAAGACACACATATATTGTTGAGGGGGAGCGACCCGACTGAAAATGTTCCATGCTTCATTCGTGCACACATGTTTCTCTCTCAATCGGTTTTCAGAAATTGTCATATTTTAATCAATTAGTATCTCTAATATGATGTTTTTATATTAGAGATAGGGGGAGAAAATGTGATTAAAATGTAATATATCGCAACAAGTGATCTTAAAGACTCAAGTGCAACTCTTTCCTTCACATGCCAAACTATTTCGTATATCGATGCATGTGTGTAGGGGGAGCTTTTCGGAAATGTAAAACTTTCAAGTGTTAAAAGTTTTGATTTTTATCAAACACTTTGAATGGTTTTCAATGGTTTATGGTTACGATCTATACCCAAAACAACCTACTATCCACGACGGAACGATGGAGTCAAAAGGTGGTTTAGGATAGGAAACTAAGTCCTATGATCCAACCAGAACCGGAAGGATCTACCCAAGGACATTCCATAGCTAGAAATAGTTGTCCTTAGGAAAGATGGAGTGGAATGAAGCTGAATGCGGACCAAGTACTTAAGTTAGCACTGGAACAATCACAACAAGGTGCTAATGATGACGTATTGGTAAGCATTGAAGGAGTTGAATATTCTATGCAATTTAGGTAGAAACCGGGTTAACACATCTTTTGAAGACAAGTGTCATGGACCCAGTGATGCGATGCACAACCCTTCCCCAGCCATTCGAGTTTCTCTCAAAAGAAACTTGTCTCATTGTCACGGAGATCAACACGTATCTATTAACTTTCTCACTCCGAGTCAGTTAATATTGAAAAGGTGGCAGTCTGCTCCAGCCTCCGATTACCAAAAATGCCCTTATTGAGTCTAGAGCCAAACGAGATCTATCTATCATCTCATTAGGACACAATCGAGTCCTACGCATTATCCTTGTGATATTGCCAGAACATCTGAGTGATACGATTCACAATGAAGATGGAAATCCTGCTTGAGCCAGCATTAAACAAGCTCATGGTAGGTAACTTGTGCGATTCTACACAAATCAAACTTGTGAGAACTAGAAAGCAACTAAGTTTCGATTCTTAATTGATTCAAACTTGATTCCAGGTTTCTTCGCAAAATCCATGTGATCTTGCCAGAACATTCAGAGTGACACTCATTAGTGTTCACAGTGACGAATGGAAATCCTTCCAGTGTCAACATCAAACAGCACTGCGGTAGGTAACTCGCAAGATTCTCTATGAATCAAGCTTGTGACAAACTGGAAAGCAACAATGGTGCGATTCTTTTAGAATCAAACTTGTTCCAGGAAATCTGAATTGACGACTCTAATCAGACGGATAATTTATCCTTATGATTCACTCTTTACGTTCGCAGTCTGCTTTGAGACGGTCGAGTAAAGAGAACTGGCTACTACCGCCGGGAAACCCTGTCAAGGAGGTTCTTAATCGAATCTACCTGATCACAGGTACGGTATTTAATACCGTTTAACGGTCTTCACCGACCGGAGGTAAAACGCTACCGAGTTAGGGTGAAATGTTCAAAGCCATTTCATCCGTGTCTATATATGTTGCTGCATATCAAGAAGGTGGCGTAGCTGTGCAACCGATGTCGATTCAGAAGTCACAAGAGCACAAGATGGCGATAATCAAGATACCTAAGAATGTAAGAATGTAATAGGTCATCTTAGTCACAAGGAGTACAGATGAAGATCTCAAGCACTCAAAGTCAAATGACAAAGGCTCAAGATAAAGATCACGAAAGCATGAAGGAACAAAGCTGTTACAAACAAGGTCAAGACCAAGATACAAGACCAAAGCAGGAAGATCTCCTCTACAAGAATGTATTCTCTCATTCATCTTATGCTTGTTAAGCTTTTTAAGATGACCGATACATTGGGGGAGATTGTTAGCCCTATATTTTATATAGTCGAACAAGAATGTAATAGGTCATCTCAGTCGTTAAATGGTCTTGTATTGTAATAGGTTAGTCGGGAAAACCGGGCTTGGACTTTAAGCTAATATTGTATAAGTTAGGGGCGTAAGCCCAAAACAAAGCCAAGCTCGGCCCAAGGAAACAAAGCCCACGGCCCAAAAGGCCAAGGGTATATAACCCTCTTTCACATGTGAAAGAGGGTGTTGGTTCATTTTACTTTCTCTCTCTAGTAAACATAAACCTTCCAAATCTCTCTTGTTTCTCTCTCTACTTTTCTTCTCTTTCTCTCTCTAAATATCTCTTCTAAATCTTATGTTATGGATTAAATGGGAACAACAGAATACGCCTAGGTTTTTCCGCTGCTACTCATGTTCATATGCTTTATATGCTTCCATTATTCTATGTTTTATTGTATATTAGTGTACTGGGTGTTATGCTTAGCCGTTTCCATTTCCATGTTCCCAAAACGGCAGGTACCTAAGGTTAGAATTGAGCATTTGGAGAGCATGTAAAGGATGGAAGCTAACATAGACTTATTCTACTTTTTACCTTCATTTAATTATGCTTGTTTAGTCCTTCCCAATTTCATTTACTTTCATTATGTTTTTGGTATATGTTTGGGAACCGATGTTTGATTACGGTTTTCCCTTTGGTCATGTATGATTAGTACATTTTACCTTGCATGCTTTGATGACACGCCATAATTATCTTGTGATATTTCATTTATCAAAATGGGGTGTTACAGATCTCATAAGGTTTAAGCTGTCGTTATGCATAATCAATCACTTTCCCATGTTGTATGAGAACACAGCCAAAGACCTTCCCTGAAGCATCACTATAGATCTGAAATCCACCTATACCAGATGGGATAGTAAGAATAGGTGCAGATACCAACCTCTTCTTCAGTTCTTCAAATCTCTTCTCTCTTTCTCCAGTCCAGACGAATTTCTTCCTTTTCTGCATTAGTTTGGTCAATGACAGTGCTAATCGGGAAAAGTTTTCTACGGACCTAGGGTAGTAACCAGCTAAGCCTAGAAAGCTACAAACTTCAGTTGTTGACGTCGGTCTTGGCCACTTGGTAATAGCCTCAACCTTCAAAGGATCCATGGTTATCCCTCTGTGGATACGATGTGGCCCAGAAACGCCACTTTACTCAACCAGAATTCGCATTTGGAGAACTTGGCCTACAATTGCTTTTAGCGAAGTATCTGTAATACTGTACGAAGATGGTCTTCATGTTCTTCCTTTGATTTAGAGAAAATCAGGATGTCAGCAATGAAGACTATAACAAACTTATCTAGAAACTCATGGAAGACACGGTTCATCAAATCCATGAAAACTACTGGAGCATTGGTAAGGCCAAATGGTATGACTACGAATTAGTAGTGTCCATAGCGTGTACGAAAAGCAGTCTTGGCGATATCCTGCTCTTTCACCCGTATTTGATGGTAGCCAGACCTCAGATCCATCTTAGAGAAATGTTTGGCACCTTGTAGTTGGTCAAACAGATAATCAATGCGTGGTAAAGGATATCGATTTCTAATGGTAATCTTATTAAGTTCACGATAATCAATGCAGAGTCGCATACTGTCATCCTTCTTCTTCAAGAATAACACCGGTGCACCCTATGGAGATGTACTAGGGAAAATGAAACCTCGCTCCAAAAGTTCATGTAGCTTCTCCTTTAACTCCTTAAGCTTAATTGGAGCCATGCGATAAGGATCCTTGGAGATCGACTCAACTCCTGGAATGAGCTCGATATTAAACTCTACCTCACGAGCATGTGGTATGCCCGAAAGTTCGTCAGGAAACACGTCGGGGAATTCTGACACAATAAGCTGATCCTTAAGGGATGGAGATTCAGCCTCAATATCATGAACAACAGCTAAGAAGCCCTCGCAACCATCTGATAGTAAGGCACGTGCTTGTATGGCTGAAATTAACTATACAGACCTTCCTGGTATAAAACCATTGTGGATGTACTCTGGTGCATTGACATCACCAAAAATAACCCGATATGAATGGCAATCTATCGTGGCTTGCTGTTTGGATAACCAGTCCATGCCTAATATCATGCCGAATTCGCACATGTCCAAAGGAAGTGCGTCAAATGAACGGATTTTGTCATCAAACCTAAGGGGAAGATCTTTGTACCCATGTGTGATGCGTACAGAGTCTCTCAAGGACGTGGAAATGTTTAAGACATTTTCCAGTGGCATAGAGGATATCCTAACACGATTGGCATAAGCAGTGGATATGACCGAATGAGTCGCACCCGTATCAAATAAAATGAATGCAGCTTGACCATACATAAACAAGATTCCAGTGATGGTACATGATGACTTGTTGGCTTGGTCACGTGTAGTAGTGTACACACTTCCAGTACTCGGAGGTGGCTTGGTGTCATCATGCCCACAAGTGCCCTCAATCTCACCCATGTGGTAATCCTTCATGCAATGGCCTCGCTGGCCACACTTGAAGCAAGCATCGCTAGCACGGAGACACAGCCCTGGATGTCTTCGGCTAGTGGTGCAAATTGGGTTAGTATACCCTCCAATAGGTGCCCTAGCTGGTTGGGAGCCTGTTTCAGAAAGTATACGTGAGACATGATTATCGGGTACAAATAGGACAATGCAGAAAATTTAAGATGTAATACCAAATGTTGTTGCACAGTTGGGTTGTGAACCTCTGCGGTCCTGCTCCTGTCCATTGCCAGTATTCCTGGTAGTAGATGATGAAGTGTCAAAATTCATGAATCATAAAGCACATAACATAGAAATGAGTAAATTTAGGGACCTGATGTTGTTGGAGTTGTTGGTCGTTGTTACGGTAATTGTCATTACCGCCACGCCTATCCGAAGCAGAACGGTCCTGAGTCTGACCCTTACCCTTAGGCCGGTTCTATTGCTGAGTGGCCGGTTGGGTCCGGTCCCCAGTGTTATGCCTGAAAGATGTTATTTTATAGAGAATGATAAATATTTGGATAGTGCTGAATTAAATAAAATGATCACCGATGATGACGAAGATATACCTCTTGTCAGGTCTTTCTGCCTCACCAAACTCATCCCTCTCTTGTAGCATCTCCAACTTGCGAGCTGCATCTACCACCTGCGCCACATTATTGAACGTAGCACACACCAGATTTTTGGCGACAGAAGTACGAAGAGCCCAGTGAAAGTGGTACGCGTGCTCCTCTGCAGTCCTGACTGTTGCGCCAAGAAAACCAGCTAGTCGAAGGAACCCCTGGATGAATTCAGTGTTATTTTCCTCCGCTCTCTTCCTAATGCCATGATACTCCCTCTTGAGCTTGTCCTGCTCAACTTTCGGGAAGAACTGCCCCAGAACCAACTCCTTAAACTGTGCCCAAGTCAAGCAAGTCACCCAGTCGTCGCCTTCATTCGACTGCTTATGTGCCTACGACCATGCAAGCACGTCTCCCTCGAACTTGTAACAAGCTAACCTCGCCTTAAAGACAGGGTCGCATCCCATAGCACCAAAAATCTTCTCGATGTGATCTATCCAGCTCTCAGCCTCAGCGGGGTTGTCAGTCTGCTCGAAAGATTTCGAACGCTGCTTATTGAACCTTTCCAGCCATGTGATTAGGGTAGCTGGAGGTGGAGGAGGAGGATTTTGATTCTGGTGAGGGTGCTGATTGTGGTTGGCTTGCACCTCGGCCCGAATCTCATTCCTCAATTGAGGAAGCAGAGCTTGAATAACAGCTTGGACTGTAGCATTCATTTGTTCTTGTTCACGTGTGAGAACCATCTGACAGTATAAAACAAAATGCAATGATTAATCTAATTAAACATAATATAAACATGAAATTTTTTTATGCATGAAACAGTGTATGAAGGCATAGCTAAAGAAAAATGACATGAGTTTGGGTGAACGCCAATGGGTCACCAAAATAAAATTGACATGACGAGGATAAACGTCTATGGGTTGGTGCATCAAAACAAATTGACATGAGCTAATTTAGACGCCTATGGGTGGGTTCACTAAGCAAAATAATTCTAGTAAAAACACATGCGACTAAATATGGCCAGTCTTGTACCAACCATTACTTAGTCAAAATTCCGGCAACAATGATACATGAAACAAATGCATGAAAACAAACTGTCAGTTTTAGGAAGACCATGGTGATTACCCACTAATCACATGTCATGTTTTTAGAGCCTACAGGTCGAAACCTTGGCTCTAATACCATAATTGTAACACCCCATTTTGATAAATGGAATATCGCAGGATAATTATGGCGTGTCATCAAAGCATGCAAGGTAAATGTCTAAACATCAAATGACCATAACAAGGAATACCAGAAATAAACATCGGTAGTCCAAAATAAGCTCACACACACATGAACATAAGTACTGAAAGGAAAAGGACTAAACAATGTCCAACAGAAATGAAGTAATGTAATGTATGGAACTGCATAAAGTAATGAAGGCTAGATAGCTTCCATCCGTATGCACATACTCTCAAAGTCCTACGAGCGTCCCTGAGTACCTGCCGTTTGGGAACATGAAAAGGAAAACGGCTGAGCAAAACGCCTAGTGAATGGATATACAAGCATAGCATTGTGAAAGTCCTCAAATTTCACATATGTGTTATAAGCTATAACTGTCTCAATATGAAAATTTAGCTAGAAATTTTTGCTTTTTGTACCTTACTTGGTAAGATGAACTGCTTCTCACAAGCTGAACTGCCATTACAACGCATTCCTATATGTTTTCAGTACAATTTATATCAAGCCTAAGATCTAAAAGTGATCTAATAAGTTTAATATTGATAAGAACATCTCAAATGTAACCATGATGCCCTAAATCCCCTTAGAAACCATAGAATCCCTATAAATGAGTTGTAAACTCAAGAATGGTAAGTTGTGAATGGAAAACCCATATGAATAATTCATTAAGGATTATAAACAAGTCATAAACTATACTTTGAAGACATAATAATACCTAAGAATGGCAAGAACAAACCATACAAAGCTAAGTATAAGTAATTGTACATAATAGTCTAGATCACCACCTAGAAACCTTGGTAAACAATATTTCAAGCAATGTAACTACATAAAATCAATGAACTATTATAAAAACAATATACTAATTACAATCTATCAAATAAAGGAAAGTTAATTGATCCCAAAATGCTAATATTCACTAATCCATGGCTAATTATAAGTTAAGACCTAGTAACCAAGATTAGCGTATAAAATCCATTTCACATTGAGTTAGAGTCTAATCTTTTGCCATAAATTATAAAACTAAACAATATATCATATTAATATTATACATTCATTTCAAGTCAAGTTACAAGTTGTTAAAGCATAAAGTACAACCTATCAAGGCATAGGATCTTAAGCTCCTATAATTGTCCCTAAAATATGATCAACCTATACAAAACCTTAAAATAAATATGTAGAATCCCTAGAAGTCATAAACATACTATATAAGCCCTATAGTAAGAGTTTATAAAGGTACAAATACTAATTACCCAAGATAGAAAGTCATTAGGATTAATGACCTAAAAACACTTATATTAAGAAATCTAAATGGAATCATCACCTAGTTCTTTTTGGGCAAGTCTATAAATATTTATAGAACTTCATTTAGGTTATAAGATTACGTTAAGACAATTTACAAGTACCCTAAAGCACAAGGTACAAGATTTTAATGCATGGCTTGTAAATTAGGTCAAAATGAGTATTTTCATCCTTTAGACATGTTTACTTAGAATAACCTAATAAAACCAATATAGGGAGTTCATGAACACATTGAGGACAATGTAGGATGTATAAATTGAGTTTACATCAGTAGTTAGTTGAAGGATAATCACATTTACTAAGATTAAACCCTAGATCATTAGAAACCCCAACCCACCTAAGTTTTCTTCCTATTTTCACATCAAAATTACAAAGTTACCAAAATTACAAAGTTAGAAGTTACAAGCCCTAATTTAGGACCCATTTTTGGTTTTCCCTCCAAAAATGATTCAAAATACTTTCCCTACTAAATTTAAACATAGTATCAGATCATATAGATATTTAGGATATATTTTACAAGTAGGTGCATCACCTACTTGTCAATGACACATACTTGTTCTTATCATTTCTAGTTGTGACTTAATATGGACCATATACATAGATATTTTGATCCTAGACTTCATGACTCATTCCTAGACTTGCATAGATCTTTACTAGACTTCCTTAGTCACTAATACCCGATCCTTACACGTTTCATGGCTTAACTTAGAGGTTAAGGCTTGATAATACTATAAATAGGAGCCTTTAGCTTCATTTTAGAATCATCCTTCCATTTCTTACCTAAACACACATACATTCTGTTCTCACACCACCATTGAAGCTCTAAGAAATCCCTAAGATCAGTATCAATCTTTTGAAGAAGTTCTAGGAGTTCTTGAAGAGTTATGAGGAAGATATAGTCTATATACCCCATTAGGAGCCATTTTGGAGCATCCTAGGTAATCATTTTGTTAACTAAGATTTGATCTTGTTATAATATTTTCTTAGAGTTTTTATACAGTTAATAAGATGTTAGAAAGATAATCTGAAAGAAAGTAAGTCATTACATCATTTTAAATGGAAGTTATAAGTTAAAGATGTCCTTAAAATCCTAGTTTTGTAATTTACATGAAATAATAAGCAAAAACACATTTCAAAAGCTATAGTTCTGGTAAAATGATTTTATTATGATTATAAACTTGTTTAGAAACTTTGTTTTAAAATCCTAGATTATTTGGTCCATTTTTGAGATTGTTATGTGATTTCTATAAGTGTAGGGACTAAAACTGTCATTTTTGAAACTATTAAACATTTTGGGCCAAAAGTGTCATTTTATGAAAGTTAAAGTTATAATAATAAATGTTGGAAAGGTTTAGGTCCTAAGGTTAAATATTGAAGCTTTAAAATGCAAATACTAAAACTATATACTTAAGGGGTTAAAAGTGTAATTATACCAAAGTGTAACTAAAAGGGCTATTTTTGCCAATTTTGAAACTAAAGAAGATTAATTATAAATTTTAAGATGTAATTAAAGTATCATGTTATTAGGGAACTTTGTACAAAGATGTTCCATCTCGATATTACGTTCTGACTGAGTGGTTGGGTTTACGATTTAAAGTGCCCTCGCTCCTCAAACGTTTATAAAATGGCTTCTAAGTATGATGGCCCGAACAATGGTGCTAGAATTACCACCAAATATTTATAAAAGAATATATAACCAACACTTAACCAAATTGAACAAAGGATTAAAGACTTGATATTATACACAATGTATTAATCCAGGTTTGTGTGAGATCAAGCTGTCGTTTATGAGACCAAGTTGTGGTTTGTATGATCAAGCTGTTTATCTGTGAATGAAATATATCTGATTATCGCTCAGATTCTATAGACATAAGGTGAGTTCATAGCGTTACTTTTAAATGCTTTCTAAATGATTTGAAAACCCGTGAGGGAATATATGCTAAAACTGGAATACAAGTGCTTTTAAAACTATATGGTATGATTATTGACACTATGTTTACTACTGCCATTAAGTCCCTTTTTAATCGTGCACCGCTAATCATTTCTTGAAAATAAGCGCTAATATCGTGAATAGTACTATTTGGGGTTTGACATCCCCAATCTAGGCAAGTCGCGCTTGCCAGCAGCTGAAGGTTCCTACCTTGGCTAACAAATACACTTTATTTTGCTAAACTAAGGATAGTCTAGTAGGCTTCCTTCTTATAAGGGTAGTTTGTTGTTTATTGTCTAGTAGCGGGGTCATGAGCATAGTGCAGTATGATAACTATTTTATGTGGGTGTATAACAACGTAGCCCGGAGGATATACTTGTATTCAAAATTGTTATTACAAATCTATGAGTTCACACAACCTTTCTGTTGACTTTACGCATATATTTTAGATAATCGTGACTGATAGCATGGAGCAGCACGAGGATGGCATGAAGAGGCACAAGACTAAAATTATTCTAGATTTTGGGAACCTCATACTGTAAAACTCTGATTTTTCAATGAAATATAGAGAAAATTTATTTCATCACTCTTTTGAGTTGTTTTCTGTTATTATGACATGTGTTCTATGAAGTAATACCCTAGATCAATGATCCATTACGTAAAAGTAAAATGCTGGTGTTACAGATTGGTACTCAGTGCCATGGTTATAGAGAACAAGAATTAAAATCTTGACTATAACTACTTTTAAAATAATTTTAAGAAAGTCCTCCGTGCCAATGCCAGTGTTGCTACAAGAATGATGTAATATTATACCAATACTAGGACTTCTACATGTAGAACAATGTGTAAATGATACCATGTTTATGTCTCAGTAATATTTTAGGATTTATTGATGTCTCTAGAAATAGGTATCCCTATCTTCCTCCTATTATCATCTTATCAGATTCTCAAGAAGAACGTTCTACAAGTGTTCCTGATAACTTCACAAAGTATATTTCCACTCTTCCGATGAATAATCCTTATGATACTTCAGAAAATACACCCAAAGACCAGAAAATCCCAAAATCCGTTTTACCCTTTAATGACGACCTCTATATGCAAGTTATACGGGCATATAATGAAGAAGTAGATTTTACACCTTTACACCAAGATTTCCATCACCTTACCCTATTAACATACCATCACCTATATCTGAAACTTTACCTAAAAATACTTATGAACAACAACTTATAGATGTCCTACCCTATATGAAAGAAGTTCCTCCCGAGCGTATTGAAGATATTGAAGATAAAGTTGAAGGGCTTAGGAAAGGCCAGAGAATTATACATCGAGATTTTGAGAAGTTAGAAGGAGATTTAGAAGAAGCTAAAGCCAAGTTGCAGAGAAGACAGATGATACACGATGAAGACATTGTTTAAGATCGACTGAAGATTTCTACTCTTGAGTTAGTCATTGAGGACATTCTAATTATACATCGATCCCACATACGAGGTCTTTTTGATGCCATCAAAGAACTCAAGAAGGAGAGATGAAGACATTAGACTAGAAGTTGTAAATATTTTCAACTTTATGTCGTTACTTTTATATTAACAGAGAAGCTTGTCCTGTAAGTTTATACAAGACAAGTTGTTAAGAAATAAAAGTTGTGTTTCTCATCTTGTCGTATAATATTTATTTTTGAGAAATAAGAAACCCCTATTTCTTGATTTTCTAATAAATGATTTTGAATGAAATTGCGTTAATTCAAGAAGAAAGCATATACTTGATAAAGTATATACTTTTGGAATTTATGTTATCTTCAATGATAATACAAATTATCAGTTGAATATAACCCGTAATTTGGAAGAAAGACTTAAGAAGATATATGGTATGCTTGGCTATTATATAAGACAAGTTGTTGCATATCAAATTAGGTTACGATTATGCATGAGTCATATCTTTATAAATCCGTTGTAAACTTTGGAACTATGTTTCATAGTTGGATTTATTATCCTCAGATATGAATGATAAGCAACATATTAAGTTTCCCCTACACCCTACCAAATAAACCTAAAAGATATACCTTGTGTTCGATAATATGTATCCATATGCATATGTGACGAATGTTTTCTAATATGAGTATACCTTGGATCCTGAATTATTTCTATTCTTTCCCTTCATTCTAAACCATAAAAAAAGTATTTGACGAAGAATTGACGATAACGTGGCTGCAATCCTGCAATTACGAATTGTCAATAAGAAGTATTACCCGGAAGAAGACTCGATGGCTAGTTAGCTTTTGATATCCAAGGAAGAAAATATGCTATTAGTATCACCCGTTGGATTGAAAGAGACAATTCAGTTTCTTATCATATTTGAAATGATAAAGTGAAGCTTGATATAAGAAGATAGCACTTCATCAGTTATCTTGGTAATATCTTTATGCTCAACCCATTAAGATAAAAGGAGTAGATAAGATCGCTAGATTAAATTTCAAATATTTCTTTGAAGGATGATCGAGAAGATGAAAGAAGTACTCTGCTATCTAATAATAAAATGAATTAACCTCGAGACATACACGAAGAAATTTCAAAAGTTAGTAGAAATGTATCTTATTCCATAGAATGATAAAGATTTTGTCATGGAATGTCATCAGAAATTCTATCATAAAACTTCATCAGGGAATTTTATTTGAAGATTTTATGAAGCAATTTTATCAAAGATTTTAAGGAAGGTTTACCACTTCCAAAAATCCCAAATTAATTATAAGAAGTCATTAATATATTCCAAAAGTTAATGAACTAGGTAATTAGGAACAATCCTGTACAAAAATCAGAAAAATATTAAGCGTAAACTCGGCAGTGAATGAACGTCCGTAGATTCTAGTAAACCAAAACATAGGATTATAAATCCAACCTACGGTAAATATAATGGAAATCTTCTTCTGTGAAGGAAATGCACCCTGCATCACACATAAATTTACACCATCTGGTGTCAGATTTTCAACATAGTAGAGCATTGGACTAAAATTTGTAAGGGCAAGTGGCCTTATAATTCATATGCTTGGTAAGATTATTCTGTATTTTATAGGGAATAAAATTCCATCTTCTATTTTTCAATGTCGTTCGTCCCTAGAAAATCGTATTCTTAGATACCATATACAAGACGTCTTACATACGCCAACATAAAAAGGAAACTTAAGGGTAGAATATTTGTTTATATTCGTGTTATGTCGAAAACTTCTAAGTCAATGATTTACATTATGTTTATTTGATTGAATTAGGACGCTTCTTTAGTCAAATAAATAAATTTAAATCACCAAATTTATGATTTCTTCCTTGCATAAAGTTAAACGCATCTTTATGTTAGTAAGAAATTATAAATGAACTTAAAGAAATTCGATATAAGACAAGTATAGACCTAATAAAACGTTAAAAATACATTGGAAGATACGCCAATATTCGTCTTAGATTTTGGAATTTGTAATAACTGAAAGTTGAAGTATTTCATTCAACTCGAAGAAACTTTGAAATCCTTATATTATGCTCTAACAAAAGAAGCAGAATATTGAAAGTCATCCGACGTACTAGTTCAACCTAAATTCCTCCATGGAAACAGGAAAGAAAAATGAGGATTTTGTTACTCCAAATAGACGTGATGTCATTCAGATCATTGTCGATTGTTTTACGAAAGCTACATGATCTATTCCTATTTAGGAAATTGATAATATGGAAACTCTGACGACATTATACAAGAAATAATCGGTCGACATAGAGAATCAATATCTATCATCTAAGATCATGACAAATGTTTCACATCTTGATCCTAAAAAATACTCAAAACCTATGTAGGTATACTAATGTGTTAAGTGGAAAAACTATCCAAGTACTAAACTACATACTCCATGTATATGTTATAAGTTTTGGAAAGGACACTTACCATTAGAAAAATTTTCCCATGTAACAATAGTTTTCATGCTAGAATCAAAGCAATACTACTTAAAGCACTCTATCGAAAGAAGTGTCATTTACGTATCTGTTGGGCTAGAGTTAGAGATTTTCAACTTACGAAACCCAAATTAGTTCAGGAAACTATTGGAAAGATTATATCAGAATAGAAATTCATAGAGCTGTTGATCCCAAACATAGATCGATTTAGCTTGTGTAAACGAGATTAAATCAAGTTAAACACGTAGAGAAACTTTGTTGTATATGTAACAACTCAAGTATTATGCGGAATTAATACTTAAACAAGAACACACAAACAATGTAAACCAAACTTTCACTTTAATTGATAAAACAGACTTGCGTACAATGAAAGTGTGAAAACGTATATTAAACTAAAACCTAAAGGCCTCCTTTTATAGAATAAGGAGCCTTGTACAAGAGTCTACGTATCAGCTATTTTTGGTAAAGATAAACATAGAAAATACATTGTCGATCATATCTTTACTAGAAACATACTAGAAACATAATACGTGTAGACTAAGTCTTCTATCAGTGCTTGACTTCTTCTTATCAACGCTTGACTTCTCCCTGTCAACGCTCGACCTGTCAACGCTTGATTTCTTCTTAACAATGTCCAAATTGCTCTTGTTAGTGTCCAAGTGCATTGACTACATTTTGTTCCCAACAATCCTCCCCTAAACATGATATCTACTATAGTAATCAAGTTTCTGAATAAAAACTAAGGACTAGGAGGATTCTTACAAATTTCATTATACTGGAAATAAATATATCTAATTAAATCTTTGGCCACGTCACTTGAGTAGTCAATTTCCAGCTGTGTTGTCATCATTTTCTCCAAAACTTCTTTGGACATAGGATACTCAGCATCCACAAGAAGATACTCAGAAAACTTTGTAGAACTCAAATGATACACACTAGCTGCTGAATATAGACGCCATTGAAGTCCACTGATATCATCCTCAGGATCCTTCCAAACTGGATCTTTTTCTTCTGGTGCACACATTCTCTTGAATGTTGACCAAAGATTTATTCCATTGACTAAAGTAGGTGCTTCAGCCTCATACTTGGCCAGCAGTAACCTCCAAAGGTCTGCCAAGTCTTCCCTATCCATACTTGCAAACAAAGACATAAGAGTAGTAAAAGTATGTACCTCTCTCCCATATCTGCCAATCATCCAAAAACCACTTGCATCTTCTTCATAACTAATGATAGGGTTTCTGGAATCATGAGGTAATACTTTCACCATATCTGAAGCTTCCATGGGTGAGAGCTTAATACTCTTTCTAATAACAGCTTCATTGGGATTCACTGTATTCAATATTGAAGGAAACTCAAGTGGAACTCCCTTCTTCAATGGTATTGGTACAATCATAGCCTTTTGAATCTCCATATCCTCTGCAAGTTCTTCTTTCCTTTCATATGAAAGAAGTCTGATAGTGTTCATCTCTTGCACTCTTGCCCAAATAGGATAACCCTTATACTCCAATTCTTCAAAGGATAGTTCCTGCAACTTCTGAAAAGTCCAACCTCCTTGATGACATCTAAGCAACATATAATAAAGCTCCCTTCTCTCTCTTTTAGACTGTGAGAAAACTTTGCTGGCCTTATACTTTAGGATTACCTGGCAATCCTTTTGAATCCTGAAAAGAATCTCCAATCCCCAAATCTGATCTGATAAAGACATATCTGGATTCTCCATGATCTTATTTTCCCAAGCAAAGTACATCTAGGCAACTTCTGGCATATCATAATCCAACTTCATCTTTAATTTTGCAAGTTTCTCCCTTGCCAACACATCACCATATTAAAGTCTTTCTGATTCTTCAATTATCATAACACTTGAATCTGTGCTTTCATCATTACTTCCTTCTTGCTCCTCAGAAGTAACCACAAATGGTGACTCAACAACCTTCTTCTTTTCTTGTTCCATAATTTGTGCTGCCAATATTGAATCAAACTTTACTTGTGCTGCATCCTTTGGAACCTTTGTTTCTACCATAATTCCTTTACCCTTATCTAATGTATCAATGATGGATAAAGATGATGATGATACCTGTGAAGACACTTCCTTGATGATAGCTGATGACTGGAATACATCAACCATATATGCAGGTCTATCAACGTCCAAAACATGTGTGTCAACGCCCAACTTACTCTTGTCAGTGCTTGGCGTGTCAGCGTCCAAAATCTGCTTGTCAACGCTCATCTTACTCTTGTCAGCGCTTCTTGTGAACTGCTCCATCATTGCTGTAAAGGATAAATTCAAATTTGTAGGAGTAACCAAAGAGACATCAAAACCTGGTTGCTTCTTCAAATCTGTAAGAGCTTCAGCCACACCCAAAAATTCTCCATCATGTGAGCCTTTGTCACTCATATGCATCTTCTCATCCACACCTTTGGAAGAATCCTCCATACCACGCCTATTGTTAGCACCTTCCAAAAGAATAATCCTCTCCCTCAATTGCTTGAGTTCAAGGCCTTGTGTAGAGACAGTTTGTACCAGGTCTGCATTTTGCTTTTGCAAGCTAATGCAGACAGCCGTCAATTCTAACATTGTATATGGTTCCAATCTGCCCTCCTCTATGACCTCCCAAAATAGAGTCATGGGGCATGGATGAGGTCTTAATGATGTTAGGACTGGCTTGGCTTGCATCTAAGCGAGTACCAATAGTCCTAGCCTCACCCATATCACCAACCATACTTGTGGTGGTGGTTCTCTCTACAACATGGCTAGGACCACCAGAGGAGAACACTCCAATGGTCCTTAGGCGTTTTTCCATCCTATAGTCTGGGGTGAAGAAGATGATGTGGATTGGGTAGTAGTTTGAAGGTTAAAGGGTGTTTGGGTCTATTGTAGAAAGGTGTCAACGTTTGGATTTGAAGTATCAACGCCAACATTTAATGTGTCAGTGTTGAAGGGATCTTGGTCAAGTTCGATATATTGAGGTGAAGGTAATGGTTCTAGTAATGGGTCAAGTTGTGGTTGTGGGTCTGGTTGAGGTTGTGCTGCTGCAATAACAGCAAGCATGGCTTGGGTAACGGGTAAGTCTCTGTGAGGGGGTGAATTCATCTTACTAAAAATAGCTTTCTTTTGCACAGGGATCGCATAAAAGTCATCATGATCCCTGGTGCAATACCTTTGTTCATCAAAAATCATTTGTAAAAATCTTGGGTAAGCCAGATTCATCTTGTTACCCTTGTTTTTACACATGCCATCAAATATCAGTTTAGAAAAATTATACTTTTGCCCATTAGTAATACACATAATTGCACTAGCAATAGATCTGTTAATTTCATTATGTGTAGTACATTTAGGACTTAAACATTGAAGAATGACATGTATTAAGTACTTCCAAGCTGGGGGAAATTCCTGTTTATTATATTTATTTAAAGTACCCTCTTCAGGGAAAGGATACCCCAAAGCTTGAAGTCCCTGTTCTATCTCACCAATGGGTAGAGTGGTTATACCATCTGTATCATTAAGATACAAAGCCTGGCGAACCAAGGCTTCAGTAACCACCCATGGACGCCCATGGAACATAGCAGTTAATGTAGTCACATTATTAAGCGTTGAGGAACTAACAGTGTTCCAAAACTGTTTAATATGAGTGACAGGAATAAGAGGAGTATTAGAAAGTGCATACCGTAAAGGGGATGCATTCAAATACGCCGCCATCTGAGTATATTGAGGAAATAGAGCATCATCATCCTCCAAATAGGCAACCATGTTATGCTGACTTCTAAATCCCAATACCAAGTCACTCGGTTTAAACTTAGGCGTCATTGATGTAGAAAGCTGTGTGAAAGGTTATGAAAGATGAATTATAGGAGAAAAATTTGTTAGACAAGAATAAGCAAGTACCCTTTTACAAAATAAAGAGCCAAATATATAGGAGAGGTAGGCACATGTGATTGGTAAAAAATGAGGCAGTTATTTTTAAAATATAATGATGAAAATATTGAAAAGAAAATAACTTATCTTGTTCATTAATTAAAAGTTACCAACTCCCAAAATTACGACCCCAATTTTCGTCAAAAATAACAACTAGGTAGGACCCAATGAGTGTCAACGGTCAAAAATAACCCATCAACGCCCAACGGCTATATTCTTGTCAACGTTGGAAAAAGCCATGTCAACGTCTAAATTGGTCATAACAACGTTTGGAAATAAATCTGTCAACATCCAAAAATAAAAATTACAAAAATGAAAAAGGACCTTAACAAAGTGATTTATCTTAGTGAAGATAACCTATAAACTGAAAATTACTATAGGGTGGCAAGCACTGTCCAATCATGCACACTTGCTTATGCAAGATAGCCATAACAGTCCTCTAGTGTCTCTTGCTAACCAAAGTTCTTAACAGTGAAGTTATCTCATAAAATCCTTTGTAACTTCCCAGGTAAGCCCAATATAAATCATACCCAAGTCTCCCAACAGACCACTCCCAATTCTAGGCCAAAAAGTCTTGGCAACGTGCATAGTATATCAACTTTGCTTGCTACAGTGCCTCATGAGTTAGTAAACTAATTCATACTCACCAGTGGACACAATCTAGAATTGTGATAAGAGTATTATAAGAATACCCAAAAAGTCCTAAAAGGTTCCTAAACCTCCCCTTAAACTATGATACATAAGTTTCCAAATAATATGCATGTAATAAAAATTTATGTCAAGATAGGAATATAAATATTCCAACCATCATCCATAAATTGAAACATGCTCCAATAATGCTCCAAGAATCCATAAGCAACTCTGTATCCAATGGTATAATGCTAACAACGCCTGCATAATTAGATCAAAAACCACAAAACTAACATGTTGTTGACAACGTCACGTTAACACTTATCAGCGTTAAAATAACATTTGTCAGAGTTAGATAAATAAAGTGGAAAATCTAATTTTCTATAAAGACCAATAACAAATGCATATCCTGTACATAATTTTACAAAAAGTTCCCAAAACACATATTTAGTAAGATTGATCATTCCAATACTTGTTACCAAGTATTGAAATCTTCCAATATCAAAAGGTTTAGTTAATAAATCAGACACATTTTCTTCTGTGTCAACCCTATCTAGTTGTATTAAACATTTTTCAAAAGAATGTCTTATAAAATGATGTCTAATTTCTATGTGGTTTGTTTTAGAGTGATGTACATGATTTTTAATAATGCATAAAGTACTGTTATTGTCTACAAAAATCTTGGTATGCATGAAATTATACCCATAATCCAACAGCTGGTTCTGAATCCATAAGACTTGTCCACAACAAGCAGCTGCAGCAACATACTCTGCTTCAGTTGTAGAATTGGCCACCACTGTTTGTTTCTTGCATTGCCAAGATATCAATCTACTCCCAAGAAACTAGCATCCACTAGTTGTGGATTTTCTATCAAAATTGTCACCACCATAATCACTGTCTGAATATGCAATAAGCTCCAATGGGGAATCTTTTGGATACCATAAACCCAGGTCTGGATAACACATAAGGTATCTAAAGATCCTCTTGACAGCATGAAGATGACACTCTTTGGAAGCCACTTGATGGCGTGCACATGCACACACAACAAACATAATGTCAGGTCTTGAAGTTGTGAGATACATCAATGAACCAATCATTGACCTATAATGCCTGACATCCACCTCTTTTCCATCTCCAACTTTTCCCAAAGGGTGTTCCCTATCCATAGGTGTGCTAGCCGGTTTCTCATGTGGAGAAAAGTCAAACTTCTTCAAGATTTCTGCTACATATTTATCTTGAGAGATGAAGATACCATCTTCTTTCTGTTGAACTTGTAACCCTAGAAAGAAGTTCATCTCTCCCATTGCACTCATCTTGAACTTGTCTATCATGAGTTTGGAAAAATCTTCACTCCTCTTTGGACTAGAAGAGCCAAAGATGATATCATCCACATAGACCTGTACAAGTAAGAGATCCTTACCAGTCTTCTTTGTAAACAAGGTCTGGTCTATGGTTCCCCTTTTGAATCCATTTTCCACCAGCTAGGTGGACAATGTGCTATACCATGCTCTTGGGGCTTGATGAAGTCCATACATAGCTTTCTTCACTCTATAAACCTTGTCTGGATGTTCTGAATCTTCAAAACCAGGAGGCTGCATTACATAAACCTCCTCTGCAATTGTGCCATAAAGAAAAGCACTTTTAACATCCATTTGATAGACTTTAAAGCCCATGCAGGAAGCATAGGCTAGAAAAATCCTTATAGCCTCAATCCTTGCAACAGGTGCAAAGACCTCCTCATAGTCTATCCCTTCCTCTTGTGTATATCCTTGTGCCACTAAATATGCCTTGTTTCTGACCACAATGCCTCTCTCATCCTTTTTGTTTCTAAGAACCCATCTTGTCCCAATAGCTCTGACATGTCTGGGACAATCAACCAACTCCCAAACATCCTGGATAGCAAATTGGTGAAGCTTATCCTGCATTGCTTCCACCCAACTTGGTTCTTTCTGAGCATCAAAAATCTTCTTGGGTTCCTGTTGTGACAGAAAACAGGCAAACAAACATGCTTGAACAGGAGGGGTATCAACCTTCTTGTGAATATTGGCAATAAATCCTCCAAGATTCTGATGAGACCTTCTAGTTTGCACAAGAGTGATCACATCACCAATAATTAGAGAAGGAGGATGATTTTTGATTGTAGAAGTAAGCACTTCTCCCTCAATAAGTGTGTTGTCCTCAATCTCATCTTCCATGTTACCAATATCCTCTTCAGACTCTCTTCCATCATCATTTGAATGAGCCCTTCCATGACTGTTTGAAGGTTCTCCTTGTTCAAAATTATTAGAAGAGAAAAGATGGTCAAAAGATCTGTCAACGCCTGAATCAAAGCTGTCAATGTTTGAGCCATCAACGCCTGATTTTGTCTTGTCAGCGCCAGAATTTCCTTTTCGGTGCCTGAAGGATCATGCATGTTTTCAACTGGTGATACTTGGGGACCACCTTTTCCTTTCCAGCAGCAGCAACAACAACAAATGCATCTGTCCATATGGGAATGGTAACATACTCAAGTATGGGTGTTGATTTGTCTGCTTGTGATCCAACCTCTTCCTCAACCTGTTTACCTGAAACATCAACAACTGGTTCTTCCACAACATTTGAAGTCACCTTCACAATGTTTGGATTAGTAACAGGCATATAATTCAATGTCCTAGATAGAGGTTCCAAGTCAAATAACCAATTTGGACCACTTTCAGGATCACTAGGTTTACTTTCTAAAAACCTAACATGTACCTTTTCAAGTATACGTTTTTCTTTCTTAAGGTAAACTCTATATCCTCTACTCTGCACAGAATAACCCATGAAGTAGCCTTCATCACCTTTAGCACTAAACTTACCTAAGGCATCACTAGTATCTAACACAACTACATGACATCCAAAAGGTTTAAGAAAACCAATATTAGGTTTCCTGCCCCAAAGTAACTCATAAGGTGTTTTGTTATGAATCTTGTTGACTAATGCCCTATTCTAAACACAACAAGCTGTATTCACAGCCTCAGCCCAAAAAGTAATGGGAAAGTGAGCATCAGCCAACATAGTCCTTGCTGCTTCTATGAGGGTTCTATTCTTTCTCTCATCAACCTTATTTTTTTTTGGGGTTCTAGCTACAATAAACTGTCTGGTAATCCCTTTCTTGACACAAAAGTCATCTAATAACTTATTTCTAAACTCACCACCATTGTCACTTCTAAGCATCTTAACCTCATTACCAGTCTTCTTTTCAATTTGGGTAATAAAGTTAATCAAATTATCAGCAGTGTCACTTTTCAAAGCTAAAAAAAGTCCAAGTAAATCTAGAAAAATCATCAATGATGACAAAACAGTAGGATTTACCATTTAAGCTTTCTATATTAGTTGGACCAAACAAGTCCATATGCAGCAAGTGAAGTGGTTTAGAACTAGAGTGCACTGGTTTAGACTTAAATGAGACCTTGTGTTGTTTGCCTTTAAGGCATGCAACACAAGAATGGTCATTGTGAAAAGCCTTTTCAGGCAAACCATCAACTAAGCCATCTCTCACAAGTCTATTTTTATTCTTAAAATTAATGTGCCCTAATCTTCTGTGCCAAAGATTACTCTCATCAACTGAATCCTTAGAAAATAGACATGACAAATTATTATTCATCCTAATTCCATTAAGATTCACATTATAAATGTCCTTATGCCTAGGTGTTCTATAATCAATGAATTTATCATCTGGTATTTTAAAATCTTTTCTCAACACCAAGCATTCAGTATCAGTGAAAAGAACCTTATTTTTGTTATCACATACTTGTGATACACTAAACAGATTATAGTCAAGTTCTTTTATCAGAAACACGTTTTCAAAACGTAAATTGTTGATGAGAAGAGTGCCTTTGCCAGTAATAGTTCCATATCCACCTCAAAAGTACACTTTGTCACCATCTTTAATGGGGCTAAAATTTGTTAGATAATCTTCCTTCCCCGTCATGTGCCTAGAGAATCCACTATCCCAATAGCCATAATCATTAACCTGCACATTTGAATGTCCTGCACATAAAGAAAACAAATTAGTTTTCTTATGACAACCCCTTGTTCATCCCTTTTTGGATTAAACACCCAGTTAACCCCAATTGGTTTTGTTATGACCTTTGAAATATAATGAAATCTGTTACAAGTCATAGAAATCCCATCTGAATTAGGGTTTTGGTCTTGCTTAGGTCTCCATGTCAAGCTAGAAGAAGCTTTAAACCCTTTTCCCTTTGGTTGCAAATATTTACCATTATTTGGTCTGGCAACGTTCCTGTCAGTGTTTAATTTGTTCTTGTCAACGCTGAAATAACCCTTATCAGCGTTGAACCTAGGGTTTGCTACAGGAACCCATTGTCTGTTAGACCATGTATTGGTCTTCTGAAAAGGTCTTTGTCCATAAGTATTAGACCCTTTAGTAAAGAATGGGGCTGGTCTAACAACTTTTAAACTTTGCTGGACAAGAGGTTTGGGTTTCATAGTGTTTGAATTTTTATCAGCGTTGACCTTTGAAGCTGTAGAATCTTGATAACCTATGAATCTATGAAGTGGGTTGAAGTTTTCTAGAGAGAGAAACTAGAGAGAGAAAGTGAGAGAGAAACTATGTGTTTATTTCATTGAAATGAAAAAAATGAGAAACAACAACCAACCCCTTTCCAAGGAGGAAAGGGGTATTTATACTTCCAAGCCTTATTTGGACTTGGGCCGGCCCATGACAAGCCCATGGGCCGGTTTCTTACTTAACTTAATAAGTAATACTAACTACGAGCTATTACAACATAAATAATATTGTGGAGTGACCGATACTTCTAATATACGTTAAAACGTATTTCTAACAATCTCCCCCTAAGGGAGGTCACTCCACGTTTACAAAGTTCTAAACCTAGCATACTATACTAAGTCTTCGTTCTTCAGCTCGTAGTCTTTTCTTCTTTCTTTTTGTTGTGAATATTTTGATTTGATCTTTTAGGCTTTGGCTTGAGAGCATTGTTCTTTTGGCCTTTCACGTGCGATATTTGCCTTCTTGTGAATTTTGCCTCCTCGTGACTCCATGTTCCACACACTTATGTCTTTTTGTTGAATTCTCGAAAGCTTCAGAGTTTGGTACAGCGGAAGACTTTATCTTGTACTTTCTTGAATTTTTGCTGAAGTTTGATGCAGAAAAACATAAGCATGTGGGAACGACTTCTACAGGTACACCGCAACACCACCGTCTTTAACTGGTACACAGCAACGCCACCGTCTTCAACAGGTACACAGCAACGCCACCGTCTTTAACAGGTACACAGCAACGACACGAATAAAATGGCTTTGACATTTTATTCTAATTCGGTAGCATTTTACCTCCGGTCGGTGAAGACCGTTGGACGATATTAGATATCGTACCCGTGACGAATAGTTTCAATTAAGTAACTTCCTGACAGGATTTCGCGGGTAAACCCGTTCTCTTTATTCGACCGTCCAAAGCTGACTGCGAACATAAAGAGTGAATCACTTGGATAAATTATCCTTGTGATTTGAAGCCGTCAATTCATGAAACCTGGAACAAGTGAATTTCAATTAAGATTTTCACCATCGTTGCTTTCCAGTTATCACGAGCTCAATTCATAACGAATCTTGCACGTCACCTACCAAGTGCTGTTTGATGTTAACACTAGAAGGATTTCCACTCGTCACTGTGATCAATAAAGAGTCACTCTGAGTGTTCTGGTAAGATCATATGATAATGCGTAGAGGCCTGGAACGAGTTTAAGTTCAATTAAGAATTAAACCACTGTTTCTTTCCAGTTTTTCACAAGATTGGTTCTAAAAGAACCGCACGTGTAACCTACCATGAGCTTGTTTGATGTTGGCTCAAGCAGGATTTCCATCTTCATTGTAATACTTGCGTATTACTCGGATGTTCTGGCAATATTACAGGAATACTGCGTAGGACTCATAAAAATCTCTTACTTTTCACAGTGTGTGAGAAAGCAAGGAATAAATGGAAAGTGTCCTAATGAGACTTTTGATGATCTCTTGGCTCTAGACTCGATAGTGCGTTTTGATTTAGTGAGCGATGGTTGGAGAGGAGTGCCACCTTTTCAATACCAGTCTATTCGGAGTGAATAAACCAATAGATAACGTGTTGATCTCCGTGTGATTATAAAATACCTTTTGAGAGATATTTGAGTTAGCTGGGAAGGGTTGTGCATTGCATCACTGGGTCCATGATGTCTTTCTTCAATATCGAGAATCATTAACAAAAATGACCTCAATAGCATATGTATTGACCCGGTTTCTGCCTAAAGTTGTAAGGAGGGCTTCTTTCTTTACACCCTTTATCTTTACATTTCTTTTTCATTCTTCAACCCCTTCAGTACTTACCCATACATCATCACTAGCACCTTGTTGTGATTGTTCCAGTGCTAGCATCAGTAATTAGTCGGTACTCAGCTACGTTCACATTCTTTCTCCATCTTTCCTAGGACTTCTAATTCTATCTAGGGAATTGTCCTTGGGAAGATTCCATCGGCTCTGATGAATCATTGGACTAAACCTATTCCTACCACCCTTTTGTCACCACATTCGTCGTGAATTAAGCGTGTTTTGGGAAGGAATTGCCACCATGAAAAATCATTGAAAATTACCTAAAGTACTTGTGATATTGAAATCAAAAGTTTTGTACCTTAGGTGTTTTGTTCATCAAAAACGCTCCCCCTTAACACGTGCTTTACACATATTAAGTTGGATAATCGTTAAGTCTTTTTCATCTTTTAGCCAAGTATCATTTAAATCTCCTTAATCCCATTTTCTCCCCTTATCCAAAATGTTAACCATTAATATTTGGGATATTGAATGGATTAACCGGTCTTTGGGTAAAAAATGAAATCGATGTTTGGCCATAGAACATGCTAATGCTCCCGCTTAAGTTAATAAGGGATAGTTGTAGTGCTTTAGTATGATATATTTTGAAAGATTTAGAATCTCGTGAGAAATTCTTGAAAAATTATCAAGCCTTAACACTACATCAAGCCGTACAAGCACAATATTCACAAATATACATATTCACAATTGAAAACCAATATAAAGTGGACCTGAAATGTACGACCCATTAGATGGATCGTTGCAGTAGCTTGTGGTGCACTAAATATGGTCTACCAC